>JAIWWG010000029.1:0-337939 GCA_025435555.1 Chytriomyces cf. hyalinus JEL632 | reverse complement strand
AAGAAAATGTGTCGTCCGTCTTGTTCATGCTAAGATGGAGTATTGGGGAACGGAACGACAGAGTTTTGGGGAACCATGGAGCCGTGGGGGACGATGGAGCCGTGGGGGACGATGGAGCCGTGGGGAGCTGAACGGTGGATTCTGTTACTTTAAAATGGCGTTAGAATGAAGTAGGGAATGCGCGGTGGAGGAATGTGGGAGTTGGTTAAGTGCGTTCCGTTGACAGAACGCTGATTCAGTGGGGGCCTTGCCATCGACACAGCTACCGCACGGAACGCGGAACCAGTGGGGGCCTTGCCATGGACACGGCTACCGCACAGTCCACAGATACAGTGGGGGCCTTGCCATCAACACGGTTACCGCACAGTCCGCAGATACAGTGGGGGCCTTGCCATGGACACGGCTACCGCACAGTCCGCAGATACAGTGGGGGCCTTGCCATCAACACGGTTACCGCACAGTCCGCAGATACAGTGGGGGCCTTGCCATGGACACGGCTACCGCACAGTCCGCAGACACAGTGGGGGCCTTGCCATGGACACGGCTACCGCACAGTCCGCAGATACAGTGGGGGCCTTGCCATGGACACGGTTACCGCACAGTCCGCAGATACAGTGGGGGCCTTGCCATGGACACGGCTACCGCACAGTCCGCAGATACAGTGGGGGCCTTGCCATGGACACGGCTGACGCACGGAGCGCGGAACCAGTGGGGGCCTTGCCATGGACTCGGCTAACGCACAGTCTGCAGATGCAGCCATGGAAACGCACGGAACTGGCCTTGAGTTTGAAGGGTGGACGGGAGGACTTATCTTGTTGTGAAATATTTGCCATCCAAACGGCCACGCGTCTGCAAATATTTTTTATAGTTTTATATTTTATTAAAATCTGTCACGACAAGCAAGGTATCTTGATGACGAGTAAACCAAATGCAGTGCTGTTGCTGACTTCACATCAAGCATGGAGCAGAAGGCCATGGGAAAAGTTGTCTGAGAATGGTTGTTTTAGAACAAAGACTGCAGTCCGTCTTTCCGCAACATTATTTTGGCAACCCTTCTGGACAGCAGCACAGAAACTTATTTCAGACGCAAACAAACAGAATGGGTTTGAACAATAAAAAGCATATGCAGTCAACTGAGTGTCAATACGGATATGGTTCGTGCATTCAAGACTTTTTTAAATTAGGCGGGATTCAGGACGTTGACTGATATTCCACAGAGCGAAAAGCATACAAATCAAGTCTTTGATGAAATCGAGCTTAAATTTGGGTTTGGTTCCGGCGCCTGGAACACTGTAACAAATGGGATCGCTGCGACAAGTGGAATCAAACAGACGTTGGGCACTTCAGAACATGAATTGTCTCATGACCCAACCCTGCCAACAGAAGACACAGTTCAACTCATTGTTTGTCAGGATGAGGAAATTAAGGATGAACTGGGGCACGCAGTTGCATGGATGGACAAGTTCCCACCATTGTGGTTCAAAGCAGCCGAAAAGCACTATTTCGAACGTCAGGAATGTTGCGGATCCTGGTCTGTTGAATTCAGTCGTAGGACGTGTAATTCTTTATTTACACATTGCCAATCTTAACTATTTCTTTACGATCACTCATCTTTCTTCTGGATGTTTTTCAGTCTCTGTCTTTTCATCCAATCATTTTATTCGATAGTTGTTTTACAAACTACCTCTTTGTTCTGTTTTTTCTGATTCACACAATGGGTTCACTTGACCATTGTTCTTAGTGTTTCGTATTTGACATCTGCTTCTCCCTTGAGAACAGATCTTTATCTTCTACTATTTGCTCTCTGTTGCAGTATTGTTCTTATCGACTGCGTATATCCTTAGGTTAGCCAGTTATGATACTTCTTCTTTCTTACGCTAATAGTTGTATGATTCCTTAGTTGATATATTAAAGAGTAGTAACTATCGATACAAGCTTTAAGAACTTCACGAAGATCGCTATATAGTCGTGTTCCAGCGCCTATATTTCTACATGGTCAAGGTGGACCAGCAGTCTCCTCATGTACTCAACATAAAGGAAAGCTCAAAATCTCTGGAATACATGAAGATGTGGGAAACAGGTGTTTGAGCACCTGCAGACCCCATACGTAACAAAGATGTGAAATACACATGACTTCATGTAAACATAGACAAGCCACAGGGGCAGTAACACACCATCAATCACACACACAGGTCTCTGGCACATCTGCCAAGTCCTACAAGCACCCACGTGCCATCCACAGCTATTTATGGTCACTGGATGAGAAGTTGTGAGGCATATTGCCAAGACCCCAATAAAGCTTTATTTACACAAAGTTGGGACCTTGAACGATCCACCACAATAACACACCATGTTTCTTCATCTGATAGATACTCAGAGAACTCCGACACCACATTGTCAGGTATCAGATAGTCTTCAGGATGAACTTCAGAGAAGTCTGATTCATTGTCAGATAGGAGTTTAATACCCTTAGAAGGTGTATTGACTAACAACACCTCATACTTGGATGATCCAAAATGGGGTTCAGCTATACCACAAGCCTACGCTGATGCAAGCTACGCAGAAGACACAGGCAGGAAGTGCCACAGTCACATGGTTTAGCAAGAAACAGCCAGTAGTTGCTCTCTCTTCCACAGAGGCAGAATACTATGCCCTAAGTGAAGCTGTCAAAGAAGCACTATGGGTGTGGCACCTGCTAGATGAAGTTGGTGTCAAGCTCAATGACCCCACAACCATTCACCAAGACAACATGTTGACCATAGCTATAGCTCTAAACCCAATACAGCACCAGCATGTAAAACATATGGATGTAAAGGTACATTTTCTACGAGACCACTTAGACAAGCAGGATGTGAAGATGGTCTACTGTCCTACTGAAGACATGGTAGCTGGCATAATGACAAAAAGTCTACCTCCAAGACTACACTGCAAATTCATGCAGTTGCTCAGTCTTAGATCATTGGCAGCCCTCAAGGGTTTGACCAACCACCCATACACAAATGAATGGAAGTTTTGATAAACTCCAGGTGACACAATATGCATCCTCATGTAATTATTGTTTCTCATTTAACACAACTACAAATGTACCCCAAAGAAGCCACCACGTTATCTCTCAAGCCCCTCCCAGTGTTGGCAAGCGCTGCTACGTTTGCTGAGTTCAAGAGGAACCTCCTCAACAAGTGTGGAAGCACTTACGGTTTCTACAAGGAGATCTATGTCGAGGAATCTGAAAGAACAGCCACCAAATGCAGTTTCAACCGACTCACTGACTGACCTACCGACAGACAATCACTGACCGACTTCGAGGCGGAGCAACTGGGACGAGTTGAGGCTGCTGAGGAAGCTGCAAGAGAATGCTGGATAGCCAAACTGGAAGCTGCCACTGCCCTGGAGAATGCATTGACAAACAACAACAGGCCAGACACTCCAACTGATGCAGGTGCACTCCAGGCTATTTGTGGAGCCTCACAGGCAGCTGCCAACGCGCATGAGTTAGCTAAGTACACCTTGGATGCTCAACGATGCAAGTTTGATTCTGAAATCAGACTTTACTCCCTTCACCAACAGGCCCTTGACCCTCTGATCAAACGTTTCGAATCAAAGGAGAAGGCTCATGATTGTTGGGTGGCCCTACTCAGGACCTCCATTGATCTAGTTGACTCATCAGTGACCATTGCCCAGTGTGATCACTTTGGCGCAATGCTAGATGAACTGTATCTCCAGTGCAACTCACGCAACAGCATTGACATGCTTGCGGAGTGGGACCAATCCTGGGAAACTATAGTGGGAGAATTTCCCATCAACAGGAAGCTGTGGTATGAGCTCCACAGCCGGCACTTCACCATCAATAAAAGCTGCACACCAGAGGTGGACGCTGCGCTGGCTGTGAAGTTCAAACGCCGAATCCTGGAGGTGGTACCCGTGGGTGACAGGGACTATGCCCCACTGACGCTTGCCATCCAGAATGACAAGCTAAAGTGCACCATGGGGTCAGCTGAGATACTGAAGCAGCTGACAGAATTGGCCCAACTGCAGTCTTACAACGTTAAGCCAGTGAAAGCCAAGATCATGGGTCAAAAGAGTGGCAAACAAGCTGCTGATGACTTGGATCTGAGAGAGAAGAAGCAACCAAAAATGGAGTTCTATTGTTCTCACCACAAGGAGAACAGCTCTCATTCTACAGAGGATTGTCGGTTCTTGGTATCACAACAAAATTGGGGAAAGGCTCAGGTGCCCAAAGCCAGTCTCAGGAAGAAGACTAGTACCCCCAGTACAAAGCCATCAACCATCCTTAAGAAGGCCAAGACACCAATTTCATCTAGTAGAAAGGCTTACCAGACTTTGAAGCCAAAGTGGAAGAGCTGACCACTTGTTTAGCCAAGTCTGAATCCTCTACACCCATATGGATCCTGTCTTCCAAGACCAATGGTGAGAAGATCTTCCACCACATGGATACTGTACCCACAAGTGCTTATTCCAATCCACACAAAATCTATCTAGACTCTGGTGCCAATCATCACATTGCGCCTGTCAAGCTGGACATCAGTAACGTTCAACATGTAGGTTCCACAACCATCGTCACTGACACGACTAACAACCAAAGACACATACAGGTGGAAGGCAACTTCAACCACTGTGTGGGCAGTAAGAATGTCAAGTTTCGGAAAGTCTTACAGTCTGACAAAGTAACTGACATTCTAATCTCTACTTCTGAATGGCTCAAAGGTACATCTGACTGGATCATCATGACTGCTGAAGGTGCCTACTACCAGGAAGATGGATGTGATGTGCTTCATGAAGTGGCCAGGGTTGTCAATGGCATGTACCATATGACACCTCTGGTCCAGCTCTCAGTCCAAAAGGCAGGTTCAGCCAACTGGATTGCTGCCTGCAGTAACAAAGCCACACCAGACTGCCCCATCCTGTCGGCTACCAGACGCTACAGCAAATTCAAGATGATCATGCACCCTGATGACTTGGCGCAAGCCTTGTCAATGGAAGCAGATGCTCTCGATGTCTTGTCAGCCAACATCTCTGTTGGTGAAGATGCTGACACTGAATCCAGCATGGAAGTAGAGGTAATCTATATATTCTCCATCATAACACCAGATCTGCCACCAACTCAACCCAATTACACTCTCAGGACAACATGTAATGTGGAGTCAAGGGTTCTTTTGGAGATGCACAGGGTTTTTGGACATTTTCATTTCAAAAAGATTTTCCAAACCTTGCGCACAGGGGAAAATCTCTCAAAGCCCACTCTATGCAACTTCATCCCCCGCTATGCGAAATCTTGGAAGGATACATACTGACTGTGTGCCTCTGCCCAAGGAAACAATACCCCATCGGCACTTACATGGCACAGTCATAGTTGATGGCTGGTCCAGGTTCACAATCATGGTCACACACAGACTCAAAAGTGAATCTGAGAACATCCTCAAGTCTACCATTGACACTTGGGAGCAAGCACATGCACCACTGAAAGTCAGTGCAGTGAGGCATGATGGTGGAGAACTGAGAGACTTGTTCAAACAGTTCTGCAACACACGCACACCTCAAATAGCCAATGAAACATCACCACTGTACAACAAGGAGTACAACGGGATGGTAGAGAGACATTACAGTATACACAAAGGCAATGCTATCATGCTGCTGGCCCA
This sequence comes from Chytriomyces cf. hyalinus JEL632, assembly GCA_025435555.1. Lineage (NCBI taxonomy): Eukaryota > Fungi > Chytridiomycota > Chytridiomycetes > Chytridiales > Chytriomycetaceae > Chytriomyces > Chytriomyces cf. hyalinus JEL632. Next base: position 332,279 of record JAIWWG010000029.1, on the reverse strand, counting down.
GTCAAATCTACCACTACGTTTCACAAGCTACGCCCTCCAGTACTCAATGCATGTCAAAAACTGCATGAATCACCCAGAGGAAATACACACATCCCCTTACGAGCTTTGGTATGGAAGAGAACCTGATCTGACAAGGATTCAACCCTTTGGCTGCAAAGTCACAGTCTGGACTCACCCCCGCCAAAGAAAATCTTTCTACTCAGATAGAGGCTCCACAGGGATCTTTCTCGGTTACAACGGTAATTCCCTCTACTTGGTGTATCAAGACAACCGCGTAAAGTCGTGCACCAATTTGGCATTCCACTCTACCTCATTCCCTGGTATGACCATCACAAGAGGAAACTCAGACATGTTATCTGAGTCTGAACCAGACATCGAGCATGCTCCGAGATATGAGCTAAGGCCAGTCATTAAAACTCAGTGTCTCTGAATAATGATTGTGGTAGCCATATTCTTGAACTACCTCATAGAACAGACTGACATAGATACTGCATACCTAAACTCAGATCTGGACACGGTCAATTACATGTCCATATCCATGAATGATCAAGATGGTAATCCATATATACTACACCTAATGAAGAGCCTCTATGGCCTTCACCAATCAGGTAGACAATGGAACAAACACATTGCCGCATCCCTGATAGAACAAGGATTCAGCAGGGCTAAAACAGATCCATGCCTCTTTTACAAGAGAGGTCAAAAGGTGTCATTCTACTCTATGTTGATGACCTGATTATTATGGCTCTAACTCAAGGGGAGATAGAAACCATAAAATCCAACCTACAGAAGAATTTCTCAATCAAAGAACTTGGCAAAGCCAAACACATACTTGGTATGACAATTGAGAAAGTCCCTGGTGGGATCTACCTCGGGCAGTATAACTACGCAGAAGAGATTCTGAGTAGCATGAACATGTCTGACCATGACTCCAAACTTACACCCATGGTGGAAGGTTGGAAGCATGACCCCAACAGCCCAAATGTAAGCCCAGAGAAGAACAAGACATACCACTCATGCACAATGAAGGTAGCTTACCTGGCAAACTGTACACAACCAGATATCTCATTCACTGTCAACACTCTTGCGCAATACCAAAATGACTGCAGAGAACATGACTGGAATGCACTGATAAGAGTACTCAGATACATCAAAGGTACATGGGATCATGGTCTGTTCTATACAAAAGAAAACGGCACAAGTGTTGCCACATTACACACAAACAAAGGTTTGAGCCTGGATGGGCGCTATTTGAGAAGTAGGGATCACCAGACCCTCTGGAACAGAGGTGATCAGGGATCTGAATACAGTACACAAAGTAAAATGAGAACGCTGCAATGTGCAGACATGGTAGGCAGCACTATTAGTCAGCATTTGATAGCCAGACATCAGGACTACTGCTGCCAGGTACAGCAGTCACACTAGCAGGTGTTTGTTTGAATTTCTATGAGGCCTTTCTACCAAACTTAAACACAGCAACTGTTAGTTGTGTGCACAGCCAGATCAGAGATAACAACTTAAAGAGAAAAACTAAAACAAAAACTCCTTCTTATATCCCTTTTCCAGGCTGTTCAGCAGCGTGCCCCAGTGCATGCCCTCAAGTCCCACAATTCTCGCTCCTTGTTCACCGTCTCTCTGAGATAACAAGAACATACTGATCTTTTCCCTATTGAAGGTTGTTGGCCACAACAATCTCTAGACAACCTGTTACATGATCTTTATTGTAATACTGTCCACCATCTCATGGTCAGACTGTCCTTCCCACTTACACTCATTGAGTTGGATGGATGGTTTCTTGATGTGACGCGTTGATTGAGTTTTTGGAATTCCATCTCCATTTTTTCATCTCCTCATCTCCATTTTCAGCCCCCATCACATCACAAATGTCGTGTCATCATTTATAATGACGCGACATCTTAGAAATTGCAAAGTCACAGTAACTGGTATAAAAGTGGATACTGTAGCAGGACAAATAAAACAAGAATCAGCATTCAGCTCCGGTAGTTGAAAGCTCTTGTCTCCTGACAACTCCCAAATTCCCAAAAGTACGCATATTCTAGCGGGATTTCCAGTGGTAATACTCTGTGTATTACAACAGTTAAGGTTTGCGACCACAGACCCGCAGGTCACTGGTTCAACCCACACTGCCAATTTCATGCAGCTATCTTCTGATCTTTATAAGGAAATAAGCAGAAGAAGAGGAAATAGAAATCAATTTAGATAAGTATTCTATTACCACTTTTGTATGACTAATCTGTCAAGCCAGTCAAGCAATTAATCAATAACCTTATCCACTGTGGGATATTGATTATAATTGACAAGCCTTTGCTGTCAGGCCAGTTCTGATTAACTAATTAGCCTGAAAACTGATTTGTGAGCAATGACTCACTCACTTTTTCAGCAATTTCAAACTGGAAAATGACAAATGAGTGATTTCACATCCATAATGACTTTTCTGACTGAAAATCTCAATTATGACAAATGAAATGGAAAAAAAGGTAGCTGAGAAGTGAAACTGAAGAAAGCCTAATTAGATTTTATGGGAGACAAAAATGTATATAAGGAGAGCTGTTTTGATGTGTTGTGATTCACCCTTAAGATAATAAATACTTATCAGCCCAAGTTCAAAACCAAACATATTTCAAGGAATGGGGCCAAGTGAACCTTAAGTGAGTTCTTTATTTCCTTTTTTATGCTTTTAACTACTTGTGCCTTCATTTTTGCAGACCTGTCAGCAAGAAAGAGCTGTTTAACCTTTGTCACGTGCAGCTTCAAAATGTTGTGGAATGAATCTTTAGGTGTCTGTCAAAATGTTTCCCCATCTTGAAGTTGATGCATCCTTTTTCCCTTGAAATTCAACGCAACCATGCAATTGCGTTTCCTATTCTTTTAATATTATTCGAATGAATTTTTGATTCTGATTCTTTTGTGGATGGGGTGGAGGAGGGGAGGATTTAGATTCAGATTCAGATTCAGATTCAGATTCAGATTCAGATTCAGATTCAGATTCAGATTCAGATTCAGATTCAGATTCAGATTCGGAGGATGAAGAGGTTGTAGATGTGGTGGAGCCTCGGACATGGCAGGATGGCATTGCAGATGAAATGTGGGTGGACTATCAAGCACATCTTACTTGCGGCGCATAATAAATTGGTGATTGTTCAACTTTATTGTTCACCTTTTATGTTCACCAACAGAAGTGCTCTTTTCTCAATCTGCATTTCAAATTGCACCCCGATTTTTCAATATACTGCTCAAAATGGTTTTTCAAGATATCAAAGTGCCAGTATCTCCAGATCATGATTTTATGGACTGGATATTACAATCTGAAAAATCATCAAAAATCTCTTTCTTGGGCGAACGAGGCATCCCATGGGAAAATCATCAAGTGAAATGTTGGCATTGCATAAACATAATTTGATTTCATTTTTTATACTTTCAGGAAGAACAATCAATTTAGGCCCCGTTTGGCAAGGAATTTTTCCGTATTTGCCATACACCAATAAAGAACCAAATCAGTATCTGGACAAAACAGTATTTCTGACAAGAAATACTGTTCTGCCAGAAATACTGTTTTGTCCAGATACTGATTTGGTTCTTTATTTGGTGTATGGCAAATACGGAAAAATTTCCTTGCCAAACGGGGGCCTAAATTGATTGTTCTTTCCTGAAAGTATAAAAATGAAATCAAATTATGTTTATGCAATGCCAACATTTCACTTGATGAGTTTCCCATGGATGCCTCGTTCGCCCAAGAAAGAGATTTTTTGATGATTTTTCAGATTGTAATATCCAGTCCATAAAATCATGATCTGGAGATACTGGCACTTTGATATCTTGAAAAACCATTTTGAGCAGTATTTGAAAAATCGGGGTGCAATTTGAAATGCAGATTGAGAAAAGAGCACTTCTGTTGGTGAACATAAAAGGTGAACAATAAAGTTGAACAATCACCAATTTATTATGCGCCGCAAGTAAGATGTGCTTGATAGTCCACCCACATTTCATCTGCAATGCCATCCTGCCATGTCCGAGGCTCCACCACATCTACAACCTCTTCATCCTCCGAATCTGAATCTGAATCTGAATCTGAATCTGAATCTGAATCTGAATCTGAATCTGAATCTGAATCTGAATCTGAATCTGAATCTAAATCCTCCCCTCCTCCACCCCATCCACAAAAGAATCAGAATCAAAATTCATTCGAATAATATTAAAAAGAATAGGAAACGCAATTGCATGGTTGCGTTGAATTTCAAGGGAAAAAGGATGCATCAACTTCAAGATGGGGAAACATTTTGACAGACACCTAAAGATTCATTCCACAACATTTTGAAGCTGCACGTGACAAAGGTTAAACAGCTCTTTCTTGCTGACAGGTCTGCAAAAATGAAGGCACAAGTAGTTAAAAGCATAAAAAAGGAAATAAAGAACTCACTTAAGGTTCACTTGGCCCCATTCCTTGAAATATGTTTGGTTTTGAACTTGGGCTGATAAGTATTTATTATCTTAAGGGTGAATCACAACACATCAAAACAGCTCTCCTTATATACATTTTTGTCTCCCATAAAATCTAATTAGGCTTTCTTCAGTTTCACTTCTCAGCTACCTTTTTTTCCATTTCATTTGTCATAATTGAGATTTTCAGTCAGAAAAGTCATTATGGATGTGAAATCACTCATTTGTCATTTTCCAGTTTGAAATTGCTGAAAAAGTGAGTGAGTCATTGCTCACAAATCAGTTTTCAGGCTAATTAGTTAATCAGAACTGGCCTGACAGCAAAGGCTTGTCAATTATAATCAATATCCCACAGTGGATAAGGTTATTGATTAATTGCTTGACTGGCTTGACAGATTAGTCATACAAAAGTGGTAATAGAATACTTATCTAAATTGATTTCTATTTCCTCTTCTTCTGCTTATTTCCTTATAAAGATCAGAAGATAGCTGCATGAAATTGGCAGTGTGGGTTGAACCAGTGACCTGCGGGTCTGTGGTCGCAAACCTTAACTGTTGTAATACACAGAGTATTACCACTGGAAATCCCGCTAGAATATGCGTACTTTTGGGAATTTGGGAGTTGTCAGGAGACAAGAGCTTTCAACTACCGGAGCTGAATGCTGATTCTTGTTTTATTTGTCCTGCTACAGTATCCACTTTTATACCAGTTACTGTGACTTTGCAATTTCTAAGATGTCGCGTCATTATAAATGATGACACGACATTTGTGATGTGATGGGGGCTGAAAATGGAGATGAGGAGATGAAAAATGGAGATGGAATTCCAAAAACTCAATCAACGCGTCACATCAAGAAACCATCCATCCAACTCAATGAGTGTAAGTGGGAAGGACAGTCTGACCATGAGATGGTGGACAGTATTACAATAAAGATCATGTAACAGGTTGTCTAGAGATTGTTGTGGCCAACAACCTTCAATAGGGAAAAGATCAGTATGTTCTTGTTATCTCAGAGAGACGGTGAACAAGGAGCGAGAATTGTGGGACTTGAGGGCATGCACTGGGGCACGCTGCTGAACAGCCTGGAAAAGGGATATAAGAAGGAGTTTTTGTTTTAGTTTTTCTCTTTAAGTTGTTATCTCTGATCTGGCTGTGCACACAACTAACAGTTGCTGTGTTTAAGTTTGGTAGAAAGGCCTCATAGAAATTCAAACAAACACCTGCTAGTGTGACTGCTGTACCTGGCAGCAGTAGTCCTGATGTCTGGCTATCAAATGCTGACTAATAGTGCTGCCTACCATGTCTGCACATTGCAGCGTTCTCATTTTACTTTGTGTACTGTATTCAGATCCCTGATCACCTCTGTTCCAGAGGGTCTGGTGATCCCTACTTCTCAAATAGCGCCCATCCAGGCTCAAACCTTTGTTTGTGTGTAATGTGGCAACACTTGTGCCGTTTTCTTTTGTATAGAACAGACCATGATCCCATGTACCTTTGATGTATCTGAGTACTCTTATCAGTGCATTCCAGTCATGTTCTCTGCAGTCATTTTGGTATTGCGCAAGAGTGTTGACAGTGAATGAGATATCTGGTTGTGTACAGTTTGCCAGGTAAGCTACCTTCATTGTGCATGAGTGGTATGTCTTGTTCTTCTCTGGGCTTACATTTGGGCTGTTGGGGTCATGCTTCCAACCTTCCACCATGGGTGTAAGTTTGGAGTCATGGTCAGACATGTTCATGCTACTCAGAATCTCTTCTGCGTAGTTATACTGCCCGAGGTAGATCCCACCAGGGACTTTCTCAATTGTCATACCAAGTATGTGTTTGGCTTTGCCAAGTTCTTTGATTGAGAAATTCTTCTGTAGGTTGGATTTTATGGTTTCTATCTCCCCTTGAGTTAGAGCCATAATAATCAGGTCATCAACATAGAGTAGAATGACACCTTTTTGACCTCTCTTGTAAAAGAGGCATGGATCTGTTTTAGCCCTGCTGAATCCTTGTTCTATCAGGGATGCGGCAATGTGTTTGTTCCATTGTCTACCTGATTGGTGAAGGCCATAGAGGCTCTTCATTAGGTGTAGTATATATGGATTACCATCTTGATCATTCATGGATATGGACATGTAATTGACCGTGTCCAGATCTGAGTTTAGGTATGCAGTATCTATGTCAGTCTGTTCTATGAGGTAGTTCAAGAATATGGCTACCACAATCATTATTCAGAGACACTGAGTTTTAATGACTGGCCTTAGCTCATATCTCGGAGCATGCTCGATGTCTGGTTCAGACTCAGATAACATGTCTGAGTTTCCTCTTGTGATGGTCATACCAGGGAATGAGGTAGAGTGGAATGCCAAATTGGTGCACGACTTTACGCGGTTGTCTTGATACACCAAGTAGAGGGAATTACCGTTGTAACCGAGAAAGATCCCTGTGGAGCCTCTATCTGAGTAGAAAGATTTTCTTTGGCGGGGGTGAGTCCAGACTGTGACTTTGCAGCCAAAGGGTTGAATCCTTGTCAGATCAGGTTCTCTTCCATACCAAAGCTCGTAAGGGGATGTGTGTATTTCCTCTGGGTGATTCATGCAGTTTTTGACATGCATTGAGTACTGGAGGGCGTAGCTTGTGAAACGTAGTGGTAGATTTGACTGGGCCAGCAGCATGATAGCATTGCCTTTGTGTATACTGTAATGTCTCTCTACCATCCCGTTGTACTCCTTGTTGTACAGTGGTGATGTTTCATTGGCTATTTGAGGTGTGCGTGTGTTGCAGAACTGTTTGAACAAGTCTCTCAGTTCTCCACCATCATGCCTCACTGCACTGACTTTCAGTGGTGCATGTGCTTGCTCCCAAGTGTCAATGGTAGACTTGAGGATGTTCTCAGATTCACTTTTGAGTCTGTGTGTGACCATGATTGTGAACCTGGACCAGCCATCAACTATGACTGTGCCATGTAAGTGCCGATGGGGTATTGTTTCCTTGGGCAGAGGCACACAGTCAGTATGTATCCTTCCAAGATTTCGCATAGCGGGGGATGAAGTTGCATAGAGTGGGCTTTGAGAGATTTTCCCCTGTGCGCAAGGTTTGGAAAATCTTTTTGAAATGAAAATGTCCAAAAACCCTGTGCATCTCCAAAAGAACCCTTGACTCCACATTACATGTTGTCCTGAGAGTGTAATTGGGTTGAGTTGGTGGCAGATCTGGTGTTATGATGGAGAATATATAGATTACCTCTACTTCCATGCTGGATTCAGTGTCAGCATCTTCACCAACAGAGATGTTGGCTGACAAGACATCGAGAGCATCTGCTTCCATTGACAAGGCTTGCGCCAAGTCATCAGGGTGCATGATCATCTTGAATTTGCTGTAGCGTCTGGTAGCCGACAGGATGGGGCAGTCTGGTGTGGCTTTGTTACTGCAGGCAGCAATCCAGTTGGCTGAACCTGCCTTTTGGACTGAGAGCTGGACCAGAGGTGTCATATGGTACATGCCATTGACAACCCTGGCCACTTCATGAAGCACATCACATCCATCTTCCTGGTAGTAGGCACCTTCAGCAGTCATGATGATCCAGTCAGATGTACCTTTGAGCCATTCAGAAGTAGAGATTAGAATGTCAGTTACTTTGTCAGACTGTAAGACTTTCCGAAACTTGACATTCTTACTGCCCACACAGTGGTTGAAGTTGCCTTCCACCTGTATGTGTCTTTGGTTGTTAGTCGTGTCAGTGACGATGGTTGTGGAACCTACATGTTGAACGTTACTGATGTCCAGCTTGACAGGCGCAATGTGATGATTGGCACCAGAGTCTAGATAGATTTTGTGTGGATTGGAATAAGCACTTGTGGGTACAGTATCCATGTGGTGGAAGATCTTCTCACCATTGGTCTTGGAAGACAGGATCCATATGGGTGTAGAGGATTCAGACTTGGCTAAACAAGTGGTCAGCTCTTCCACTTTGGCTTCAAAGTCTGGTAAGCCTTTCTACTAGATGAAATTGGTGTCTTGGCCTTCTTAAGGATGGTTGATGGCTTTGTACTGGGGGTACTAGTCTTCTTCCTGAGACTGGCTTTGGGCACCTGAGCCTTTCCCCAATTTTGTTGTGATACCAAGAACCGACAATCCTCTGTAGAATGAGAGCTGTTCTCCTTGTGGTGAGAACAATAGAACTCCATTTTTGGTTGCTTCTTCTCTCTCAGATCCAAGTCATCAGCAGCTTGTTTGCCACTCTTTTGACCCATGATCTTGGCTTTCACTGGCTTAACGTTGTAAGACTGCAGTTGGGCCAATTCTGTCAGCTGCTTCAGTATCTCAGCTGACCCCATGGTGCACTTTAGCTTGTCATTCTGGATGGCAAGCGTCAGTGGGGCATAGTCCCTGTCACCCACGGGTACCACCTCCAGGATTCGGCGTTTGAACTTCACAGCCAGCGCAGCGTCCACCTCTGGTGTGCAGCTTTTATTGATGGTGAAGTGCCGGCTGTGGAGCTCATACCACAGCTTCCTGTTGATGGGAAATTCTCCCACTATAGTTTCCCAGGATTGGTCCCACTCCGCAAGCATGTCAATGCTGTTGCGTGAGTTGCACTGGAGATACAGTTCATCTAGCATTGCGCCAAAGTGATCACACTGGGCAATGGTCACTGATGAGTCAACTAGATCAATGGAGGTCCTGAGTAGGGCCACCCAACAATCATGAGCCTTCTCCTTTGATTCGAAACGTTTGATCAGAGGGTCAAGGGCCTGTTGGTGAAGGGAGTAAAGTCTGATTTCAGAATCAAACTTGCATCGTTGAGCATCCAAGGTGTACTTAGCTAACTCATGCGCGTTGGCAGCTGCCTGTGAGGCTCCACAAATAGCCTGGAGTGCACCTGCATCAGTTGGAGTGTCTGGCCTGTTGTTGTTTGTCAATGCATTCTCCAGGGCAGTGGCAGCTTCCAGTTTGGCTATCCAGCATTCTCTTGCAGCTTCCTCAGCAGCCTCAACTCGTCCCAGTTGCTCCGCCTCGAAGTCGGTCAGTGATTGTCTGTCGGTAGGTCAGTCAGTGAGTCGGTTGAAACTGCATTTGGTGGCTGTTCTTTCAGATTCCTCGACATAGATCTCCTTGTAGAAACCGTAAGTGCTTCCACACTTGTTGAGGAGGTTCCTCTTGAACTCAGCAAACGTAGCAGCGCTTGCCAACACTGGGAGGGGCTTGAGAGATAACGTGGTGGCTTCTTTGGGGTACATTTGTAGTTGTGTTAAATGAGAAACAATAATTACATGAGGATGCATATTGTGTCACCTGGAGTTTATCAAAACTTCCATTCATTTGTGTATGGGTGGTTGGTCAAACCCTTGAGGGCTGCCAATGATCTAAGACTGAGCAACTGCATGAATTTGCAGTGTAGTCTTGGAGGTAGACTTTTTGTCATTATGCCAGCTACCATGTCTTCAGTAGGACAGTAGACCATCTTCACATCCTGCTTGTCTAAGTGGTCTCGTAGAAAATGTACCTTTACATCCATATGTTTTACATGCTGGTGCTGTATTGGGTTTAGAGCTATAGCTATGGTCAACATGTTGTCTTGGTGAATGGTTGTGGGGTCATTGAGCTTGACACCAACTTCATCTAGCAGGTGCCACACCCATAGTGCTTCTTTGACAGCTTCACTTAGGGCATAGTATTCTGCCTCTGTGGAAGAGAGAGCAACTACTGGCTGTTTCTTGCTAAACCATGTGACTGTGGCACTTCCTGCCTGTGTCTTCTGCGTAGCTTGCATCAGCGTAGGCTTGTGGTATAGCTGAACCCCATTTTGGATCATCCAAGTATGAGGTGTTGTTAGTCAATACACCTTCTAAGGGTATTAAACTCCTATCTGACAATGAATCAGACTTCTCTGAAGTTCATCCTGAAGACTATCTGATACCTGACAATGTGGTGTCGGAGTTCTCTGAGTATCTATCAGATGAAGAAACATGGTGTGTTATTGTGGTGGATCGTTCAAGGTCCCAACTTTGTGTAAATAAAGCTTTATTGGGGTCTTGGCAATATGCCTCACAACTTCTCATCCAGTGACCATAAATAGCTGTGGATGGCACGTGGGTGCTTGTAGGACTTGGCAGATGTGCCAGAGACCTGTGTGTGTGATTGATGGTGTGTTACTGCCCCTGTGGCTTGTCTATGTTTACATGAAGTCATGTGTATTTCACATCTTTGTTACGTATGGGGTCTGCAGGTGCTCAAACACCTGTTTCCCACATCTTCATGTATTCCAGAGATTTTGAGCTTTCCTTTATGTTGAGTACATGAGGAGACTGCTGGTCCACCTTGACCATGTAGAAATATAGGCGCTGGAACACGACTATATAGCGATCTTCGTGAAGTTCTTAAAGCTTGTATCGATAGTTACTACTCTTTAATATATCAACTAAGGAATCATACAACTATTAGCGTAAGAAAGAAGAAGTATCATAACTGGCTAACCTAAGGATATACGCAGTCGATAAGAACAATACTGCAACAGAGAGCAAATAGTAGAAGATAAAGATCTGTTCTCAAGGGAGAAGCAGATGTCAAATACGAAACACTAAGAACAATGGTCAAGTGACCCATTGTGTGAATCAGAAAAAACAGAACAAAGAGGTAGTTTGTAAAACAACTATCGAATAAAATGATTGGATGAAAAGACAGAGACTGAAAAACATCCAGAAGAAAGATGAGTGATCGTAAAGAAATAGTTAAGATTGGCAATGTGTAAATAAAGAATTACACGTCCTACGACTGAATTCAACAGACCAGGATCCGCAACATTCCTGACGTTCGAAATAGTGCTTTTCGGCTGCTTTGAACCACAATGGTGGGAACTTGTCCATCCATGCAACTGCGTGCCCCAGTTCATCCTTAATTTCCTCATCCTGACAAACAATGAGTTGAACTGTGTCTTCTGTTGGCAGGGTTGGGTCATGAGACAATTCATGTTCTGAAGTGCCCAACGTCTGTTTGATTCCACTTGTCGCAGCGATCCCATTTGTTACAGTGTTCCAGGCGCCGGAACCAAACCCAAATTTAAGCTCGATTTCATCAAAGACTTGATTTGTATGCTTTTCGCTCTGTGGAATATCAGTCAACGTCCTGAATCCCGCCTAATTTAAAAAAGTCTTGAATGCACGAACCATATCCGTATTGACACTCAGTTGACTGCATATGCTTTTTATTGTTCAAACCCATTCTGTTTGTTTGCGTCTGAAATAAGTTTCTGTGCTGCTGTCCAGAAGGGTTGCCAAAATAATGTTGCGGAAAGACGGACTGCAGTCTTTGTTCTAAAACAACCATTCTCAGACAACTTTTCCCATGGCCTTCTGCTCCATGCTTGATGTGAAGTCAGCAACAGCACTGCATTTGGTTTACTCGTCATCAAGATACCTTGCTTGTCGTGACAGATTTTAATAAAATATAAAACTATAAAAAATATTTGCAGACGCGTGGCCGTTTGGATGGCAAATATTTCACAACAAGATAAGTCCTCCCGTCCACCCTTCAAACTCAAGGCCAGTTCCGTGCGTTTCCATGGCTGCATCTGCAGACTGTGCGTTAGCCGAGTCCATGGCAAGGCCCCCACTGGTTCCGCGCTCCGTGCGTCAGCCGTGTCCATGGCAAGGCCCCCACTGTATCTGCGGACTGTGCGGTAGCCGTGTCCATGGCAAGGCCCCCACTGTATCTGCGGACTGTGCGGTAACCGTGTCCATGGCAAGGCCCCCACTGTATCTGCGGACTGTGCGGTAGCCGTGTCCATGGCAAGGCCCCCACTGTGTCTGCGGACTGTGCGGTAGCCGTGTCCATGGCAAGGCCCCCACTGTATCTGCGGACTGTGCGGTAACCGTGTTGATGGCAAGGCCCCCACTGTATCTGCGGACTGTGCGGTAGCCGTGTCCATGGCAAGGCCCCCACTGTATCTGCGGACTGTGCGGTAACCGTGTTGATGGCAAGGCCCCCACTGTATCTGTGGACTGTGCGGTAGCCGTGTCCATGGCAAGGCCCCCACTGGTTCCGCGTTCCGTGCGGTAGCTGTGTCGATGGCAAGGCCCCCACTGAATCAGCGTTCTGTCAACGGAACGCACTTAACCAACTCCCACATTCCTCCACCGCGCATTCCCTACTTCATTCTAACGCCATTTTAAAAGTAACAGAATCCACCGTTCAGCTCCCCACGGCTCCATCGTCCCCCACGGCTCCATCGTCCCCCACGGCTCCATGGTTCCCCAAAACTCTGTCGTTCCGTTCCCCAATACTCCATCTTAGCATGAACAAGACGGACGACACATTTTCTTGTTGAAGAATTGGACGAGGAAACTGTTCGGCTACCACTGCCACCATGCGACCACTGCGACCACGGGGTCGCCTGCTCATTCGACCCATGAAAGCATCCTTTCGCCGCATCTGTTGTTTCCGGAAAATAGAATATAATAAATCACCTTTTTGTGCGAACTTCAGAGTGGAATTTGGTTTGCCTTTGGCGTTGACAAAACATGTGCTTGTAGAAGGTTTGGTCAATTGCCAGACCATTGGAAACTTGAGATGCTGCAGCATGGTCGGAGTTGTCCATTGGGTTACCGGCATCGCCACCAGCCAGTTGCGTGACAGCGTTGTCACCAAATTCGGCGCAAAAAGCGTTCTTTGTTAACAATAAAATATAAACTACAAAATTGTTTTTACAGTGTCACAAGTAAAAAGAAATGGCAAATAATATTACGGATTTTCTTCTGGAACGGTCAATATTTTCAATACAACTGCTAGTACCAATGTAAGCACTGGTTCGTTAACTGTTACTGGTGGAATAGCATCAAAAACGGTGTCAACGTAGGTTCCAAAGTCGCATTTTACGGATCCAACAGCAATTACACTGCATTGCAGTCTGTAAACTCGGCTACAAATACAACGTTTACACTTCCAAGCGCCGCGCCGTCGCTTAATAATGCGATTTTTGTCGCAAGCAATGAATGACATAGAAGGCCTGGTCGTACAAGAGTCATCGAAAAAGAAAGGCGCACTTTGAAACAGCATCCGTTTATTGTCTTGCAGGCGCCAATAGAATCGTAATGGGAAGGCTCCGGCTCGACTGCATCTTCAGGTAGCTTGCCGTAGCTTGCGCGGCTGAGACACTCAGCGGAGCTCATGAGTCCGGCTTTCTTAAGGCCGCCCACCACCTCCGTCTCCTCATTTTCCTTCTCCACCTCCTTGAAAATCCTCACAAGAGTGAGTCGGTGTTCGTCAACCCTTGCCAGGTCATTAGCCATCTTCGCATGAGTAGCGCTCTTGAGGTCGAAGACAGTGGCGTCGCGTTTGAATTTTACACGGCTCATGGTGAGCTCGGGGCCATTACTGAGTGCACATTGCACTGTAAACATGCTGTGTTTGGTTTCTTTTTCCTAACAATTTATCACGTTTCGCAAAGGCACCTCATTTGCGGAGTTAAAATGGATGATGAGTTGCCAGTGACATCAATGACGCTGTCCCACAGCTTTACATAATTACATGAACGAAAGGATCAGTGGGTTTTAATGGATGACCCAGGGACAAAAAAAAAGTATTCAGCACTCAAACCACCACATTCATTACCCCTCACTCCTTTGCAGTGAAGTTATCAATCATCGCCATCTGATCCTTCGGAATCATCTTCGTCTCCACTGATGTCGCGGTTCATGCGGTCTGCTTCGTCCATCATCTTTTCCAGCTCCATATCCTCATTCTCACTGACTGCACGTGGCTGAAAAAAATAAAAGAGTATCGATAAGGATCAATACACCCAAAATGATGAAAACAAGTATCACCTTCATCTTGACAGTCAGACTTCCCATGTATCCCTTCATCACTTCCTCAATCTTCAGAATCGCCTTCTCCATAACTGCTACGCCGGCGACTTTGTCCAAACTGTTTGTGGTCATGACGTACAATGGAGGCGCAACCAACTGAATTTTGATGGGAACAGCCTCGGTGCTGCATGCCTCACCGGCAGTCAAAGCGGCTTTGATAGCGTCAATTCCTTCATATCCGAAGCAAGTCACTTCAATGTCCGATCGGATTTTTGTGGCTTGTGGAGTTAAACGACGTTTGATGTTGTGGATGAGTTCTTGGTAAATGTTGGGTGGAATCGTCAGGCCTTCAAAGACCTTGTCAGGTTCGCTGGTGAATTCGCAATGATTCGAGTATCAGTAAAATCAGCTGGAACTCAGCAAAACAAATCTCTTTTACTTGATGGCGATTTTGAAAGCGTCGTAAGCGTGACCAAAGCGTTTGTAGATGGGCCAGGCGATTGTTTCGTAGAGCTGTTCGAGGGGTTCTCCAGTGCGGTCTGAAACGTGCCTCATGATAGAGTGAACCTATTTGGTATGTCGTATGGTTAGAACCAGCGGAGGTATTGCATTTCGCGATAGTATCAGATAATTCACGCGCCAAGTCGAAACTTGCATCATCCATCTTTCCTTCGAATCCGGCTCCCAGTGAAACATCGGATATAAAACAAGGGTGCAGAAAAAATGATTCACCTGTCGACTCTTTGTGAACTTCTCCTCACACTTTGCAATATCTTCTGGAGAAACTCTTCTTTTCGACAAGTCAATGTATCCCTTCTCGCGGTCCACTCGCAGCACAACAACCACCTCGTTCTTGCCCACCCTAATATGCTTCTGGATGGATCGGATACGTCGTCGGGATAATTCGGACAGGAGGATCATTCCTTCCGTGTTGTTGTATTCAAGAAGGTGGACATATGCACCCATCTTAAATGGGGATTGGTGTTGGTGTCAGCGTTGGTGACTGTGAGACCCACATAAAACACTGTTCACCTCAGCAATCTGGCGCACATTCACCATCACGAGGTCGTCCACTTCTGGGTACTTTTCCTGGTACCTGGCATCGAGAGAGGCAAAATAAGCATAAAATAGCCTGAAAAAAGCGGGTGACACTCACATTCTGCAGTCGGAAGCGTCCTTCTCCTCCGCTGGGAGTCCCACTTGAATCTGTGTGGCTGCGCCTTCATCACCGCTGTGCTCAAAGTCGCTGCCGTCGTCGGTGTTGCCAAAGTTGTGTTTCTTTTCACCCATTTTCTTCTTTTTCTTTTTGCCATCTCCTTCGACCAATATATTTAACATGTGCATTCGCAAGTCTCAATCGCTTCACACTTATCAGATGCCATGTACTATATATTCTTGGTCTCCTCTACCGTTTTTTTTTTAAATAAAAAAGCGATCTTATGCGTCTCCACCGCCTCCGGCTGCATACCACATGATCTGTGTTGGAGGAACCTCCAGTTCGTCATTTACCCTGAAAAAAGGTGGGTTAGTAGCTTCTTTGTTTACACAATTGAAGGCTTCTTACTTTGCAGACATGTACTGTCGGAGTAGGTTTTTCAGTTCTTCGTTTTGGCTGTGCACGGACTCGATGTCTTCGGTAAGCTGGTACCGTTCCGTGAGGAGGCTGTTGTACTTTTTCATGGCAGCGTACACCGCCTGTTTTTTTTTAAAGAGACGGTAGGGTAAAGACTGCAGAAAAGGATGTTTAAACTGAGAACAACATAAACTCAACTGTCCAAATGCGGTAGCTTTTGTCATCAATCACGTTCGCCATTCGTTCCCAGTACTTGCGTTGCTGCTCGTTTTTGGGTTTTGTAGGACTGCTGCTGGCGAAGCCGGGGGTTCCTTCGGCTTCGGAATATTCACCACCGTCAGTTTCGTTTTGTCCGTTCGTATGCATCTCTGCAAGTCAACATTGAAGTTAAAGTCAAGTTAAAGAACCGGAAATTTGCATTGAGCGTTACCGGAAGTTTCGTCATCATCCTGCTCCAAGAAATCAACCTTTTTCTTCGCCACAGTTGTCTTCTCGAAGCGGTGGTCTTCCACAAATTTGCGAATCGCACGAATGACATCGTTTGGATGAATCAGCGCGGTTGCGTGCGAAACTACCGAAGTAGCTGGCTGGGTAGCATCGTCTTCGATCATTGCTTCACCGCCAGATTCGTTCGTTGGAGCCGACGGGGAATGGGCAATAGCATCACGCGCAACAAAGAAACTGGTCAACTTTTCAATGTCTTCGACAGTTTCTACTCCCAGAGCTTTGAAGATTGAATCCAATTTCATAAGGCTTTGCTCGTCGCGATGAAGTGGAGCTAGTAGCTTTTGCAACTTTTCTTCGACGAGGAACCCAGCTTCGTTACACAGCAGCTCCAGCATGCGCTTCATAGTTTTGCTGTACCCTGCGCTGGCACTGTTTCCCAGCTTTGTTTCTTTAAATTTTGCTGCAAGACTCATTCTACTGTCACCCGAAGCAGCTCCAGTTCTCATGTCATTTTCATCGTTGACTTGCCCGGCTCCAGCAATACTCATGAGCTGCGCCAACTCGTCCTCGCCATTTCCGCCTCTCTTTCGGCGAAAGTACTCTGGTCCTACCTTCCTGAATATCTCGTCTCCAGGTCCAGCCCATTTCATCCCCAACTGCTGCTCCACAATGATTCTATCCGCGCTCAAGACTTTGCGCATCAGCTCCATCGTCGCTTCTTCGTTCATGTCCCAAATCTGCGCAAAAGTGTTGCAATCGCTCACTTGAAAGTGCCGAAACTTTTTCTGAAGTTCCTTGTACTGCTCCAAAATGCGTTTGTAGTCTTCCGTCAGCCCGACATGTTCATTTTGGAACAACCGCTCTTGTTTCGACATTTTGAGTTTGAGCGAGTTGAGATGATCTGTGAGACGTGTGATTTTGCGTTTCTGTGTGCTGAGGATGCTGGCGTTCTCTTCTTCGCGCTTTTTGAGGACTTGGAAGTTGTATTCGAGCTTCTCAGTGTTGAGTTGGTAGGTTGCTCGCATCTGAGTCACTGGTGGTATTAACAACACCATCGTTTATGTCATGGGCGGGACATCACCTGCTGCAGCTGTTGCTCCAATACTTGGACATCCGTTTCGAGTTTGATTTTGACGAGGTTGTATTCTTCAGCGTCACGCACTCGGAGGGCTTCCAGCTGCTTCACATGGTCTTCTATGCGCTCAGCTCTGTCTTCCAGATACTTTCTGGAGAATCATGAAACAGTGTCAGGTTCTGACACAAGGGTCCAAAAATAATCCTCACCCTTCGCTGCTGCGTCGTTGGAAAAACAGCTCCTCAATGTCTCGCGAGTTTGTTTCAATCAGTTCTGTGCGCTCTTCGATGAATGACTTTTCTATTTGCTCGAGCTCTTCCTTGAGAGTTGTTTGAAGTGTGCGGTACTGCTCCTCCATACGCTCAATCAAGCTGTCTGCAATTATCGAGAGAGGCAGAATCCCATTAGAAGAGTAAGAAGATCCTTTCCTCCAATGCTCCCTTACCTATTTCCTCCGCCTGTCTCTTGAGCTCCTTCACATAGTCATCGTCCTTTGCCTTCATGTCCAGCATATACTCTTGTATCAGCCTGTTCTTGCTTGCCATCAGCGCATCGCAACTTTCCCGCTGCTTCACCAGCATCTCATGCAGCTCGTATGGTTTGTCAATCTGAAGCAATGTGGACCATTGCGTGGTAATGTCGCCGTTCATGTTTTCTGTCCTGTTTGCATCTTCGGCGCGTTTTTTGACCCATGAATCTTGCTTTTTGATATCGTCGTGGCGGCGTTGGCTTTCACGGGCCACAATTCCGACGCGGAGGTTTGATACGAGTTCGGTGGAGGAAAGCTACGGCGAGAATTGGACAGTTAATAAAAAGACAACTCTGAATAGGATTGATCAAGAAAGCTTAGAAAGGGGGAGACCCAAACCTTGATGGAGTCAATCTTTTTATTGCTGGCAGACATTTGCGCGCGAGCTTTCCCAGTGTCCTTTTTCTCCGCTTCAACTTTTGGTTTCCGCCGCAGCTCCACATCTACAAAATTTGAAACAACTTAACTGTACTGTTCTTGCATCAATGGATGGTATGTGGGGAAGAAACCTTCCACTTTTTCCGGACGGAGCTTTGCGAGCCGCGCTGCTTCGATTCTGATTCGCCGGGCGTGGATACGCGCCTCTTTCGATGTGCCCGAGCTGCCACCGCCGCCGCCATTCAGCGCTGGATTCGAGCCGGTTGTGTTGGTATTGTTTTGCGGTTGTGTGTTGGACGTGATCATTGAATGAGGTTGGAATTGTCAAATTTTAAGTTAAAAAAAAGGTGGCAACTCAATTTACGCTGGAAGAATGCCAGGCCAACAACTGGACGTGCATGCAATTGCCCGCTTTTTCGAGTCTCGGACTCGCTTGCCTGACGATGCAGATCTTCCTGAGGTCTACGGCCGTTTCTTGCGAGGAACGGATGAGAAGACGCTGTCGATCCTCTCTGACGAGCCTGGCAAGAAGCTATCGTGGGTGCGCAACAGCTACATCCTCATCGAAAACTTATTCTGATCGAGTTTCATAACGATTGGATCTATGTTCAAAGGTGTTTGGCCCAGAAACTCTGCCTCGCATCGTTGGACATTCAGCAGCACAAGCAATGCTCTCTCTTGGCTTTTCAAAAACCTGGTTAATCAACAGGCTGCGAGATGGTACCAGGCACCGGCTTGTGCTCATGCAAAGTCCTGCGGATTGCGTTCTTGCCACCTGGGACAGCATTCTTCGGTTGATTCAGATCAAGTACGGGGACGCTGTGTGGGGGCGTGTCGCGCCATTTGTCTCGGCCTTGAAAAGCACAGATTTTGATGAGATTGATCCTACCGGCCGCCTCAGGTGAGGTCGCAGCGTTTGTTTGTTTAGAGTTGTTTCGGTTTGCTGAGTAACGCGGAATGACAGGAAAGTCGCAGAAATGCCAGTTCAGCAAAAAATTGCGCATCCCGACTTTTACAGCGCTGACAAGTTTCTTGCGATGGAAGAGGTCACGTTGTATGATGTCCGTGGATTTTTCTATCATTCGATTGGATGCAATTACCTCTTTCAAGGTCAGTAATAATTCAGAGCAGATGAACGAGTGACTGCGTATTAAGGTATGAGTATACAGGAACCGGGTACGCGTTGGATGGAGATTCCGGGGAACGAACTCCAGAGTATCTGATGCCGAATTCGCTCCTTTGCGATATCCCAAACAGCGTACTATTGAACTTGGACGTGAAGTTAGAGGACATTAACATGGTTTCCTGATCATTTCCCAAACATGGATATTTTGTTTTTCGAAATGCTGCTTGTATTTTTGGTTCTCTCCGGCCTTTTCAGCAATCCAAAAAATCCGCGGCCATCAGAAGCTCCAGAGCAACTTCCACATCGATTGGAAACTCGGGAATTTCGTCCTTTGTATTCGAGTAGCGAACTTTATAGTATAGGTACTTGCACACTTTTTCGAGAACGATTGCCCTAGCGAGAGAAATCGGGCAGTCAGCAAAAAACGAACTGTCGCGCTGAGCGAGACACCCAATTCAAATGTCGCAAGAAATGAAAGTGGGAAGCAGGCAACACGAAACTTGATGTCTCTGAAAGTCACTTCATTCTGAACAGCCTCTGTGAATTGGCCAGGCGATGAAAGCATGTTTTTAATGGTTCCAGATGCCATGGCGCACTTTCGATCGATGATGAATTCGAATCCGTCGGCGCTGATGAGCTGAAATATTGTTTGCCGTTAGAAGAGGTTGTTTGCTTGACAGCGTTAACGACAGTGAGTGTCGGCAGCAAAGTGAGCGAGGCATTTCTAGTGCGTTTGGACGCCGGAAAGTCTTGCTGGTTCATTCACCTTGACGCAGTCGTCTGCCATTAGTTGATGAGGGATGAGAGGTTGTTTTTGAAAATTATTTGTTTTATTTCGCAAGTGAACAAGTGCATGGCGGCTGAGCATGGATGTGTGCAAAGCACTGCTTGCGAACCAAATGAAACGCTCTTTCGTATTCAAACTTGTGTCCACATACACAGTTTCATTGTCATGTTGATGGCTTTGTTTCCCCCCATTGCCGCGCTCATTAACTCCTGTCCACAACGCACTTTATCGGTATTTGCAACTGGCTGGTCGAGGAAGGCAAGAGCTAATTTTGACGAAAGCACCACGTATTATCTTTACTCTTTGCGAAAAAATAAACTGACAGCACTACATTAAGTTAACAAAATGACTGACGGCAGCTCATGAAAAGAAAGCCGTGATGGTGGGTTAATCACCGGCCCTCAAAACAAAAGCAAACACGTGAAAACAGAAAAAGAAAGAGTGCAAAAAACCGCTTGTAGAGATGTCTACTTGGTGGAGTCCTTCAGGTAGGCGATAATGTCTCTGCGGTCACCTTCCTTCTTGAAACCAGCGAACACCATCTTGGTTCCTGGGACAAACTTCTTTGGGTTCTCGAGGTAGGTGAAGAGCTGGTCCTCGTCCCAGGTGACGACCTTGTTCTTCATGGCGTCAGAGTAAGAGTATCCGGCGGTAGAACCAGACTTCTTTCCAAAGAGACCGTTCAAGTTGGGTCCGACCTTGTGTGGGGCACCCTGATTGATTTTCGGATGAAGGAGGAAAAGCGATCAGTTTCAGATCTTCAGATCTTCACAGCTTTCGAGTCGATACGAACCTTCTCAACGACGTGGCATTGAGCACAGCGGGTCTTGAAGAGTTTAGCACCGTTAACAGCGTCACCTGTTTGCGAAAGGGCAGGTTAATATTTGGTTTCGGTTCAGTGTTTGACGTTTTTTGGAGGAGAAAAAAGGAAAACGTCAAGAGCTGCAAGAGTCACGCTACGACAGCTGAGGATAACGATCGCAATACGACAGAGACTGATGACGAAAGACGACTCTGGTGTTGGAAAGAAACAGGCAGCCAAAGATGTCAAACTTGAGACGTTGTCCCATTGTCACAAGATGTTCCAGTTTGGTGCTTCCTCATAGCGCAGGTTCCGCCTACGAGCATTGTCAGCACATTGCGCGGCCATCCACAGACCCAACAGGCGTAGGGGGGGCAGGAGGATGGATTGGCAGTACTAACCAGCCATATTTTTTTTCTTTTTTTCTACTGTCGGATAACAAAGATAAAATGCGACCTTTCAACAAGTGAGATCGGAATAAATCGCGTGTCTGGGCCTATGAGTCACAATTGACACTCCGATATATTCCGATCGACAGCACGTGCCCCGTAACACTGGCACGGGTTCTCACAGCGACTCAAGGCAAGTCTCGGCGCATGTTATTGCGACAATGCCGTCCATTTTATACGCATTTATGCGCATTTGGGACGGGACCCACTCGACGGCTTCTTATTGGTCGGAGCTGCGGAAAGTGGAAAATTGCTGGAAAACGATTGGATGAATGTCGGCATTTGCGTTAGTTTGCTTTGTTGTTATGACGTCTACTTGTTGCAACTGCCTCCTTCCGGATGGACTGCTGCCAAGGGCGGTTCTTCGATGCCTGTGATGGAATCTCTGTTCATAAACTGTGATGAGTCTTTGTTTCGTTGGAGGGTATGGTGTGCCCGCGTTTATGCCATCGCGTTCATTCATCTGGATCGACAGAGGACCCGTCGAAGCATTCACAGAGGTGCATGGACCACAAAAGAGTGCAGGCCTGGCTATTTAAACGTGACCCGCTGTTTCTCAGAGGAAAACAGAGAGATGATCATGTTATGTCAGTCCTTATCACATAGTCAGTCAGACATTTCAAGAAAGAATCAAGAAGTAAAAAAGGTTCGCTCGTATCGAGTGCAAGAAGGTGAAGCAGGGGATGATGTCCGTAATTTGCAAACAAGTGGAAAAGACAAAAAGAAGATTTTGAAGTTGAAAAATGAGTTCGTCTCCCGTGCGCGAGCAGAACGATGGTGAGATGGATGTGGTTGCCGACTCGCAGGAAGCCCTCTGGAGCGAGGGAATGAACGAAGGAAGTGCTATGGGTGCTGCCGGCCCAAGCCGGGGAGCATCTCTCAGGGACATCACGAACAGGAACCCATCCACTCCAACTTCGAAACGCGCGTCGTCCACCTCGCAGTCTCAGTCGCAATCTGTCTTTATGTCGTCCGAGTTACCGCTGCCCTCTTCTCCCACTGGCTCAAACAGTAAGTGCTTGGCTGCTTAGATTTTACATTTTCACTTTATTTAACTCTTGCGAGCTTTCGCTCATCATGGTTCGCTGCATCCGATTGCATCCTCTAATTTGAATCTGCTTCCGCCAGATGCCCCCGGATCTAATACTCACATGAACCTTACATCGGACCCCCTGTTTTCAATGTCGTCATCAACATCGCAGCGTAGGCGAATGCGCTCTGACCCAAACAGCCAAACAAACTCGGGCAGAAGGCGGGGTGACATTACTCCCTCGCGGGCGAGACTGAATCAATTGCAACGCCAGATCCAGATGCCGCTCCCAGCTTCGAACAACAGCAACGTGAACCCCCTCTCTACGGACCCTGTGCAATCTTCGTCGCAGGATTCTGCTGCCCAGCCAGTGATTTGGGGAACCACTGTGAACATTGAATCGATTCAGTCCTCTTTCCGCGATTTCTTGAGCCGTTTTACAAAAGCATACAAGATGGATGCCCTTTTAAAACTGAAGGAGGAGGATCCAGATGTATATCTATCACCGGCTCTTTTGGAGGTGCTCAATTCGGGCTCGTTTGCAATCCAAGATAGAGACAGATTGCCGTTCTATCCGAATCTTTTGCGTCAGGTTTGTTGATCCGATTGCAAGTGACTGACAAATCGGCATCTGAATATCTGCTTGTGTGTCCGACTTCGCATTCTTTCAGATGAAGGAAAGTGAGCGCACTTCGCTCAATTTGGATTGTACGAATTTGCGTGTCTATGCGCCCACAAAAGAGCTGTACATTCAGTTGATCCGGTATCCACAAGAAGTGATTCCAATTCTCGACCATACTTTGATGGAGTTTTGGTATGAGCTATTCGAAGGAGAGGAAGGGGCTGACTTGTCAACCGGACTGACTGTGAGGCCGTTCAATCTCGAACGAAGCGTGAATTTGAGAGACTTGGATCCAGCAGGTCAGTTGCGATTCACTGTTGTAGTGTCAAAAAATGTGTTCTCACGTTGCATGGATGTCAAGATATGGATCAGCTGGTCACTATTCGCGGTCTCATGATTCGATGCTCTCCAGTGATTCCTGATATGAAGGCTGGTGAGTTTGCAAAGTGTACACAAAAACTGTGGTACGTTCTAAATAATTTGCGACTCGCTCCTCGCAGGATTCTTCCAATGTACCGTTTGCGAACACACTGTTTCTGTTGAAAGTGATCGTGGTCGCATTATTGAACCGACCGTCTGCGCCAATGAACCATGTAGCGCCAAAAACACGATGCGTCTCGTTCACAACCGCTGCGTTTTCAGTGACAAACAGATTAGCCGAATGCAGGAAACTCCAGATGAAACTCCGGACGGTCAAACGCCATACACCGTTTCCATGTGCATGTACGATGAACTTGTGGACGTTTGCAAGCCTGGTGACCGGTGCGTTTTTGCTTTTAATGTTCAATGTTCTTTTGGATGGAAACTGAACTCCATCTTCAAAGAGTTGAAATTACTGGTATTTTCCGTGGAATCCCAGTGCGCGTGAACGATCGTCGACGTGCCATCAAATCACTCTTCAAAACTTATATCGATGTTGTTCATGTCAAAAAGTCTGATGCGAGGAGGATTGGGCTGGATCCCAGCATTTTGGCTGATGACGATGTGGATGAAGGGTGCGTGTTTTTTTTGTCCGCCTTTGCCATTACTATCGAAACTTTCGTCGGACTCTGTTTTACTTATTACATTGGTGTTCCAGATTTATTGAAAGCGATCGAATGGACGGAGTTCGGCCCGAGGAAGAAAAAATTCGCGACCTGAGTCAAAGGGCTGGATTATATGAGTTGTTGGCAAGAAGCGTTGGTGAGTTTATTTTTGCCTTTCATCAAATGCTCAAGTTCTGACTCGAGCCTCTTTTTAAGCTCCCTCGATTTTCGGGATGGATGATGTGAAAAAAGGGGCTCTATTGCAACTTTTTGGAGGAACGAACAAGTTTACAGGTGGAAAGTCTGGTTCGCCCAGAATCAGGTGCGGGAGTTGTCTCCTTTCCTTGATTTTCGAAAACTCAATGATTTTTACAGAGGCGACATCAATATTCTGATTGTTGGTGATCCTGGTGTCTCAAAAAGTCAGTTGCTTAAATATGTGCATCAATTGGCGCCTCGAGGGATCTACACGTCTGGTAAAGGATCCAGTGCCGTGGGTCTTACTGCATATGTCACCAGAGATCCTGATACGCGTCAGCTGGTCTTGGAAAGGTAAGCTTTTCGACTCGCCGTATGGTCAATACTGATTCGGTTCGTGATGGCAGTGGTGCTCTCGTCTTGTCGGATGGTGGTGTCTGCTGCATTGACGAATTTGATAAAATGAGTGACTACACACGTTCCGTTCTTCATGAAGTCATGGTACCTTTCCAGTGTTTCGTGATGGAGTTTTGAAGTTGGTAATGATTGTCTTTTTCCAGGAACAACAAACAATTTCCGTCGCAAAAGCTGGAATCATCACCACTTTGAACGCGCGAACATCTATTCTTGCCTGTGCGAACCCCATCAACTCAAAGTTTGATGAAAAGCTGTCGGTTGTTGAGAACGTGAACTTGCCACCACCATTAGTATCTCGGTAGGTTATTTCGATGCCCGTTTTTGAAAAATGTTTTTACTCACCAACAGTTCAGTTTCGACTTGTTGTTTTTGGTGTTGGATCGACCCAACTTGAACGATGATCGCCTGTTGGCAATGCATCTTGTAGGATTGTATATGGAAGAGAAGAAATCGCAATTTGATTTTGAGATTGTGGTGAGTTTTAAAAAAAACTGCTGGAAAAAGTGTTGTTTGAATGAGCTCACAAGTTGCCCTTTTTTTTTTATTTTATTTTTTTATTTCAGCCAGTGGATTTATTCACAAAGTACATTTCTTACGCACGTCAACACGTGAAACCCATCTTGACTGCCGAAGCCGGAGAGAAGCTTGTTGAATTCTACATGCGTATGCGTGGGCAAGGAGGGCATGGTGCTTCTCGAGACAAGGTGGTTACTGCTACAACTCGTCAATTGGAAAGCATGATTCGTCTGTCGGAAGGGCATGCGAAAATGCGTTTGAGTGAGACGGTGGAAGTTTCAGATGTTGAAGAAGCCCATCGGTAAAGCAATCCTTTTTCATGAGTGTTTTTTTGCTGCAACTCAACACGAAACTTCCAAAAAAAAAAAAAAAAAAAAAAAAAGGCTAATGGTGACTGCGCTGCAAGAAAGTGCCACGGATCCCAAAACGGGGCGTCTTGATTTGGATATTTTGCAAACTGGAATCTCAAACCGGGACCGAAACCTTCGCCATGACTTGAAACGCACTGTGCAAGATTTCCTGGAGAACCTGAACACGCCAAGCGTTCGCTTCAATGTTGCGTATGCCCAGTTCAGAGAGCAAACCAAGGTTTGTGTGTTCCTCTCTGCATCTTTCGTTCTTTTTTTAGTGCTCTAAATGCCTTTTTTTTTTTCGGGTACACGCAGGTTGTGACTGAAGATGAATTCTTCAAAGTTGTGAAAGAGATTGGAAATGACGATACTTCGTCTGTGATGGTGACGGGCCGTTCCAAGATGGATGCAGTCATTCGTCGCAAGAATTGAATTGGACTTTTTGTTTTTGTTTTGATGTGTGCCTATTTCTTAAGTCCGCTGGCTTGGTTTTTTTTTTCTCTTTTTTTTTTTTTTTTTTTTTTTTTGTTGTCATTTTCTGGTAATTTATGGTTGAAAAAGTGAGTCTGCTGTATCGCTGGTCAGTAAAGGCAACGTAGCGATGTTCAAATGCGCCACCACAAAATGTTTGATTTTCGTATGACAACTGTTCAAAGTGCGACCCAAGATTACGGATGGGATATTTATTATACATTCATGTCAACATTTGCGTGGTAAAGAGGGGAGACTATTTGCTGGGGAGAGGAGGAGGAGAAAAAAGAGAAAAATAAAAGAGCAGCTGTTCATGCCGACTTGTTGTTGTTTGGTCGTAAAGCAATGACACTCTGCCGCCGCTTCAACTGGGCTCTCTGATTTTGAAACCAAACTTTCACCTTGTTCTTTTCAAGCCCAAGTTCGGCAGCGATCCATCGGACTTGAGCAGGTAACGGGCTTGGGTCTTGTTTAAACATGCGTTTCAAGACGTGTTTTTGGTCTTTTTGGATGGGACGGCGGAGGTATGGTTTTGATTTGAGGGTAGCAGTAGAAGTGTGTGTGGTGGTGAAGGAAGGATGGTTGTTGTTGGTGGTGGTGGTGGTAGTAGTAGTAGTAGTCGCGAACGAGTGTAAAGCTGGTGGAGCAGTAGTAGCATTGTTGTTGTTGTTGTTGTTGTTGTTGCCAGTCTTGGTTTCACTCATGACAGTGAGGTATCGTGCGAAAATGGATTCATGGTCGACAGGAGAGGAAGATGGTGAACATACTTGATCGTCATCGCAGTTATCGTCATCGGGGTATTCTGGAGATGCCGAGTTTGAGTGCGCAGTCGCTGGAGGAGTGGTAGTGGTGGCGTGTTTGATGGTGAACGTGTTTGTGTGGATCGGGATCGGGATCGGAGATTGTGAGTTTTTGGGAAAAATTGTTGGGCAAGAAGAAGTAACATGATGCATGTCGCGGAAGTCGGCGGCGAATTGGGCGATTGGTGGAGAGTTGTTGTTGAAGGATTGGACTGCTGCTGGTGACTGGTAGCTGCTGCGGTACTGCTGTAGAGAGGATGGGTTTGGACAGTGGGTAAAGTGATGTTGCTGCTGTAGATAGGCATGTTTTGACAAGTGACTGTCATCCAGCTGATGAAGAATCATGCCCATTGGATTTGGATGTTGTAGTTGCTTTAGTTGTTGTTGTTGTTGTTGCTGGGTGGGTTGAACGTGCTGTTGCTGGATTTGGTGAAAGTTGAAAGGCTGTGAAGAAGGCTCAGCCTCCATATCAAGCATCCAGCCGAGACCACCGTCAGCGGGTGATACAGGGAGCCTTACATGGGAGTTGTTGGGTGAGAGATGAGGATCGATATTCACTGGGACGTGTGTGATTGGGACGAAATGGAGACTGTCTGGGGTTGCAGCAGCCAGGGCCATGAATGCGTTTTTAGGGTGGCTGGGATGTGGAGGAGTGCGGGGGGGAGACTGGTCGAAATGGTGGGATGGGTCCTGGTAGTGGTAGTGGTGGTAGTAAGAGTAAGAGTGCAGGTTGTTGTGGGAGTCCTGGTTGTTGTTGTTGTTGTTGTTGTTGTTGTTGTTGTTGTTGTTGTTGTTGTTGTTGTTGTTGTTGTTGTTGTTGTTGCTGTTGATGGCAAAGGAGTTGCGGACGAGGAAGTCGTCAATGTTGAACATTCGGTGTGGATGTGGATGTTGTAGGTGGATGTGGATGTTGTATGTGGATGTGGATGTTGTAGGTGGATGTAGGTTCTTTTGTGAATTCAGGCTTAGGTTTTTTTTAGTTGGAAACCGATTATTCGGGATTTGTTGTTGTTGTTCTTGTTTTGGATTGGATTGGATTGGATTGGATTGGGGGCTTGTCTCCTTTTTAAAGTTTTTTTCAAAGCAAGGAAGAAGGAAAGGGTTTATTTATTACAGTCTTTGTCAGAAATATTTAAATAGTTTTTGCGTGGCTGTTTGTCATTACGTAATAGGAAATTGAAATTGTCCGCCGACTGAGTCTCATGCTCCTGGGTGCAAAAAAAGGGAGATTAAAAAATTGCGACATTTGGATGATTCTTGCGTCATTCTTGTTCTTCTTCTTCTTTTCTTTTCTATTGGGGAAGGAATGAGAGTACTCTCTTTCTCTTTCTCTTTCTCTTTCTCTCACTCACTCACTCACTCCCTCCCTCTCTCTGCTGCACAAGAACCCCACTCACTTGGGCTTGCTTGCGCCACTTTTGCCCCAACTACAATTTTTTCTTTTTAACTCCGAGATAGATGCCATGCTGCCTTACTCAGCCAGCCAGCCAGCCATTTGATTTGATTTGATTTGATTTGCTGAACGTCCCTTGCTTGCTCTTCATACCTACCCCATCCTCCAATCGTGACACAGGGTGGCTTGTCTGTCCCCTTCCTCATTCTAAGCTAGTATTCAACATAAAATACACATACTTTAACGCAATCCCAAGCACAACCACAAGCACAACCACAAGCACATACATGCATGCATTCAAAAATAAACTCTTGGCTTGCATACTTTCCATTTCTTGTTGGCTTAATGCTGGCTGGCTGGCTATTATGTAAGTTTTTTTTAATGAAGGGTTCATGTCATAAAATTTTATTAAAGGGGGAAACAGCAGCAGCAGCGGCGCAAGGACGACAACAACAAGCCTGCCTGTGCCTGTGCTTGTGCTTGTGCTTGTGCTTGTGCCTTTCCCAACAAGTGACTGCTCCCTTCCACTCTCTTGTCCCGTCGTCTTTTCATTGACATGTACGTCATGTTTACTTGGTACACAAAATCAAAGACGCTGTGTGTGTGTGTGTGCAGTGAGTGTATGATGATGGACACGACACTAAAGTGTGACATGCCCCACCAATCGATGCCTTTTTGTCTGTCTTACGGAATGCAACAAAAAACACGCTTCCTGCAAACTCCCTTGATCCTGACTGTTTGCGTTTTGCCAAACTGTGCAACACAAACAATCCTATTTGGACTGCACTGCCAGTTGAGGCCGACGAGACTGTCAGCAACACATACATGGTGAATGCTCGGCGGCGGTGTGGCTGCTGGTATTTTTCCCCGCTTTATTTCACCCCTGCCCCCCTGAGCCCCACACATCTTGTTGCTGAAGCACCCACCGTGAAATCCTCGTGATACAAAAGTGAAAGTCCGTTGTAAAAATTGCTCCTGAACCTGGACCGGGAATGAATGGAACCGCGTTGTATGTGTATTGTGCAAGGCATGCCATGTTTGATGAGATATGCGGAGTGCTTGCTGCCGGAAGACCAAACCTCACATCGCATTTTGATTTGGCTTCATCTCCAATCAACACCCAATCCCCCTCAACCCACTCGAGCGAATGGCAGTCAACCACACATACAGTCAATTCTGGTTTTTAAGAGGAGACCCGTCACCAATGGACAGGTAAAAACCGTCCTTTGCACGCGTCGCCTGGGCCTTCCTTGGCGCACACTGTCATGACATTGTTGGAGGGCATGAAGTGTGATGATGCTCGGAACAATTGAAACGACACGGAAGGTTCACATTGACTCAGTTGAAGATGAATCTCAGGCAGCTTGTAAACACCGCTTTGATTTCCACCAAACACGCAGTCCTCCATCTCGTCTCTCGTGGTTCCAGGATATATTTAACACCAATCAAGCGTGGTAAATAATTGACTGCATTTAAAAAAAAAAAAAAAAGAAAAGAAAAAATGGACGAAGTCGAACCACAGTTCCTTCAGCTGAACATTGGAGCAGGCAGCGTGAGCAGCGCCGTCGTCGAACCAGTCGTGTACCTTGGAATCCTGGCCCACAGCGTCAGACGTCCCGACTCACTGCCCCGTGTCATGGGAGCCCTTCTTGGCGGTGTGAGCGACGATGGCGCCGAAGTCGAACTGCGAGGCTGTTTCCCATTGGCGATTACCGAGAACGATGAAGAGGTATGGGGTTTACTGTGGGACTGCATTAGCAGTCCGTTAAAAAGTTTTTTGTTTGGCGTTGAATCCCATCAATCTCCTATACGATCGATATATTAGGTTTCAGTAGACTCGGAACACTTGGCGCAAATGCTCCATCTGCATCTGCAAGCAAATTCGAAGGATACCCTGGTTGGCTGGTACTCCACCGGCGACAAGGTGGACGCCAACAGTGCCCTCATCCACGAATACTTTGCATCCGAGTTCCCAATTGTCCCTCTCCATCTCCTTGTCGATGCCGAACTCAAAGAAGGAAGACTTGGAATCAAAGCCTTTGTAACGTGAGGAAAAAAAAGCAGCATCTATCGAAAACGGAAAAAACGAATTTACGAACAAAACAACAACCCACCCAAAAAAAAAAAACAAAAAAAAAGGTCTGAAGCAGGCGTTCCGTCAAGCGAATTCGCCGGCACAATGTTTTTGCCCGTCACATGCAGTTTAAAGTTGAACGATGCTGAAAAATCAGGACTCGACTTGATTGCACAAGCCCGACCTGTTTCTGAATTGGACAATTTTGTGGGCGGTGAAGGAAACTCGAGCGTTACGGGTGTCTTGAGTGATATGGATTCTTTGGAGCGGTCGGTGCTTGCGATTCAGAGCATGGTGGAGTCTTTGCAGGAATGGGTTGCTGGTGTGAAGGTGCGTGCGTGCGTGCGTGTGTGTGTGTGTGCAATGTGGCTGTAGCTTGCGTTTTTATTGAGCTTTGCGGATTGGGAACTGACATGTTATGATTTTTTTTCTTGTAGTCTGGAGACATTCCAGCTGACACTGGAATCGGCCGGTACCTTTTGGACACTGTCTCGTCCGTTCCACTCATTGACTCAGGGGACTTTGAAAAAATGTTCAACAACCACTTGCAGGTAATAACAGGAATACACGAATGCTTGCACTCCAAGCCGCCTGCTCTAAAACAAATGTTCTTTCTTGCATACAAAACAGGATCTGCTGATGGTGCTCTACCTCTCCAACTTGACGCGGACACAGCTGGCCATTGCCCAGAGACTGCAAAACCTTGTTTAAAAAGTTTCAAAAAAATGCGTTTGCAAGTCGTTTTTTTTTTTTAATTTTTTTGTGTTTGCGCGGGGCCTCGCGATGGAGCCATTTGGAGGGGGGAAAGAACTGGTGCTGCATCGAGCACAATGATCACAAAGAATTTTGATATCGAAATGAATGCTATGCTTTTGGATTCTTGTTCTGTCATTCAACTCAGTGCATTTCGCAAGACCCAAGCACTGGCAAAATATAAAATGGAGGAAATGAAGTGGGGAGAGTGTTACGCACAGCACCAGTCATCCGTAAACCCTGCACGAACCGGACTCGGGCTCTTCATCATCTGCGGCATCTTTGTCTCATATCTTCCTCAGGTGAGAGCGAAGGAAGCAAGAGACTAACCTTGTGTGTAAATGCGTTTCCAACCAAACACCCCTCTCCCCCTTCCTTCAACCCAAATCGCATAGTTCACCAAAATCGTGCGGCTCAAGTCTTCACGCGGCATTTCGGCTGAATTCTTGCTGATTGGATGCGCCGGCGGTGGGGCCTCCTTATCGAATATTGTCTTGCTTCAGTCAACGGTGGTATGGCTGTTTCCCATGTCCCCCCCCCCCATGATCTGCAAGTGTTTAACAACTATGTACACGCTTCTCTGATAGGTTAAATGCTGCTTTACAAATGTAAGAACTTCTTGTGTTTGGTTTCTTTTCCTCGACTGCATTCACATCGCGTCTCAAATTACCAACTTTCGCAACTCTTTTTTATTGTTGTAAAACTTTGAACTATATTACGCTTTAGTGGACTCCGTTCGTCTGCTTTGAGAACACGCTGGGTCTCACGCAAATTTTTATTCAAGCTGGTTGTTTCTGGATTTTGTATGTCGACACGCTATTTTCGAAAATTCCCTCCCCCTCCTTCATTTCTAAAATACGCCATTCTCTTGTAAAAAAAAAAACAGCGTGTTTCTGTTTATCGCGTATTTCCCGCATCACGACTGCATGGATGACGAATCAGAAATCGTCGAAGATACCACAACCCAGCAACAACAACAACAACTATCTGACGCTGTTGAAATCACCGAATCAACGACACCTTCAGGAGCCGCATACATTCGTGCGCTGAAAATGATCAATCTGAGCATTCTGATTTTGCTGGCATTTGCATTCATTTCAGCAGTGACGCTTTATTCGCTGAGTCAGGCTTGGCTCGTGTTTGTTGCCAGTGTGTTTGGAGTGTTGAGTGCTTTGAGTTCGTTGGTGTTGTTTTTGCCGCAGATTTTTGAGACGGTCAAGTTAAAGGTGCGGTTTTTCGTCTTTTTATTTATTTATTTTCCTATCTTTTTTTTTTGTGGTGTTTTGTTTTGCCCCTAATTGTTTGGATTTTTTGCTGCCTGTGTTTTTAGTCTGCCGGTGCTTTGAGTATTCCTACACTGGTGATGCAAGTTCCAGGTAAATTGAACAGCCAGCCATGTTGCTAAATTTCAGTTGGATTTATTTTTGTTTGTTTCACACCCCAGGAAACTTTCTATTTGCACTCTCAATTTCGCTGGCACCGGGTGCAAACTTTACTTCGTATGCACCTCTCTTGATTTCAGGCGTGCTTCAGTTTGTGCTTCTGGCTTTATGCCTGCATTACAACAAAACCACGGTAGTGCAAGGTCGGGAGGAGGAACGAGAGGCTTTGCTGGATTGACAAACAAAACAGTTTTTGTTGGCATTGTGCAAGTTATTGTTGATGCTTTTTTGATTTGTTTGAAGTTGATGACTGGCGGCAAATATACAAAGTCTATGCGATAAGTCTTGCATGTGCATATGCATTTGCCTCGTTGTTCAGCAATTACTTTATGGTTGGGAGCGGGCGATGCGGCATAAAATAATAAGGACAAGCAATTTCAAATTGAATAAAACAGTTTTGAGAAGGCGCCCAACAGATTCTGAGATCGATCGTGACGGCAAATTCGAACCCCAACAAGAAAAGGTATTGGCTGTCCAAGCCAGTCTCAGCCTCAGCTGCACCCATATGCGCACTTTGACAGACGCCCTCAAATGCGCGCGTGTGAAGGTGGTGTCAAAGATGACCAATGCCAGGCGTACTACTACACGTGTACGGTACATACACAAAAGTGCAATAAAAGTGAGAGAAACAAAGAATGGCGGGAAAAGAGGGGTCAAGCAAGAAAAAATTAAACGTTGCACTTGAGATGCTTACAAATATTCCCAATTAAAATAGGGTGGCAATTTCAAACGAACCCACGTCAGCAAAGGACGGGCGAGGAGATGCGTTGCCGCATCCGAGCCATCAGAGCGTCTGGAGGGTCTGAGGGTCTGAGGGTCTGAGGAGGGATGGGTTGGTTGGAGGCAGGTACCGATGTCGCAGCATACACGATGAAGGGGAGCAGAAGGGGAGCAGAAGGGCAGCATAAAAAGTCTCTCTGAGGGGTTACACAGAAAGGGTGAATTTATCAGACATTTCAAAATATCCCAATTTGTTCAAATGCCGTGGATTACGCAGTATAAAGTAAAATAGAGACTGCTTGCAAAGGTGCCCCAAACCCAAATCCATGACCAGACAAGACACTGCAATCCCTATGCAGGAGACGGGCTCCCCTTCAACGACTCCATCAGCAACACCAACCAAGAGGCAGGGCTTTGCTGCTCGGTTCAAGAAGGGATCCGCAGACACAAAGCCGAAAGTGAAGGAGCCAGCAGTTCCCCTGCTGGAACTGTTTCGATTTGCAGATGGCAAGGACAGAGCAATGATTGCGTAAGTAAAGTCCACCTTGTGTGAATGCAATGTCCGCTTGATCTAATTTGAATGTGCCAGTGTCGGGTTCATCTTCTCTGTTGGAATCGGTGCTCTCATTCCATCTGCCATTCTAATCCTCGGTCAAGTCTTGGGTAACGGTGCAATGTTTGCCGGCGCAATGCCTGGAGGTGCAATGCCGGCGGGCGCACCCACTGGACGTATGAACGCAACAGCAGCTCCCATTCCGGCATTCGACCCATCCTCCTTCTACCCAATGATCCTCAACTTTGTTTACTTTGGTGTTGCAATGATGGTGGCTGGGTATGTGTCCCAAGCATTGTGGGTCTTGGCCGGAGAGAACCAGGCGCGTCGGATCCGTGAACTGTACATGCGTTCAATCTTGCGTCAAGACATGTCGTGGTACGGTTTTTTTTGTCCGGTTGTTTTATCCCGAGAATTTTTTTTGAAATTGTTTTCTTTGACAGGTTTGATTTGGCTGAGGAAGGATCCCTGACGACTCGTCTTGCCCAAGACACTGCGCTTATTCAAGATGGTATCAGTGAAAAGGCCGGACTTTGTGTGCAATGTTTGGCTCAGTTCATTACTGGTTTCGTCATTGCCTTTGTGAAGGGTGAGTGGATCTGATCTAGGACATGCACTCGCACGCGTTATTTAAACTTTGTCTTCTGACAATGTACCCAGGTCCTACTCTTGCGTTGGTTTTGCTGGCTGCCATTCCTGTCATGGCAGGTGTTGGTATCGTCATGTTCACTGTTCTCACAAAGTTGACTGCCCGTGGTCAGGACGCGTATGCTGAAGCAGGAGCCGTTGCGGAACAGGTGCGTCTCGACCATTGTTTCATAAATTCACCAGAGCTAACATTGCAGGTTCACACTCACACTCACATTTGCAGGTCATTTCGGGTATCCGCACCATTTACTCATTCTCTTTACAAGCACGCTTTGCCGTAAAGTACGACCAAAAGCTTGCAAAGGCAGAGGCTGCTGACCGCGCTGGTGGATTGACGCGTGGAATCGGGTTCGGTGCATTCATGCTCGTCATGTTTTGCACATACGGTCTCGCATTTTGGTACGGCAGTCGACTTGTACTCGATGGAAGAATGCAGGGCCAAGACGTTCTCGTTTCATTCATGAGTTTGATGATGGGAAGTTTTGCGCTCATGATGATTCCTCAGAATTTGGCGGCCGTCGGTGGTGCTCGTGGAGCTGCGTACAAGATCTATGCAACGATTGACCGCGTCCCGGTGATTGACAGTCTCAGCAAGGAGGGAGAGGTTTTGAGCAGTTTGAAGGGAAACATCGAGTTTCGTGGTGTTGGATTCAAGTACCCAACTCGGCCGGACACTGTGATTTTCGACAACTTCAACATCAAGGTTGAGCCGGGACAAACTGTTGCCTTTGTGGGACCGAGCGGATCTGGTAAATCAACAACTGTGCAATTGATTCAGCGGTTTTATGATCCTTTGGCCGGTTCTGTCCATTTGGATGGCGTGAACTTGACAAACATCAATGTCAAGTGGCTTCGTCAGCAAATTGGAATCGTCTCCCAGGAGCCAGGTGTGTTTTTTTATTTGCATGATGGCCGATCGCAATCAAATTCTAAATGTCTCCGCTATTAGTTCTCTTCAACACTACTGTAAAGCAAAACATTATGATGGGTGCCATCGAAGACTCGAGCAAATCCCTCACCGAAGCGGAACTCCACGCCGTATGCAAGATGGCAAACTGCCACAACTTTATCATGGACCTTCCTCAAGGATATGACACCATGGTCGGCGAGCACGGAGGAATGCTTTCCGGAGGCCAGAAGCAACGTATCGCCATTGCCAGAGCTCTCATCAAAAACCCCAAAATCTTGCTGCTGGACGAAGCAACCTCCGCACTTGACACGCAGTCTGAAAGGCTCGTTCAAAATGCACTGGACAAGGCATCGCAGAACCGTACTACGATCGTGATTGCGCATCGGTTGTCGACCATCAAGAACGCGGACAGAATCATTGTCCTAGATAAAGGAACCATTGTTGAAACTGGAACACACAATGAGCTTCTTGCCTTGAACGGAGTTTACTTTCAGCTCGTTGAGAAACAAAAGATTAGAAGCCATGAAGAGGGAGGCCTGAAGACGAGTGACTCTGCCGAAACAATCTCTGACGATTTGGTCGAAGTTGCTGCATCGAAAATCCATGTTGTTGAGACTATGAAGGATGAAAAAACTGGAAAACTGATTGAAACGCGTTTGACTATGGAGGAAGAATCTCATACGGATGCGCTTGAAAATGCTCGTCTCGCTAAAAAGGCTCAAGAGCAGGCGCTCTTGTTGCAAAAAGCGCCTATTCGCAGGGTCTTGATGCTGATGAAACCGGAATGGGGACTTGTGTTCCTCGGAGTCATTGGCGCCTGCGGGTCTGGTGTGATTTTCCCAATCTTTGGTTTAATCTTCTCAACAATCACCACGGTGCTCCTTGTCCCTTCTCAAATCGACCCTGGACCATTCCAAGGAGCCAACCTTTACGCATTTGCCTTTGTTTTGTCTGGAATCGGAGCCTTCATCTTCTTCTCACTTCAATTCTATGGCTTTGAAATGGCTGGAGCGGCACTGACCCATCGGTTGCGCTTGATGACTTTCAAATCCATGATTCGTCAAGAAGTTGGATTCTATGATGATGAGCGCCACAGTTTGGGTGCCCTGACATCTCGTCTTGCCATTGACGCGGCCCGAGTGGGAGACCTTATCACGAAAGTGTGGGCAGACGCCACGCAACTGGTCGTCACTGCCGTTTGCGGTATCACCATTGGACTCGTGTTCAGTTGGAAACTTACTCTGATTGTCCTCCTTGTATCCCCATTCATGGTCGTTGCTTCATACTACGAGTCACGTGTACGCATGGGCTTCGAAGATTCAACAAAGAAAGCGTACGAAGAGTCTGGAACCATTGCCGCCGAGGCCTTTAAAGAGATCCGCACTGTTGCCGCGTTAACCCGTGAAAGCTACTTCCAAGACAAGTTTAGCGCCAATCTGGAACGACCACATCAACTGGCCCTCAAAAAAGCGCGTGAAGCTTCTCTCGGAAACGGTGTTGGACAAGCGTTTGGTCAATTTGCAAGTGCTGTTGGTTTCTACGCGGGTGTCAAGTTGGTTGAAGCGGGCGAGGTTGACTTTGGAAGCGTTTTCAAAGTGTTGATGGCTGTCATGTTTACTGCACAAGGACTTGGAAGAGGTTCCACGTTTGCCGAAACGTTTGTGAAAGCAAAGATTGCTGCGTTGAACACGTTTGAATTGATTGATCGAGCGACTTTGATTGACCCGGAAGATGACACGGAAGGATTGGATGATGGGTCGAGTATTCGAGGTGGATTCGAGTTTAAAAACGTTGCATTCACATACCCTGCGCGCCCCACTGTTCCCATCTTTGGAGGAGAGTTTGGTCTGACTGGATCCGAAAACAAAACGATTGCGCTTGTTGGACCCTCTGGATGCGGAAAGTCGTCTGCGATTGGTATGCTCCAGAGATGGTACGATGTTGCTGGTGGAGCTGTGATGATGGATGGAAAGAATGTCAAGGACTTCCAGTTGAAGGGCTTGAGATCGCAAATGGCGCTCGTTGGCCAGGAACCAACTCTCTTTGACATGAGCATTCGTGAAAACATTATGGCGGGAACTGAGCGATTGAATGTGACTGACGCTGAACTGGATGAGATTTCAAAGATGGCCAACATCTACGACATCATCATGGACATGCCAGACAAGTATGGTATGTACATCATCCTTGTGTTCGGGCTGGATTCTGGTAACTATTTCTGACCTTTCTTTTTTTGCAGACACTCGCGTTGGTGACAAAGGATCTCAGCTTTCGGGAGGTCAAAAACAACGTGTCGCCATTGCACGTGCATTAATCCGCAACCCAAAGATACTTCTTCTCGACGAAGCAACCTCTGCACTGGTAAGTCCCACCCAAGCTTCAAGTTTTTCTGCCCGCGACATGAAAAGCACAATCCATTTATTTACTTCATGATTTTCATCAGGACTCCGAATCCGAGAAACACGTGCAACAAGCCATTGATAACGCCATTCGGCTCGGTGGAAGAACAACAATTACGATTGCCCACCGTCTGAGTACCATTCAGAATTCAGATGTAATCGCCGTCGTCAAGGACGGAAAGATTGCCGAAATTGGAACCCACAATGACTTGTTGGGTATCAAGGATGGGGTTTATGCTTCCCTCGTTAAACAGCAAGATTTAAATGTCCTTGCATAAGTCGTGCATCATCAATCCCCTTGAAACCAAGTTATAATGAAGAACTATAAATAAACGAAGTACCCTTTGATTTATTGTGCATACCACCTTAAAACTTGCCCACGGCCATCCAATTCCTATGATGATTCCTATTGTTATTGGTAAATACCAACCAGGGAAAAAATTCGCTCTGCGTCATTGGCGCTTAGGGTGGTTCTCAGATATTCTTACTTCTGAGGTCTCTGGTGACCTGACTTCAGAAGTGTACTGGGAGGGTTTCAGGGGTCTCGCCGAGAGTCGTGCACCAACCGCCAGTGCTATCGATTTGTTTGGAATGTTGGTAATGACATCATCGTTTTCTATTCGACAAGGGAAGAGGAACAACTCTCCACTGATGTGTTCCAGATAAACTTTGAATAATTGCTGCTCACTGCATTCATTACACATCCCCCATATCATACCAAGAAGACTCTAAGAAGATTCACTTTGTTCTGCACTTTTTGCTTTTGAAGCATTCCCCCGACGTTTACCTCCCTTTTCCACAACTGCTGGGCTGGCCTTCGAAACTGCTGGGCTGGCCTTCAAAACTGCTGGGCTTGGCTTCGCCCCTTCTTTTTTCCCCGCACTTCCCACTTTGGTTGCAGGACTCTTCTTGCCTGATGGTGTGACTTCCTGTTTCTTGGCCTCTGCGGCACCCTTGCCCGATGGCGTTGCTTCCTGCTTTTTCTCTGCCAAAGCAGCTTTCGCTTTCTTTGGGGTTGGTTTCTTCACAGGTCCAGGTGAAGTGGCTACAATCACTCTCGCTTTGGAGCGCGACTTGCGGCCTGGCTTCTCAGTTGCAGCGGATGGGGACTTGGCAGATGCGGACTTGGCAGATGCGGACTTGGCAGATGCGGACTTTGGGGACTTTGCAGATGGGGACTTAGCGACTGGTTTTGATTTTGTCTTCTCTGCACTGGATTTGGCATCCGTAGAGGTAGATTTCGTGGGTTGCGCCTTCGCAGCTCGGCTACGTCTCGTATCCGTTGGGACTTCGTCGGTGGACACGGCAACAACGACCTCTGCTGGAACACTTTTCTTTCCCTTTTTTCCCGCCGCCTGAACAGGAGCAGCCTTAACTGGCGCTTTGTCGGCGCCCTTTGATGCACGTGCGGAAGAAGGTTCCTTCGCCGCTATTTCGACCACCACAGACGCTTGGCCAGCTTTGCCTTTGCTTTTCTTAGTTTTTTTGGCAGCTGGAGGTTTTGGGTCACTGGCCGCGGTGGCGGCTGTGTCGGCATCTGCGGGTTTTCTTGATGTGGAGACGCTTCGGCTGCGCTTTCTTTTCGCCGCACCGTTCGGAGAGGAATTAACGCTGGCTTTCACGGTTGATTTCGCAGCCTCTTTGGAGGCACCGGATTCAGTTGCGCCAGTTGCACGCTGCTTTTTTGGAACATTTTCTTTCGCCGGTGCGGCGCGTTTTCTCTTTTTGGCGACGGTCGCTGAAGGTGCGTCTGCTGATTTTTCGTCGACAGGTTTGCTCTTATTCGCGTTGTTTGGTGGATTCGCTGTTCTTTCGCTTTTTCTGCTCCCCTGCTTTGGTTCCGAGATTTGCTTCTTTTTGCCTGCAACAACAGGGACATTCTCTGCATTCTCATCTGCTCGAGCTTCTTCGACAGCGACAGCAGGTTGCTCTTCTTCAGTTTTTTGCGAAGTGACTTCATGCGTGAAGTCAGCGGGCCGTGCAAAAAGTTCGTCAAAGGTTTCAACAACCGGGACACGCAAGTCTGAGCCTGGGAATACATAATATCCTGGCTCAGAACATGGTGGATCGAGAGCTGGGTTTCCAGGGCGAAAGAGGATTGCCGTTTGGAAGCCAGACTGGTTGGCAGCCTCGATCTCTAAGAAAACCCCGCCAAGATGATTTTTTTCGGTTAACGTACGGCTTTCAAATAGCCGCGCTTTCGCTATGCTAACCTTTGACGTTATCGCTCAAGAATAAGATTTTCGAGGCAGGAATGGTCGAAATTTCCTCTGCAATTTTTGTGTAGCTTGCAGCTTCAAGTTTCAAGCCAATTGTTGTGTCGAAGTGACCGGCAAAATGAGGAAGCATGTCTCCTTCTTCGCTGAAGCCAAACAGCAACTTTTGAGCCCCAATACTGCCGCTGCTGTAAATGTAGACCGGAATCTCGAGCGAGTTCCATTTTGAGAGAATGGGCTTAACGTCTTTGTATACACTGGTGCAGGAACAGCAATTGTGAATACGGTGCAGAGAGTATTACAGAAAGGAAAACACGAGCTCAGGGCCGTGTACCGCTGCTTTGCTTTGTAAGAACAAAAATCAAAGGCAAACTCAACTGGCCCTTGACGGATCCATCTTCATAAGCAAACTTCCAAATGTAGCCCTGGAAGGTTTTCAGAGCACCAATTTTTCTGTCTGCTTTAATTGAAGCGTGAATCCAAGCGACATACGCCTCAGCTGCTCCAGGGGCGAGAGATTTAGGCGCCTCAGCGGCTTTGGCCTTTTTGTTCTTTTTTCCCTTCGCCGGTTGGGTAGACTCGGTCGCAGCATTCACCTCATTCGCGAGGATATCGGGCAACTCTTGTGCGCCCTCAATGACTCCTTCTTCTTTGTCAAGTTTAGCTTGCTGTTGGATGTCGAGCAGCAGTTTACGCAAGGCTGGGTCTGAGCCAGCGCGGGAGGTGATGAACGAAAGTGCAGTGTCGCGTGCGTACGGGAAGAGAGTTTCGTGGACGAACGAGATGGACGTTGTTGTGCCCTGTTTCGTTTTTGGTGGTTATCAGCGAGGGTTGCTAGGGTGCAAGGTGAGCAGGTAAGGGGCGAGCGTTTCTTACAAACCTCAATGTCGGTTACGACGCATGAGTACGGGTGTGGTCGGGCTGGCTCGGTCGCTGCCGGCGAATCTTTTGCCTTCACTTTGTTCTTCTTGGACATTTTGGAGGGAATAACTTTACGAGCGCGGCATAAAAATGAAAATGCAAGCGTCCGATATTCTCCGTCTCCTCCACTCTTCACACCGTTCCCCTTCAGTCTCGGATATAAAAGAGCTGCTTACTTAGAATGTATGCTCGCGTTCAATTCGCGGTGTGTTTTTATTGTGAACTCACAAAATTACATGCTCCGCATAGAGCAGCTTTCTGCAAGCGTAATAATCAGGAGAAAGACTACCCTCCAACACCAATTTCCCTTGCTGGCTTTTTCGAATCATAATCGACCGATTCACCACCAACACACCCGCAACAAATTCTGTCTCAAAGCCCTTGCTCACCAGAACTTTTCGGAATTCAGACAGCTTAACGTCTCCCACAAGCACTGGTTTATGACTTTTGGCGAGGTCCAATGTTGGAACCAAATCTAATGTAGGAACCACCGCAGAATCGACACTGGCGTCGCCCGAAGCAGAATCGGCATTTTCAGAGGGATCCACATCCATTGCATCTCCATTGCTCGATGACATTCCGGGTTCTTGTTTTTCGAATCGAATGTATCCCGAAACATATGAGAGCTCATACTCATTCGCCTGTTAAGAGGGGACGATTGAGGTTTAGCACTTCATGACTAACCTATGCCGAATGAAAAATACTACTTTTGATGTGATCATGGAACTGACAAGAGAGTCTGTCATTTTGATCTGGGTATGATGGAGTCAGAGTCGAATTGTTCCTATCTAAAGGAAATACACTTTTACCTCGTAGGTATCTGAAGCAACTGACACGTTGATCCACTCATTGTTGTGTGGAGCAAAAACATCGTTCGTAAGAGACGAATGCTCGAGACAGTATCGCTCCAATTCGGATGTTGCCTCCTCTGATCCATGAACAAGAATCTGTAACATGGCAGTCGGTGATGGTAAGCAGGAGTTAAGCGGAGCTATCGCATGGGGATGAGAGTGCAAACCATTTTCCTTGGAGCAACTTGAGATAGAATATTCTTTACAGACTTTCCATCGGATCGGCCTTCCAAGTCGATGAAAGCAACTTTACATTGGACCCTCACATCAATCTGAACATTGATGTACTTGGAAGGTTCAAGCTCATGCGGATCTTGTGCATCTTCAATTTGAATAGCCGGCAGCTAATTGCGAGCAGGAAGGGGTTACAGAATGTCAAAAAAGTCTGGCGATGAATCGGGCACCTCTTCAGCGGTTTCTTCCATCGCCACTGTTTCGGCATTAACAAACACTGCCGGGTCCACCGCTTCACCATAATCATCAACCCAAGCTCTCGGGTTATGTACGGGAAACATTCGATAGTTATGACTTTGCTTAAAGAATCCACCACTCCGGTGAGCGTCTTTCACGTAAATATCATACGTATTACCAAAAACACCCAATCCCGTATCACCAGAAGAGGTGGTAATCTTTCGTGCAGCAGCAGCAGGATCCACAGTTTCCTCTTCTTCGTCACTGTCATTGTCCTCCATGGCGGAAAGTTTTGCGAGCTCAGCAGCAGCAGCAGCGGCATCCTTTCTTGCATTTTCGGCTTCATGAAATTGTTCGAGTTCTTGCCCTTCCAATGGAACACGGCGGGATTCCTGTGATATCCATGGTGTCAAAAGCGGGGAATGGTTAATTTCGGGAATCATTCCGGCACAAAGGATATGCCAACACTTACATTCAAGTTAAGACCGAAATGAACATTCACTGCTGTAGCATCATTCGCTGCTGCTTCTGCTGCTGCAGTTTTGACACGCGACCATTCGTCATACAACTGGCGGCCCAGAGTTCCGGGATCCCCGCGATCCGGCAACATGACCAAATTCTTCTCAGATTTGCACCAGTCAAAAAACAACTGCCTGGAAAACCCAGTTTCCAGAGACGCGCTTGAAGCAAACACAACTTTCGGAGATGGGCCTTGATCAATTTCAGATAGACGGTTAATGACTTTAATGTGTCTAGAGGGGAGGAGAAAATGTGTAAGGTTTTCGCGGGTTTTTCAAAGGGTGTGCACAAAAGAAACAAAAATGCGAATCACCTAAAGTCAAACGGAACGTGGAGATCTGATTGAGAAAGAAGTTTTGTGATTCCAGCACCCATCCATTCTAATGTTCGCTTGGCAGCATGCAGGATACGAGGCCCTTGAGGGGAAAGGAAGTAGATATTTTGCGGGAATTTTTGAGAGCAATCAGAGTCCTTTGACCAGAAATCTTCCAGCAAAAATGTGAGTTCAAGTGATCGCGAAGTTGCGGTTACAGGTATAAGAACGTTTCCACCAGACAGGAGTGCCGTTTTTATATTCTCTGTGAAATTTTACCGCGATTTTTGGTGTCAG
This sequence comes from Chytriomyces cf. hyalinus JEL632, assembly GCA_025435555.1. Classification (NCBI taxonomy): domain Eukaryota; kingdom Fungi; phylum Chytridiomycota; class Chytridiomycetes; order Chytridiales; family Chytriomycetaceae; genus Chytriomyces; species Chytriomyces cf. hyalinus JEL632. Next base: position 289,015 of record JAIWWG010000029.1, on the reverse strand, counting down.
AACCGTGGGAGAGAGAGACAGCTGGCGCAATTTTTATAACCCCACCAAAGAAACCAGCGTCACGATATGCTCTTCGCGTTTGAGTTACGAGAGTATTATACGAATCAGTAATGAGTAGAGTTGGGCGTGCCAGTGCCTCGGCGTTTAAAAAAGTTCGATCCAAGTGCCTGAAAACACAGAAGAACAGGAACTAAGAAAAGCTGTGGAAAAAAGCTTCAACCGAACATTGAACTAACCGTTCAAGCTGATGATTATAATCGACCTGAAGCAAACGAAAAGTGAGAACCCCATCAAAGAAATTCGAAACTAAAAACTGAAACATCACAGCATACCGCATAGAGAATGTCATCCGTCCCTTTCTTGATTCGCCACAACGTTCCACCTAGAGAGTGTCCGGCCTGAAACGCCGTCACAGTGATTCCTTTCGCCTTCCCCGTAAGCGTGAACGGCTGAGAGTATCGCAACTGAACAATGTTGGCAAACGCTGCATTGATGTCGTCCCATTCGAATAGTTCAAACTTTTCGGTCGAGTTCCTGTTCGCAAGGGCTTCTCGCAAGCATAGACGTCCCAGATCGTGCACCGGATATGTCGAGTAGGCTGGACAGCGTAGTCCAAGCCGTGCGAATGCGTAAACATATCTGTTGCAGCCAATGTTTTTAAGTACCAGAAGCGAGCGGATTTGAAAGCTGATGTGCCAACTCACGCGCCAAGATGGGCCATATCAGCGTGTGTCAACAAGACCGCATCAATATGCTTAGCAGCACTGTCGTTTTTCGACCTTCTATTAGTTTCAAAACAGAGCAGACGAAAGGTATCGTTTTTTTTTACCCGGCCAGGGACCGCAGCTCGACTGGGTCCAGCGAGGCAGATGCGCCGCAATCGAGCATGATTCGACAACCATCGATTTGAAGAACATGACAAACCGCCGCGTCACTGGCATGCGTCCCTGCGAACCTGGCGCCGGAAAGGGCGTTGAAGCGGATTTGGGACATGTTTTTTTTTTAATGCGCAATCGAATTTAAAATTGACGTACATAAATATTTTTTTATGAGCAAGCACTGAATGAAGTTTCAGACCAGAGAATCTCGCACTCCAAATTGCCCAAAGTTTGGACGTGCCAATGTACAAATCCTGCTCTGAATCGAAATGGCCTGGCAAACGTCACGATCAACCGCGTTTTACTGCCTTTCAAATGCTCCAACACTAAATGCTGGGAACTTGGACCTCTCGACTGGCAGCAACAAAAACTCGCTGCTGTCATAAGTTTCAACGACGCAAAACAAGTCAAAACGTTGTTATGTATGCATTTACAATATTTTTATTCTTGGGTAAAATCTATGAAAGGACATGGCTATTGCATGCAAACCGTTTTCAAAAGCAACCACACGTGCGCATATAAAACCGCGCTTTCGTTTTATCCATCATTAGGCGTTACACGCAGGATCCTGTTCAGCCAAATACTCATTTCCGTAAGCAGCTCCCATAACAGCATGCTCCATGCAAGTCAACGACGCATCCGGCAAACAACGCTCAACATCTCCAGAGTTCATGAACCAAGCTGGGAACGGCATCTGGAACTTGGCGTTAAACTGGACCATAAAGAACAGAATCAACAGCATGACTCCAGTTCCAGAGTCAAACGCAGCAGACATGACGTATGCGTACTTTTTCCACCACGTGTTTCTATACTTTTTGACAAAGTAGTTGACAACGACGGCGATAATCAAGGGTGAAATCAAGTCGGAGCGACGAGCACCGGCGGCAGCGGGGAAGATGAAGATGAGAGGGATGTTGACCAAGTGCCAGAACGAGTTTGGTTGTAATTTGTGGAGGTACCATGGAATGACTGGGAGAACTCCACCGACGGCGAATCCGAGAAGGGTCTTGAAGTATGGAGATTCAGGTCCAAAGAATCGGGCTGGAGCAATGGCTCCCCAAATGGCACCGGCAGACAAGAACGTGTTGTAACCGTTGGAAGACCATCCAGACGCTGGGTCGTCTCCTTGCACCTGCATGAGCCACTGGAATCCGGCTGGGAACTGGGAGGAGACTGGCTTGTCAACCTTTCCAAAGGACTCGTAAATAAGAGCGGCAGATCCGGTGGAAACGATGGATCCCAGAATGGTAGAGACCAATTGGGCAAAGAACATGGCTCTGGGTGGAACCTTCAAGTAGTGTCCGAGCTTCATGTCAGCAACCAAGAACAGACCCTGGTACATGGCCATGTAGGAGAATGTCTTGAAAGCCATGACTGCAGAGATACGACCAGGGAGCAAGAGGCCAATCAAGAACTCGGACATGACGTTCAAACCAATCTGCTGACCAGAAATAGCCTGAATCGTACCAATGGGGATGATGGAAACCAAAGCAAGCAACATGGCCAAGATGGTACCCCACCATGGCAAGTCAAATCCACCCCACTGGCAAACAACAATTCCGAGAACAGTGGTCAAAACGAGGAGAACCATGAACCACCAGTCTGGGACTTCAGGGTATGCATCCATAAGAGTGGCGTGGATATCGTCACGGTCCAAGTCCTTCAATGTAGCGCGGAAGCGGTGCCAAATGTCTTTACCGTACCAGAGACCGACGTGAACAAGGGCAGCAACAAATACAATAAAAGAGTTGGCGTACTCCAAGGCAAAGTAGGTGGTGATAAGGATAGGCTTGTTCTCATCGTAAAAGGTCTGGTTGAGAATCAAAGAGTTGTGGTCGTCTGGGCTGCGGATGACAAACTTGGTGTTGGGAATTTTCTTTCCGTCCTTGTTGAAGGTGGAAGGGCTGTTGATGGTGAAACCGTACTCGGAAGTAGCGCCGATGGACTGGTCCTTGTAAAAGGCCTCAGTGTACCACAGGATGGGAGTGACGATCCACATAAACAGCCACAGACCCAAGAACTGGTTCATCATGGCCCAGAGAGGAGTGGTAATTGGGGCATAGACGTTCACGAGGGACCAATCAAGGGTGAATGACAACAGACCAACACCACCACCGTAAGATGTGCTTCCAAGGACAAGAGCCATCTTGTTGTCGGTCTTGTTGTTGGTGAACCAACAGATGACGGAAAGGGCACCAATCATTGGCATGACGTAACTTGGCAAGAGCTGGTAGAAGAACATGGCAGAGGAGACGAGCCAGAAGAACTTGAAACGGGTCATGGGGTATCTGGTTCCGTGACCGTCATCTTGTCCGTGGAGGGAGTTCAACATGGCGATGGTGGCCAAGTTGGATGGCCAGATCATGGCAGCTGGGCGAACCAAGTAGCGACGAGTGAGACCTGAGTAGAATAAATGTTAGCATCAAATTTGCAACTGCAGCACTACAATCAAGTTGAAACATACCGGCGAAACCGTAACCAAAGCATTGAGTGACGATGGCAAATCCGAAACCACTGATGAGGGACAAGTCGGTCTGGTACAGCTGGTACTTTTGTCCGATAATGTTGTACAGGGCGTAAGGTGGGGAGGCCATGCAAGACGTCATGACATAGATGAGTGCGTGTTCCTTGTAGTTGAAGCGTCCCGGGTTTAGCAGGCCGGCAGGAAGTACCTGGGCCATGATGAGACCGCAGGGGTAGGCAAGCAGGACGGTCACGAAGGGAGTGATGGAGAAGGAGTTGGAACGGAAGGTGAAGATGGTGTTGGCGGCACAGATCAGCACTCCAAAGAAGAGACCGAGGAACCAGGCGCGGAAGGTGTTTGCCGGGAGAGTTGGGTCATCCGTGCGAGGGACGACGGCATCACTGAAAGGGGGGGATAGGTGTCAGCTATAGAGGATACGAAGATGGGGTGGGTGGGTGTAGGAATGGATATCAGAACAGAAGGAGCAGGAATGGGGTGGGTATGTAGCTCACATGATTTCGTATATTTCGTCAATGTAGTCGTCGTCGTTGCTCTCGACAGCTTGGACCTTTTCGTCCGAATTGAACCCTGGCTCAGTGGGTTTGTTTTCATAGTCTGCCATTTTTGTGTTTTTTTTCTTTTTGGTTCCAAACGGGTCCTTCTTATATACCCATATGGATACTTGATTAAAACGATAAATTTAATCAACTGCTTTGCCGCTTGCATCCATGCCTGTCTGAATGCTCGGGAGTGACCGGAAGCGGAAGGAACCGGAAGCGTCACTGAGTCAGTCGCAGCTGCAGTTGGCGCAGTCGCTTCCATGCAACACACTCGACACAGCGGTCGTCTTGTTTACACACCCATTCACACACACTGACTTGGGCGTCTCATTCCGCCACCCGATAATTCATAAATTTATTTGGCACTACCTAGCAAGCCCCATTGCAAATTCCACAAACATACATGTTGGCACACCCTCGCTGTCTGTCCCTCTTCGCCGGCACTCGCAACAACTGGATACCAGCAACACCCACTGCCTCTCCACGCAGCAACAGGCAACTGCCGCTCCATGTCCAGGAAGTTGCACATTCCACCGCGCTCAATCATGAAATTTTAAAATTTCAAATCGCTCTTTTATTAATTTCTTTGCCTTGCCCCCGACACAGAATCGGAAGACACATTTTGTCATTTACACCTTCGTCAGGGACAACGGTCCGAGTCTTTCCGTCGGATACCAAAACATTCCGTCTCTCTCGACCACACTACACCTCTTTCGGCAGCACTGTCAGAGATATGGAGCCCGTGTTTGTTTCACACTCGAGAATCGAAGCATCGTGTTTCTCTGGACTTGACCCGGTCCCAATCCACATTTCAACCGGAGATTTAAGCTTCGAAAAAGAACTGCATCCAACCCCCGAGCACTTGATTGATCCCGTGCTGTTCCGTCCCAAGAAAAACCCGCTCCATCCAATCAAATTCAGCGTAATACTTCCCGTGTTGCTCGCAATGGAATGTTTGGCATTCGTCACTCCCGGTACAAGCCCCAACCGGATCATTCCAGTCCCAGACTTTGCCAGCAAACTATGATACCCATCCACACGATCCGCTTCCACACGCCCCGTGTTTGTTTCCGCAAGGAATTTACTGGTGGTTGCATGGTGAATTGAAATGGATCCTGTCCCCGTCACAACTCCAATGCTTGCACTCGTTAAACTCTTGAGCGACGTCACGCTTCCAGTGCTGGTTTCCATTTGAATGTCTTGCTGTGCAAAGATCCGTTCTTGCGTGTCGATGCGGCCAGTGTTTGTTTTTAGGGAGACAAAGTTGCTGGTCACGGGTGCTGCCAGTGTGATGCGGCCCGTTTGGGTGGACAGGTCTATGAAGGATGAGGAGGATACGGGGCTTTCAAAGGAGATGCTTCCAGTCCCCGTTTCAATGCTGATGCTGTTTGCAACAAGCGTAGATTTGGCAATGAAGGAGCCGACCGACGACTTGACATCCAAGCAGTCCGACACATTCGGCCCATCCAAAGTAACTCTTCCCGTTCGATTAATGATAAACAAACTCTTAACATCCACTGGCAGACTGACGCAAAGACGAGCTTCCGAGGATAGCTTGAAAAAGTCCAGCACGCTCGTTGTCGGTGTCTTGAACGAAATCGTCAACGTTTCGCCATCACTTGTTGCCTTGAACTCGCTCTTTGAAAAGCGCGAAAAGTCTCCAGACACGTGTTCCAACGAGACGAGTGCGCTTTTGCCGTCTCGCTGGGACTCGACAGTGATGTTGGGAGTTACGGAACCTTCACAGGCGATCTGAACGGTCGAGAATGTTGCTGCGAATTCCGAGTCTGTGCGTGTGTTGGCAATGGTCATTTTTTGAGGAACTGTGTTGTGTTTTGTGTTGGAGTTTGTGTGCGTTGCAACTTGTGCGCTTTTAAGATGATGTTTGATCCCACGAAAAACAAAGATTTCAACTCCACGAATTTGCCCGGACAAGCCCACACACCTCAAAAAATGCGCGTAACAATGAGCGCGGACTCAGCAATCGTGACCAACCAAAAGTAACCAATGAAAAAAACTGTTTTATTTATTTCCGTTTTACTCGTAAACGTAACAAAACCACCCTCCACCATCACTCCACAGCGTCTCTTGCACACGAATCTCAGGAATTAACGTACGCCCGTTTGTCGGCCCGTCACGCGGCAAGTCTGCCAAAAAGTCCGTCACTTGAGCGTCCGTGTCGCTAGAGTCATCTGGATCCAAGTTTCCAGAGTATGAGTTTGCAAATTGCGGGTTTTCATCCTGCCAATCGTTCCACACTTTGTCCAGCATTGCGTGATGAATAAAAAAGAGGGGATCTGAAAGCACCCAAATCAAGAAAGTCAACAAGATGGTTTTTATGTGTGACCAATTGAGAAGAAAGTATCGGTTACCGTTTCCAGCGGCTGGTGGATTACCAAAATCGCCACCTGCACAAAATGAAGACTTAGCACAAAAACGTACAACACTTGCAAAAAAAAAGAAAGAGTTCCAAAACAGTACCGATTCCATTATGCACAGCAGAATGCGGCCCCAAGTACACCTGTGGATAGAAAAACTCCCACCGTCCCCCGTTTTGCACCAACGCCTTGATCACATCCCCGGTAAACTGATGTCCTTGCATACCATTGGCAAAATCAAATTTCCGCGTAATGCATTGTGGCTTCGTATGGCCCATGAAGGCAGTTTGAGAGGCAAACCGGCCGTTTTGCACGCATGAAGGGGTGCTGCCGTTTCCGTTGCCGCCAAATGCCGTTTCAGAGAATATGGGAGAGTTGTGCATTGCGGTAGCGTCTTTTGTCCAGTCCCAGTATCTGGACACTTTTGTAAGTAAAAAATAAGGGAGGATGCCGAGGTCAAGTAAAAACTCACGGGAGTGTTCCCTTGTAGCTGCAAAAGTCCTGGAGTGCAAACTCAAACAGCAGAATCAGAGTTCGATGCCATGGCAGAAATTGGGCCTGAATTAAATAAATGGGAGTGAGTCATGAATGGTCAACAAACACACACACACACACACACACACACACACACACACACAGCAACAACAACAACAAGTACCGTTCCATGCACGCGAGCGACAACAGTGAAATGAATGTACGAAAAGTCTTCAAACACGGACCGTGAAATGGAAGAATCGTTTGTAAGGAGAGACGGCGTTTGCATGAGACACGTGACGGCGTCTAGATAGTTGCTCTGCAAGTCTGGCGACAGAGTGCGCCACTCTTTGCGAACTGCGGGTGCAGAGCATGCGCCGTGCGCGGAGCTGTGCTGTAAGGGACCGGCGTAGTGGAATGCGTTGCTGCTCGTTGCGTAGCTGTAGCGCCGCTCAATGGAACGAGGCTGATGCTGCTGGGCGGGCAGCGGCGACGACAGCACAGCTGCTACAGCGATAAAGAGCAGCAGCGCAACGGACTTCATAAAAGCTTCTTTTTTGGGTCTGGTTTCAACAGCTTGAGAAAAGGGTTCAATTCAACACACACAGGTTCAAAAAAAGTGGACAAGTTGAACAGGGCTTTTTTTTTTATTGTGTTTCCCACTTTTTTCACTACTGCATTTGCTCCTCATCAGCCTCTTCTTCGTCTCCTTCATCCGCCTCTTCATCCACCCCGTCTCCGATCGCCATTCCATCCATCAGCTCCTCAAGGAGCTCGTCTTCGTTGATTTCGGGGAAGTCTTCCTCTGGCTCCTCGTCCGAGTCGTCGCCATCCTGCATGGCATCAGTGCTCGCGCCATGAGCATTGTGTTTCGATGGTTCTGTCAATGCGGAAAAAAGGATTGGCGAGATAATCATTGTCGTTAGTAACAGAGTTCCAGCACCAAAGAAATTTCAGAGACAAAAGAAAAAACTACTCACGCTTGTACAAGTTCATCATTCCTCGCAATTCAGGGTCCTCTTCAATGTCTCTCAAGAAGAGTTCGTAATCTTGGTCCGCCTTAGCCTTCTCTGCTTTACTCTTGCCCATGGCCTCAACTTCCTCCTCCACAGTAATCGTCTTGAGCTTCCAGCTTCTTCCCTTGAGCTTCTTACGAGCGTTGGGGTAACTTTTACGCACCAACACAATGTCCGGAACCGCATTCTTTTTTGTTATGAATTTGTCCCAGTTCTCATCGTTAAAGTTTGCGTTACGCAAGTCGTAGCCGAGAACGTGGTCGCCGGGTCTCAAAATGTTTCCGAGATGTGTGCGCACGAGGTACGTTTGACTCAAATCTTTTGAACGGGAAACCTCGGCCGTTGCGAGACCGAATCGGCCGTTGTGAACTCGTTCGTGCTGGACGTCGATTACGTAGAATTCAACCAAATCTGTGATACCGCTGAGTGCGATGCACGGGTTGTCCCAATAAACAGTATTGCGCATATCGGAAACTGTGAGGAAAACAAAAGCCAGATCAGCAATGCTCAATTTGAATTGCGCGTGACACTTTTGCTTACTTTTCAAAGTGTTGGGGTCCAGAACTGACAATGAATTGCTCACGCGACTGCAAATCACAAGCGGGCTAATGTCCGAAAGGGATTTGGCCACTTTCGTAGGGAGAACAAACAAATCGTCCTTGGGCAAAGTATTCACCCGTTAGCTGGAATGCACATCCAAGCTATAGTTTTCGAAAAAACAAACCTTGCAGATGGGAACAATCTCCAAAGAGTAAGAAAACTTGTAGTTTGCTGTTCCGCTGTGGATATCTTGAGAAATGAGTTGTTCGGACGTTTTCAATTTGGCGGGCACCACAGACTGCAGGAATTCCACCATGCGAATGGCGTGCGATCGCGAAGTGTAGTAAAAGTCGATTCCGTCCTTAGCTTCCTTGATGTTGGTTGTGTTTTGGTGTGCATTGTGTTTCAGAATAACTTGTTCCAGCCTGCCAAACAACGCACGTTAGCATTTTCCAATTCAAGCAGGCAACCGAGATTCAAAATGCGGAGACAGTAAAATTACCACAAGAAGGTTCTCTTGTGCGACACTTTTTGACGCACTTGCACGACCGCCTTCCAAGTAAGCTGAGCGGCAACTCGAGTACATTCCTCACACTGCTGCGTGCTGACCATGTACTCAACAACAAACACTTGCTGAAGAATCGTGTTGGCAAAGACCTATTTTTTTTTGTTTGTAGTTGGGAGTGTTCCGTTCAATGACAGCGCCAACATTTTCTTTTGCGACTCTCTCTCTCACCTCCTTTTGAATCGTCAGCTTCACTTTGACTCTCCTAGAGTGAGGTTCCGTCCATATAAATCCCGCATCCACGAGTCGCACTTTCGAAAGTCCTCGAAGCTTCTTCAAGCACAAAGTGAGGAGCTCCTTACTTTCAAGTTCCGCCACCACCCACACGTTAGGTGGTTGAAGATACCTGGGATTGCGTTTTCGAATGTTTCATAAAATTGGTGCCCGTCGCAAAAGGCATAGATCAAGCTCTAACGGATCATTACCGGTCACAACCCTTGCAGTAGTGTATTGTGGCTTGCTTAGGGATACCTTCGGTGATATCAACATCGCTGCGGATGCAGTTGATGCACATGTTTGCCGGGTTCGGTGCGATAACGGTTCCACATGATGCGCAGAGACTAAAGGGCAGGTTTCAAAAGTTCAGATTTCGAAGAGCAAGAACCAATAGCGGCCATGCTCACATTCGCTGCTCAGTGAGAGTTGGGTGGTGGTTGTGGAAATCCACGTGGTCGTGGGACATCTGCGAAGGGGGAATCGCGGGTAAGAAGATCAAAAGTGGTGGTGGCAAGTTCTTTTGGGCGCTCACCTTTTTTTCTTGTGGGATAAAAAAAAACAAAAAGGGGAGAAGTGACTGGCACAACCAAACCTTGCGTTTCGAATGGTGAATCCCCCACGCGTTTTATTTGAAATCAAGATGATCCTTTTTACTGGGTAATTGTTCTGTACACAACCGCTGAGTAAGCTTTTGTCCACTCCGCCCCATCTTAATCCCCATCCCCATTCCCACTCCGACGCTCACATCCCCCCTCATACAGTAGCCCTACAGTGGCCAACCACCTCGCTTATCCTTCAGGATTTGTTAAACGTCTTCATCGAAAGAGTTACGTGATTTTTTAAAGCCTCCACTGAGTTCATCAAATGATTTGTCTTGCAAAACTCCAGCGAAAGTTCATGCGCGTCGTCATTCTGGAAACAAGTCAATATATCGAGTTTTAGAAAGGGAAATCAGGCAAGTCTGCGTTGCATACCTCATGAACTGGTAACATTCGAAATACGCCAGTTTTGATTTCCACCTTCAAGCAGCAAAGAAGCTTCCCCCTCCCGCTACCGGTAGCCCCAGCAGCACTCGGTTTACCACCTTCTGGTACATTTGCAGCACTAGCTTCCGTACCTTTCGCCGCAAGTTGTGTGTTCGATTGCTTACCCTTGCCCTGCTCGGCTCCAAGCGACCCCAGCGAGGGTAATGGCCGCAGAGCCTTTCTATCATGTTTTCTCTTTGAGCTGGAAGCAGTGTTGTTATTGTTTCCGCCTGGTACCCATGCAGTCGCCGATGCGAGAGACCGTTTCACGTCGCCGACTGTGGGTGATGGATGTGAATCGCGAGAGTTTGGTGCCGCAGATGTTTTCCATTTGGTGCCCGCGTTTTTAGGAGAACTGCTTCGTTGTATTGAATCTCGAAGTATTTGCTCGTCTTCAAAGTGGTCTGGGAGGCTGGGGGTTGTTGGGGGAGTCAGTTTCGATTGGTGGGGGGTTGGGGTGGGAAATTGTCACCTGCGTCGCCAAATCGAGATGCGCTCCACGAAAGACATGGGTTGATTGCGCGTTAACTTGGAGTGCTGCTTCAGATTCTCTTCGGTGAGCTGGGGTCTGAAGTGGAGAAGTAAAATAAAGGAAAGAAAAAGATAAGTTGGAACTGCAAAAATCCCAACGTTCTCGCTCACTGACCCCTGACTTTCCACCGCGATCTCTCCAGATTTCGATTTTCCCGTTGATATACCTGCAACAGCAGGTTGCAGTGCGGCTGGATGGTTCAGAGAAAGGGACGAGCTGTGTTTCCCGCTCGTGTGTAGCCGGGATGACGACATTTGCTGCTTGCGCAAAAGAGCAGCCAACGCGTTCGAATGGCCGCTATATATGCGTGAGTGCAGCTCCAGCGACGGTGCCTCAAACATTTTTGTAGTCTTGAGGGAAGGGGACGATGTGTTGTAGCGGAAGCTTTTGAGAGGGTTCTCTCCGCTGCTGTGGATATACTGAGGCTGCAGCTGCGGAGCAATCAATGAAAGAGCGCTGGGTGTTTTTGGTTTAGATCGTTGTGTTGGAGTGACTTGGTGAGGGTTGTAGGGTTTGTGGGGTGAGAAGGACGCGTTCGCGGACGGTTTCGATCGTGAGAGTGGTATGGCTGTTTTGGCACTGTTGGGAACGGCGAGATACTCAAAGTGGTCAGTGGACGTTGTCGTTGCGAGGAGTGGAGATCTTTGATGCATGGGCGGCCGTGGTTCTGCTCGTGTTGTCACTGCTGCCCAGTCAGTGTGGCCTTCCGTCGTCTATGGAATGAAAGCGGAGTGGCTTTTGGAAATTGGTGGAATACTGCGCTCGGTTTAAACCGTGAAGATGCGCGTTTCCGTAGGTGGGTCTTTTTTTTTTTTCAAGATTGGCAGACTTTGAGACAGGTTGTCAATCTCATTTTTTGGTACCCGTTAGGCGAATTCTCAGCTGCGTGCCAAGAGGATATCGGCGCTTACTCCGCTGGAGTGAAGGCGGTGGTGGGTTAAATACCTGTCGCTGTGAGCAACGCAACCGGTGATGTGTAGTCAGAATATGGTCGCAGCCAGCTCAAACGACAGCACTAAATACAGTTTATTCATTCGGCAGCAATGCTCTTAATGCTCCTGCGTACCTTAAAAGCATATTATCGTGATATTTGCCATGGTAAACTGTACCCACAGGTACACCAACCGGCATTGCCTGATTCATCTCGCGCCAGTTCGTTACAAAATTTAGAGGTCCATCTCCCGTGCGCAATGACAAGCTCCTGGCGCTGTCGCCATGGTGCGCAACTCTTCAGCAACTCTTTCAAAATTCGCGCTTTTCAAACCAACGGTTGCGCACAAACGCGTTTTAAACACAAAAGGTTTAAATCCATCATTCGAGAAACAAAGGTTTGGTGAATCCTGTGCTGCAGTTGAGGCAGAAAAAAGGAAAGGATTTTCGCGGGATTTGCAAAAGTGCAAGAAAAATTGGGTCCATGGAGCGTTCTTCACAGGACGCGCCTCCCGGCTTGATCGAGCCGCCCGCGACCATCACTGCAGATGGGAAAGTCACTGGGAAGGGAGCCAAGGATCTGTCGGAATCATATCCGTCGGATCCAACTGCTGCGGGCCTGCACCTGTCGCTTCCTCGCAGCATTTTATTAAACCATTCGTCAAACGAGGTCGCGATAGGGTCCGGCCATAACTCTGGTCTCAACATTGGAAAGAGGATGAACTCATCCAATAAGCTTGTTCATCTTGACGCGAGGGTGATTGGCGATCCTTCCCCACAAATCTCAGCGCAAGATGTTTCCGACGAGAAAGCATCCTGCCGCAAGAAAGTCTCGATTGGAGTCACGCGCAACCTATCCTCACCGCCGAACCTGAAAGTATCTGCTGCAAGCTCAGAAATCAAGACCCACAGCACGAGCATCTTGTCAAGTTCTCATTTAAGTCCCGGAGAATCCGCCGTGCTGGCCAACGGCGTGTCTGAGAAGGATGCCCCCGAAGTTCCAAAACTTATGCCCCCACACGTCAGCTCTGGCACGCTGAAAAGGACCATGATCTCAATCACGCAGTCGTCGCTCCACTCGTCCAGTGCATCGCTGGACCTGTACTCCAAACTTGCAAGACGGTACAATCGCTTCGAAGGACAGATAAAACAAACGCGTTTATACTCCCTCATCATGAGAATTTTCAACTCCATCAGTCTGCACATTTACTTTCTCTCAGTCGCCCACAACTTTCTTCTGAGCGCCATCATTGCCATCGTCATGATTTCGAAGCACACCGAGTTCCCCACAATTGCGTTTTACAACATCCTTCACGCCATTCTGAGCATGCTCAGCAAGACGTGTCTCATGATGGGCATCAGAATCGCCCACCTTATATCCAAGGAAACAACCGCTCGCAGCTTGATCGAAACACAGGAAGGACTCCCGCTGGCAGAGATTGCCGTTCCAAGTCTGAAAATTTCTCCGCGCCAGGGTTCATGGCTGCGGAAAATATGTCTCGCCAGTTTGCTTGTAATGGAAGCGTGCATGTGGAATGTGATTCTCGTCATGGAATGGACACGCGTCGATTCACTTATCGGGTACTATGACTGCATCCCGGCAATCCACGGTGAAGCTCCCGTTGCGCCATCCCCGCTCATTTCTTCAAAACTACCCACGTTTTTCAATGGACAGTCGTGGTTTGCGCCGCTGGAAGCATTTGGAATCCCGTTGCAAGACGGGCTCGTGGGTGGGGGTGCAGCTGTCCCGCTGGAGACTCCGATGCGGCTGTTTGAAATGTCCGGGCCAGGCCCAGTGTTCGCGTTCAGTGTTGCGTGTGGTGCCCCTGAGGTAGCTGCGAAGGAATCTCGCGGTAACCAGTTTGCGGCAATTTCGATGGAAAGGCTGAATGTGGAAGAGAACCAAATCCTTGCCACTTTTGTGGCGCGGATCCCTGCAAATGCGCATGATTGGACACTCTATCCCAACAGCTCGCTTCTCCAGATTTGCACACTACGATATATGATCGCGTGTGATGGAGACCAAGTCTTGAAGCATGCGTACAAGACGGATGAGTGGTTCATCGTCATGAACGCATTTGTGAGCGAGGTGATGATTCGGTCCAAAGACGGTGCCAATATTGTGCTGTCGTCCATCGAGGCCCATCCAACTCGAAGATCATTTGACCAGATATTAGAAACGGGTTCGTTTGAAAAGAACGCGCTGGGGTCTAGTATCACAGCAGATGTTGCGCAGACACTCGCGCTCATGTTCAAGAATCAGGGTCCAGTTGAAATGGACGGATATTCCTTAAACTTGCTCCGATGGGGACAAGAGCGAGGCCTATACGGAATCAATCAAACTTGGAAAGGCGTGAGTGGCGTTGTTGGTGCTCTGAGTCATTTCATACTGGGACAGTATGGTGAGAACGGCGCATTTGTTGAAAAGTGTGCGTATTATGGATCCAAAGGACGAGGCTACATCACAATTCCCTGGAACGCATATGTTGTCCTTCTTACCAGCACTGGAGTTTGTTTCGTGGTGCATTTAATGCAACTTGTCGGGTGGGTGTATGTATCAAGCGGTGGTGATGTACTGACTGACCAAGTTGCGAGCATTCTGGGGACGCCACTGCTGCTGCTCCATTACTTTCGCGGAAGTTTGACGAGGGATATTCAGGACATTGAGTCGCGAGACCATGGAACGTCAAGTGTAAAAGCGCATTTGCAGCATGTGAGGGTGAAACTGGGGATAAGAAAGGATGGTGACAAGGATGAGGGCAGACAAGTTATTCTGGCCAATCCAGAGAGAGTGACATCATTTGCAGATAGAAAGACAAGAAAGCAGAACCGCGGGAATGTGTATTTTGAATAAACAGTGTCTGACCTTAACGGCGCAATGAGCCAGGATCATAAAGCGCAACGCGAAAGCGAATAAGGGAAGATGCGTCCCCACTTGCAACTATTTCGAGCCAAATAGATCAAGATGCGCAAAATGCTGCATTGTTGCAGAGACATACGCAATTCCCGATCGTGCATCTTGCATTTATTTACGAGTGTTGAAAGATGCCTGCGCGGGATCGAGCCCATCCCGAACCATGATCGATATCCGTTGCTTTCGCTCGATTACTTTTCCATTGAAACTGTGCTCAAGCGGCGATATTGGGATTTCATGCGTAAACATGTGCCGCACGGATCCACTGCAGTTTGATGCAATTGAGAAAATAGGGAGAAACCGGGCAATTGAAAAACGAAGTACAAACGTTTGAATGTACATGCAGCCTGGCGGTAACAACACATCAAACACTGCAGCGGGTTCTTCGATATGTCGAAAACGCATGACGGCGGGCGAGATTAGGCAAAGACCGGCAATCACGTCTCCAAAAGCGGATTTATGGTCAACTGGAAAAGCATGCGAATGAGTGCGATAATCGGACGCGCAAATTCAAAATAAAACCTAACCATGCGCTCCAATCCCACTGTTTCCGTCCCTCAAGTCAAGAACATGCGGGGATAACCACCGCTTGACAGTGGGAGTGTTGTGGGATGCCAAAAACGCGTTAACGTTTGCTTCGAAATGCCGCAAAATACGATTCACGGATTGGTCCGAGGAATCAAAGCTGCGCAAGTCACAATGAGTCATGTTTAGAGATGCTGTCTGAATGGACTCACGATGCGTCGTCCATCTTGTCATGCAGCGGATCACTTGAGAGAGAATTCGGCAATGCCCATGCCGACACTGTTGCTTCTTTATATCCTTTTATGACGGCATCAAAATGGCCTTCGAGGTATGGGCCACGGGCCAGGCGCTTGAGCTTTAGCTGGGCAGCAGTAGCCAGACAGTCGTGCACGTGTGGACTGAGGAATGCGGGAACTATGGTGAGCTGGGATGCTAATGGCCGTAGGTGCGAAGGAAAGGCTGGCGCAAAGTGGATGAGGTTGCTTCCGAGCATCCGTAAAGTTGGGTAAAGCAGTTTTTGTTGCGTAAATATTTACGGGGGTACAGCAAATCAAGCAACCGAACAATGGGCCACCAGCAGCAACAGCTCGAACAGGAGATGATGCAGATCGAAATGGACGCGCTGTTGCAGACATTGTCTGTCCCACCAGGGACCAGTGCCAGTACCGGCTACAGCGAGTGGCCTGACGAGAATGCCGCTGTCTGGATCCCGGCACAGGCTCCGACGGACGAACAGGGGGAGGCATCCATCCACGAGGAATTGGACGCCCTCTTGAACCAGCTTAATCATTCTGAGTCTACACAGGCCATCAATGCTGTTGACTTTCACAACCAGAACGATCCAAACGGACTCAATATATTCAACGAATTTAGCCTGTTTAACGAGCCGTCCTCCATGGACAATGCTTCCTTCTTCAATCTTCCGCATCAACCTAATATCCTCAATTTGTTCAATTCCCCGCTTATGCCCATGCCCATGCCATTCATGTTCATGCAATCGGCACCAGGATCCTTGGCAATGTCCTCCGACCATTCCACCGCCGAAACTCTCGTTCAAAACACGTCCGCTGCCACAACCAGCACAAATACCTCGACAAGACGCGTCAACGGCAGGAGAAAGAAGCGGATCTCTGTCTTCTCGACGGAACCACCTGGCTCCAACCCAACTACCTGCACATGCATTGCAGCCTGTACATGCACTGTTGCACCTGCTTCAAACACGACCAATCCATCGGTAGTCTTTTCACAAGCCGCAATTAAAGCCTCCACACGCAGACGCACGGTTGAAGAGCCACTGGAATGCATCGAGTGCCATGACCCCATTGGTGTCCTTGAATTAAGGGGCACCCCTGCTTCTTTTGAATCTGGCTACGCTCCCTGGATCAAATGTAAAACATGCTGCGAATCATTGCTTTCAAACCAAACTACCGGTGCAACTTCTTCGTCACATGCCAGCTTGACACGTAAACGCCGATCTGCCCCAGCCACAGAATCTCCCGCAGACCGCATTCTTTGCTGCCTTGTGTGTAAACGCCCTACAGCGCAAGGGTGTGTCAAATCAAGAATTCTCCCTTCCTCACCGCTCCATAAACCCAGCGAATCCATTTCCGACCCAACCGACCCTTCATTCTCTACATTGGCAACGGAGACGAATGCATCACAATACGAATGGCGCGCTCCGGAATTCTCTGTCACGCTTATCTGCAGTTCATGTCATTCCCGATATCTCTTTTGCAGTGAATGTGGTGGTGGCGGAAAAACACGCACGGGAAAATACAGACCTCGTGCCCTGTTCCCACTCAACAGGCGTACATGCTCATTGCCGCATATTCGGATCGGCACGACTCCAGTGTCCCACCGCGTGCTTGAAGCGCCGCTGCTTTCTGGATCAGGATCGCTTGAGATTGTCGAGGGTGTCAGAGACGTCTTTTTCGACTGCCTGGTCAGCTTGTATGCTGTCCCAGGCGTCTTGGAGGCTGGAGTGGATGGTGACGGGGTTGGGTTTTTAGGGTCTGCGGATGCGAAACGAGGAGGTGGTTTTGAAGACGGGTCGGATGTGAAGCCTTTGGAAGCAGGTTCTTTCAGCGAACATTCTGACATGCTCGCCATGGCTGCCACGCCTGAATCTGGCGGAACTCTGTCGCGCATCTATAAGCAGGTGGAAGAGTTGTGGGCGAGCACAGTGCTGGACGCCATCACGAGTGAAAACCCAAAAGGCCTTGGAGGTGGGAAAATCCATGTAACTGTCGCATGGATTGAGAAGCGCAATCGAAACAAGGGTCTTGTGTCTCGGAAAAAGAAGGTGAAGGATGAAGAAGAGGTGCAGGATGAAGGAATACCGTGGCTAGTGCGGCTTGCGATGGAAGGCACGATTGCACCCTTGAAAAGCGTTGGAGGAGATGTCGGGTTCGCAAGTGGGAAGGCCGTTGCGGGGGGAAGAAGTACGAGCGAAAGTAGGGGTAAGGTTGCGACAAACTCGTTTTCTGGGGCTTTGGCGGACGAAGGGGATGCTTCAATCGAAAAGACGTACGTCTCGTTTGCAGTATCGGAATGGGTGAGATTCTTACTTCAGTTTTGCATGATAACGTTTTACTTATCGTGACCTGGGTACCAAAGGATCGCGCACGCGGGGCATTATTCATTCTTCAAATGGCCCCTCGATCAGTTTACCTCCCCACAAAGGTAATCGGTTCATGCTTGCGGCCTTTCTTCTCCCTAATGCTCATCTGCTCTTCATCAAGGAATCATACGGCGATCTCCTCCAGCGTAATATTGAGCGAGTACAAGCTGACTCGCGTCGAGACAATGCCCCGCCCCTCCAACATGTTTGGTGTTGGACTCGTGAAGAATCCCATTCAAGACTGAAAACGATCCCAGAGCGGCTTGGGTTTGTTCCGTTGGAGCAGTACATACGGGAGAATCCGGGCATTGACCGAGCAACCTTCTCAAGGGATGCGTATCCCCCATTGATGGAGGCTGGCGTGAGCGTTCATGTAACGAGTGTGAAGAAGTTTATGAAGATGGTTGCGACATAGTGATAAATACAAGTCATTGAAAAAAAAAAGATGTTCAAAAAGACATTCGATGTTAAAAGCAGCACCAAATTGCGAGGCAGTGACCAACGCAAACTAAGGGACGAAGTTGAGGCTATGCTCGAAGCTTCAAACAGCGGCAGCGAAGATTTGCGGGACGGTGGTTCTGTTTCGGTTCTTTTTGCTGAAGCGCTGACGCGGATGAGCGTCGATGTGGGAGGTCCCCATCGTATAGCAGCGTATGGACGAGGTGACAATGTGGTGTTTGTGAGGGTGGATCCTGCGGTCGATAGTGGCACAAACTCTATGTCATCCGATGGAGTCTTGCTGCCAACCGTATATGCTCTGTCCATCGAACCCAAACTACTGCCTCATATTGTGACTCATGCGGGTGTTGTCCGCAGGCTCATGCAAGGGTAAGTCATTGGTGCCCCATTTCTTTTTTTCAGGTTCTCGTTGTCTCCCTCATACAAATCATATGACAGTGCCGATCTGATGTTGCCGGGGGTTTTAAAACCCGTCGAACCACGTATTCGTAAGGGAGATCCTGTTGCCATCGTGTCAAACGGAGCCCCCGTTGCCGTAGCTTTTGCCGCAATGGATGCCACGGAGATGCTCGCAAGCGGTATGCGCGGAAAAGGCTTCGTTATTGTACATGTAGTGAGTGACGCCCTGTTCGCAATGGGCGACGGCGTTATCGCCACATCAAACTTAGAGGCGCAGTTGGATTCGGAAGAGGATGACGATGATGATTCAGAATTTGTTGTTGTTGAAAGGGAAGACGTTGATCCGGCAGCAATCACTCGCGCAGACTCAGAACCAGTCGTTCTGGAAATGGAAACTCTGTCTCTCTATGACGCTGAGTCTATCGTCAAGGTCGAAAACGCGCCATCGGTTCAACAATCCCCTCAAGAAATGGATCGCATGCTCGAACTCGCTCTGTTGACAAGCATCAAAATCTCTCTTCCTCAAGACTCAAAGGCATATCCGATGCCCGTTACGAGCTTGTATTCACTCCATATGCAGCTTGTTGACCCGACTTTGGAGGTGAAAAACTCGACTTACAAAAAGCTGGCAAAGTTTCTGAAAGCGATGGAAAAACGCGGGTACCTTAAATTGAAAGAACGGCAAGGAGGGGAACTTGTGCTTGTTTCCGTGAATTCGGCGCATCCGGAAGTTTCTGCGTTTGTCGTTGATCAGCGAACTGCGAAACAGATTCAGAAAAATGCGAAGGCTTCAGATTCTGGGGCATCCTCTTCTGCTGCCACAAATACTGCATCTGCGGCGCAAGATCAGTTTATCCAAATTACGGATTTATTCAAATCTACCGCATCAGTGGGTCGAATGTGGAAGGACGTTGGGATTCAGTTAAATTATCACTTAAATTCCTTTGGCCCCGACTTTGTCCAACACTCATTTCGGAATAACACAGAAAGGACTCGCTCTTTACCCGTGCGGAAGTAAAGCAGGCCATTGAAACCTATATTAAGGTTCAGGATTTGGTCAACAAAGAGAATCCCAGGTAGGCTTGATTCATAGGTATTGACTGCCAAAAGCGCTGAATTAGATTTCTGCCAACTTGACGTAGGTTGATTAAAATCGACGCGTATCTCACCGACGCAATTCTGAGCAAGGATGAATACGCGTCAGTTCAATTCTTGGCGCGTGACGCAATTCTTGACCGAATTTGCGACAAAATGACTCCAATGCATTCCATCTCGGCACCAGGAAGCGACCCCATTTTACGGTGAGACAATAACGAAAAATCATATAATCTTTTCCAGAAAGACTGATACTTTTCATATTCTCGAAGGAAAGGCGCAGTGAAGCCGCTTTCGATCCTCGTGGAAAAAAGGCAAGGCCGTAAAACTGTGACACGCATCAGCAATATGGAGTCGTACCTGATTCCTCCAGAGGAACTGGCCGCAAGGCTGAAAGTCCCTTGCGCGGCGAGTACGACGGTCGCACCGTTGCAAGGCGGAGGTGGATCAAGTGGAAAACCGCTTTTGCATGAAGTTTTGGTTCAAGGAAACAAGGTGCATGAAGTGTGTGCTGTGTTGAGGGAGCAGTACGGATTCTTGTTTCAGGGCGGCGGGAAAGGCGCAAAGTTGGGTATCAAAGGGGGTTCGCAGTGTCGCTACGTCGAAGTGGTTGACAAGTCCTTATGAAAGTCGGACAGCGAAGATCAAAAGTACCTCGAAATAATTATTATTGGGATGGATATAGTTTCGAAAATAACGACAACTTCTATTCTCTCAAAATGCCACAAAAAATTTGAAAGTTCATCAGATTACAGCTTCAACTGAGCAATATCAGCTGCATTGAAGTCGACCCTTCAAAGTAAACACAAAGTCAATCACTCAGCCAAGGATAAAAAAGGAAGTTATAAATCTCACCTCAGTGCCAACACCCGCTTAACATCAGAAGCTGAAAGCCTCCATCCTGCACTAACTCCCATAACCTCTGCAACCTCCCCGAGCCCCTCCACATTCACAAGCGCGCACATGTTATTCAATCGCACAAATTTATCTCTTTGCACCACCCCGCCCACAAAATTAGTTGCGCCGGATAGCGTAGCTAGGCCAGAACTCAAGTAAGCCGTCACACTTCGGACATCCTTGTCGAAGCGCAACGCGCCTAATGCGTTGAATTTGGCAGTGGAGAAGAGATGGCGTTCCCATTCTTGGAGTATTGTTTCGATAGTGTATGTAAGCGTGTGGGTGAGGTTTCGGGGAGAGTATGTTGACTGCATTTTTTTTTTTTTTTTTGGGGGGGGGGGGGGGGGATTAAGTTAGAAAACGCGGTCTTCTCTCAGAAGAGGAAATAAAAAAAAGGTAACGACGATCACCTTGAATACAGACACAAGCTTTCCAAAGTCACGCTTAAATCGTTTCATGAACGCATCTTGCGCATCCGCCTCAACGTATTCGTCGTCGCTTAAAACGTATTTGACATCTTTGCTGATGTCTATTAAGGTGGGCCGGATCTTTGTCTTGATCATTTGGTTGAAGATAGTTTCCACCCAACTCTGTCAACAATGAGAATTCAAAAGATGTTCAATCGGCAAAAGCAAACCATTGAGATATCAATGTGATGATCACCATCAAAGTCTTCTGGAATGAAGATCTGTAATTCGAAAGCGAAGCCAAACAGGTTTTGATTCTTTCAAGCTCGGCCGGACTTGTTTTCGCAAAAGCAGAGTCAATCTCAGCGTCCAATTCCTTGACAAGTTTCTGTATATAGTCGCAGCTCGTATCAAGGTTATTCAGCGCAACCTAGGCGAATAAAACGTCAGAAACGTGTAATATGAACACATCCTCAACAGGAACAAACCAGAACTCCAATCTTCCCATCCTTAGTTTCCAACGCACCCATGGTGCTCGAACATCGCTTCACATATACTGAAACGTATTCGGCTTCAAGTATGCGACCTACGGATTCAAGCACGGTGCAGATTGTGAGTGGATCCGCAGTTGAAAATGTGCGTGCGAGAGATGTTTTGACAATATAAAAGACGTCATCGACAGCAGACGATGTTTGTGCGCCAGGTTCGTATTCGTCGAGTTTCAGGGCCTGGGAAATTTTTTGTCAACACATTTTATCCGTGCTGATCAAGATGGATACCTTTTCTATGCTCTTCTTCAAGAAAAACTCTTGCAAGGTGGCGAAATTGCTCATGAGTTCTTTCAAACGGATGGAAAGTCCGCTGTTGTGGTTCAGTGCAATTCCTTGGAGTTCGATCGGGCGCCAGTTGATGGCTTTCGAAGCGGATGCCAATGGCGACGGTAAGACTGCGGTGCCAGGAGAAAACGCAGAAACCGGGCTCATGGTGAGCTCGCCCTCTTCTTTCAATGATTCAAGTTTTTCTTCTTCAGTCTAATAGGGATAAAAAAGGGAATTAGGGCCGAATAACGTGGATTCTGAAAACGTTACCTTGGATCTGACTTCTAAAAAGCGAATGAAGAGACGCGACCGCTGACTAATCAACGCAATTTCGTTTATTAGTGAATCTACTTCTCTCGGATCCAGTTGAGCGGCTGCTGCCGGCGGTGGCTTGTTTTGACTTGCCGCAATCTCTAAACTGTTAATATCGGCAACCTTCATGGTGATTTAGCTTAAATGGCGGGCAGAATAAAATAATCGTTGCCACCTTTCGTGCCAGAGCCCGAGTATCTTGGAATGAATCGAGAATGATCTTTGCTTGGACATCCACCTCCTTTTGAAGCTTGACGATTATTCGAAGCAGCCTTCCAGCGCCGTAATATCTCTCCACAGTTACTTCCTGTTTATCAATCAATGATGCGACTGCTTCATAAAGTCGTGTCACCAGGTCTGCATACACTGTTGGCGCTGTTGATGAAACCAAAGGAACCAATTGAAAAAATTAGAGACGCGCTCCTTCACTGGAATCTACAATCGAAAAGGAATATGGTCAAGAAATAGTACCAGTCACTTCCGTGGCCGCACGCATAAAGTCTTGCGCAAGCCTTTTTACGACGCCTGCAAGAACATTTGCGAATCGATCCAAACCGGCAGCTTGCTCTCCAACAAGTGCGAAAAGCTTAAAGAACCGCAGAATTGAGGCTTCATCGCTGGCGGCATCGAATTCGGTCGCAATGGTTGAAATGAGTGATTTATGTGCTTGCTGTAGTGCCAACAGAGGATCTGGCGAGCCTCTCGGCCAAAATAGATCTTGTCCACTTTGCGCGTGAATATCGTCTTCGATTTCAAGGTCGACAGAGCCTTGATTCTACGGCAAAGAGAGTAGGAGGGTGAGAAAAATTGCGCCTCCGCGTACGCATGTACGACATTGTGACTGAAGGGAGTAATGTCGAAACCTTATCCATATCAAGAACGCGTCTGATTGCTTCTGCATCTAGTGTCAAAAAGCGCTGGATGTGAATGGCGGCCAGTTCCCAATCTTGCGATTGGACTGCAAGTTGGACGGAGTTTGCAGATTCTTTAAGTTCTGCGAGAGAGTCAATAAGGGCGAGAGAGTGGCGGACATGGGATTGTTGCTGTGATGGAATTGGGAGTCATCAGAACCAGATGCGGACTATTGCCGTCCATGAAGAAAATACGATCACCTTGTCGAGATCGCGCACTCTTTGAGATATACGATGTGCTGTGTGCGCGGTATCAGCCACTAGCGCGTGAGTTAGCGTTGTGTGTTTGTGCAACGGACTAAGGGCAGCGGATGTGAAGCGGGTCAAATCAGTCGATGTGTCCACGCGAAGAGAAGCAAGGATATCTGATGCGGCGTTGCCCGAGAAGTTGTTTTGGATGGATGGATTGTGAGGGTCAGGAGGAGTCCCGGACAGAGTCGCGGCCAATTGGGCGTCCACAAGAACGGCTTCGTTCGTGACGGCAAGTAGAAGCGCATGCACGTTATCAATGGAGTCCAGGGTGTCGATGCTGTCGATGGAGTCAGCGCTGTGGGACAGCATGGTAAATGCCTCTCGTAAATATTTAACAGCAAAAGATAATTTTCAGCATTCGCTTTTTTTCAGTTTTTTGCCATCCATAACCACAGCAAAAAACATGTCGCGGTTCTTCAACAAGAGCACGAAGAAGGATGCTGACAGCGACTCCGACACGGACTCCGTCTCGAGCGTGTCCTCCAGCGGATCATCAAGCGGCTCCTCCAGCCAGGGCATGTTCGCAACCCAGACGGCGAAGACAGTGAAGAAGACCGCCACAGATACATCCAAGGGAACCACCGCCAAACAGAGGGTTCTCTCCAAGTTTGGAAGGTCTGCGGCTGCCTCGGATTCAGACTCAGACTCGGATTCAGACTCGGATTCGGACTCTGACTCGGATGCCCCCGTCAAGTCCAAGAAGAAAAGCACCGCGAAGGTGGTTCTCCGGAGGGACAAAAGGCTCGATAACATGCGAGCTGCAATCACAACTATCAACTCAAAAAAGAAGATCAATGATTGGGTCTCCATCCACAAAGGTGAAGCATTTTAAGTCGGATTTCAACCTCAGAACAATCCAATTCATCCTTTCCCTTCTCAGAGTTCGAAAAGCTCTCTTCCGACTACGGGAGATTGAGCACCGTTGTTAACCCAGATGCGTTCAACCCATCTCCTTTCCGTTTCTTCGCACGTACTGTGGCGCAGCTGGATGACTTCCACAAACAAACAACCGAGAGTGCGGCCAAAATGAACACTGCCAACAAAGATGCTTTCACTGCCATGAAACAAAAGCTCAAAAAGCAACTTAAAACTCTGGAAACTGGTGTGGCCGCCTGGAGAGAGGTATTAAACAGCCACTTTAAACTTACATTCTCCCATATCTCAATACCATGCGGTGGTTTACGAACAATAATAGAACCCAGTCGATGAGGCCGATTCAGAAGCCGAAGCGAAAACCCTTGCAGAATCTGCCACGGCAAAGCCTTCCGTGGACGCTGCAGTTGGAGATGCTGGTGACGAATCTGATGACTCTATTTTCGGCAACGACAGCGACTCGGACTCGGACGATTCTGATGATGAGGATGACAACTTGAAAGACTTGTCGGCGCGTGAACGCATGTTGAAAAAGTTTGGACGGTCGCCTGTGAATTCAGATGATGAAGGAGCAGCTCCTCAGCAGAAAAAGAAGGCAGCAGATGCCACTGCGACTGGAAAAGAGAAGAAGAAGGACGGGAAAAAGAAGACTGTACAGATTAGTGAAGATGCGAATGTTGGTGAAGCTGGAGCCGCTGCAGTTCCGCAAGAAAAGGGTTTCACTGCCGTCGGAAAGAGTGGCAAAGCTGTCGAAATTACTCAAGAAACCCTGTATAAGCGCTTGCAAGAGCTGGTGCTTGCACGTGGAAAAAAGAGTACCGACAAGGTTGCCCAGATTGAAAACCTTACCAAGATTCTGGAAGTGTCTGTCACGGCGCACCAGAAGCTCCAGGTTCTGCTGGTCTTGATTCCTTCGCAGTTTGATTACAACCCCCTTGCCTCTGGTGGATTTTTGCCAACTGAATACTGGAAGAGGTAAGCACCTACCTCTACGAACCATTTTCCATAACAAAAATTGAACATGGCGTCAATCTGAACAGCACTCGTGCAAACATTGATCTGTTGCTGGATATTTTGGAGACGAACCACACTCTCACGATTACTGAAGCCCCTGTGGACGATGATATTGAACCAGCAGAAAATGAAAATGTAAGCTTGCCTTCCTCTAGCATGTTAAGCATTCGCTGATGAATTGCTTTCTACAGCGCTTCAAATCAGGAGAACACATTAAACTGCGCGGAAACATTTACTCTTTCATTGACAGGCTCAGTGATGAATTCATCAAATCCCTTCAAAACATTGACCCTCACACCACCGAGTACATTGAACGTTTGAAAGATGAAACTCCCCTTTATGTCCTAATTGTTCGTGCCCAAAAATACTTCGAGCGAGTTGCTTCAGTGGAGTCATCAGATGCATGCGTCTTGAAAAGAGTGATGCACATTTACTACAAGGTAGCACACTTCCGAAGCGTAATCAATGATTTTTTTGACGGTTTTTTTCTTTGCAACAGACCGAAAACGTCATTGGATTCCTTGAAAGCGCTCTCCCATCGCACTCCCGCGATCCCACTGTCAACCCTTCCAATCTCGTCCATACTCTCTGCACAACGCTCTACCAAACTAGCGACATTCGAATCCGTGCCAGAGCCCTTCTTGCACATGTGTATCACCTCGCCCTGCACGGTCACTTTTACAAGGCCCGTGACATGCTTCTGATGTCGCATCTTCAGGAGCAAGCCACCAACACTGACATTGACACGCAAATCCTGTACAACCGCACCATCGTACAACTGGGTATGAGCGCGTTTCGCAGCGGTTTGATTCGCGAGTCTGCGAATGCATTGCAAGAGTTTTTCGGCAGCGGCAAGACGAAGGAGTTGCTCGCTCAAGGATTTCAGCAGGCAAACGTGCGATTTGGCGCGGCCGGTGCGGACAAGGTCGAAAAAACTCCTGAGCAAGAGCGACTGGAGAAGCAGCGGTTGCTGCCTTTCCACATGCACATCAATTTGGAACTTTTGGAGTGCATCTATTTGACTTGCTCTATGTTGCTTGAGATTCCAAACATGGCCATGTATGCGCATGACTCGAGGCGGAAGATGATCAGCAAGCCATTCAGAAGAAATTTGGACTTTAACCAGAAGCAAGTGTTCATTGGTATGTTTGGGTGGCAACGGTTCATTTCGTCTCCTGCATCTAACCCATCTCCTCAGGTCCCCCCGAAAACACCCGAGACCACATTATGGCAGCTGCCAAAGCACTGTCAGCAGGCGAATGGCAAAAATGCGTGGAGTACATTACCAGCATCAAAATCTGGTCTCTGATGCCGTCTGCCGCCCAAATCAAACTCATGCTCACTGAAAAAATTCAACAAGAAGGCCTGCGCACGTACATATTCCAATTTGCTCCTTACTACGACTCGCTTGGTCTTGCGCAATTGTCGACGCTGTTTGATCTGCCTACTACTCGCGTGCACGGCATCATTGCCAAGATGATCGTGAGCGAAGAGTTGTATGCCAGCTTGGATGAACCCACGCAAACCTGTGTGCTGCACCGGAATGCTCCTGGTGTCGAAATGAGCCGACTGGAGTACCTGGCTGGCGTGTACGCCGATAAAGTGGGGGCGCTTGTAGATGGAAATGAAAAGATGTTGGAAAGTCGATCAATTTCTTTGGGCCTCCAGCAGCAACAACAACAGCAGCAACAACAGCTTTTGAATGCCGGAGCTAAAGGAGGTCGTGGTATTGGAGGTGCCGGCGCAGGTGCTGGAGGCAGAGGTGGTGATAAAAGGAATGCTGGCGGTATGAAGCGTTGATGATTGATGTTGTTATTGTCTTTTGGAACTTCCTCTTGGGGTCCATTACTTTTCTTTCTCGGGAGTATTTGAACGACGAAGCGCGGTAGCACATGTGTGGTTTTTCCTATTACTGTTAGGGATATTCTGTCCCATTTACTACATTGAAGCTATTGGTGTTGGCAATAAACTCTTCGTCTCGTTCAAACAAATTCGGCACTTTCAACAGCAGCTTACAGTTTATACTTCTAACATCACAGCCCTAAAATATCGTCCAAATCTCTCAGCATCAGTTCCAAGGCCACTGCCGCAGCGGTACCACAGTCTTGCTCCAAAAATATCCTCCTCCCAAGCTCGTCTTTCGCGACAAATGCCGAGCTTACAAACCAGATTGGTTTCAAGTCGTGATCCCTGGACTCTGAATCTACCTGGTCAGCACTTGCCACCACGCGAAGGACTACCTCGCTCTGAGCATGCCCAACAGCATTTTCGCTAATGTAGTTGCTTTTGCGCATGATTGCACCCAGCTTGGCCGCCCCGAGATTGGCCAGAGCCTGTTTCAACACGACCCATTTACTCCTCTCCTCGCTCTTGACGTTCCTGGCGCTCGAATTCAAGGTCCTCGTACTCTCAAACACACTACGTGCTTCGTCTTTACGCCGCCACTCTTGTCGTTGCATTTCACCTTCAAGCGACATTTGCGACTTGTAGAACGGACTCAGTGGCGACACTGCTGCCACCCCGATGGCCGGCGGTCGAAAGTTGGTGGAGTCGTGTGAAGTATCACGGAACCCAACCGAGTTGTGCGTGTCGAGATGGGGTTTGCTGCCGCCGTGGTATCGTTTGGAATCCTTCAAATGACGCAGGTGGAGGTGGTGATTGTGGGGATGCTCATCAGGTTGTTGGGGATGCTGCTCCTTATGGTAATCGTAGTCTTGCCACAACCCTTTCACGTATGCGCCCATTTGCGGGGGTAATGTAAACACAACAGGCGCAAAAAGCCCTGCAAACGGTCGGTACAAAGGTTCCGGTGAATTTTCCGAAGCAGCGTGACACAGCCGTCTTAGCTGCTTGAACGTCATTTTAAGGTGGAGGGTGTTTTTCGGCGCGTCTTTGGAGAGAATGGCTTTGATCTGCCCCGATGTGATAGGTGGGGATTGTTCTGTGCAGAGTGTGTTGGTGATTAGTTGGTGCAATGTTGAAGCCGGCTTGAATGGAAATGCGGTATATATTAACTCATGAGTGCCAGAATGGCCTGCGTCTGTTCTGCGTTTATTACTGGGTTCTCAAGCGCCTTGTTATACCGGAAGAAATCAAAAATGATTTCACTCAGCGTCTCCCACTGTAGAGGGGGTATGTAGATGAGCTGGACAGTGTTGTGGATACGTTTGGCGTTGATTTCGTTGGATATCATGTCGTTCTCGCGTTTTTCAAGAAATGCGAAGTCTGAAATCGAAGGAGGGAAGCACGAGTCACTGCCTGAAGCTGACTTTTAAAAAGAGTCAATTACCTTTGATAAAAATCTTCTCCAACTCCTCAAGACCAAGCGACTCAAAAATTGGCTCCTCGTTTCGTTTGGCTGGGCACGCGATTTCATTTTTGAGTTCAGTTAAAATCTAAGGTAAATGTTACCGTTGGGGACAGTTTTCACAAACGCGTGAAACTTGCGCAGCTTCGCCTCTTTAATGGCCTTTATTTTCAAAGGATCAGGCGGGGGAGCAGGCTGACTATCAGGTGCACCGTCTTGCGAGGTTTCGGCCAAGGGAAGCTGCTCCACTTCAAGTCCATCGGACATTGTATGTTCAGGTGCGTCAGACGCGGTCGATTCCTCGCGTTCGAGTTGCTGTGATTTTTTTGCAAGTGCTTGATCAACAAGCACATCTTCTTCGTCATCAACTGGATGTGACAAGTTCGATTTTGAATCCAACGTTTTAACTGACGCGGCTTCGATGCCAACGGATTCTGCTGCCTTTTTTGGAAGCATTGGCCGAATAGCTCTATGCCGTAGTTCACTTTTGCTGCGATTCGGGGACGATGTTCGAGACGCTGCTGAGATGGAGCTGTGTGTACGGGTGGAAGGCTGATGTGTCAAAACATCTTGCTGGTGGTGCTTTTCTTGTGCTGGACGCACTGGCGAGACCAAATTTGACACTGCCATCAACCCGTCAAGCTCTGTATTTTCATGGGACGCATTGGATGCGTGGTTCCCATCCTGCGGACGAAACTTTTTCGATTTTGCGGCTTTTTCGGGCGTTGCGCCGACTGGGAGGATAACAGTTGCAGCCGCAGCTTCGTCTTCATTCACAGGTTTGCTTGCAAGTTCTGTGCCGCTTATTGTTAACTTGTCTTCTTTTGTTGAATTCGCAGATTTTGAAGTGTATTGGACTTGCGAAGCCATGGGAGGTAGTCGCGTAGCAGCTGCCGAACCCCGTTCTGAAATTTGAGCAAAAAACTCGGTTATTGTGTTGTTATAGGACGGGACGTATGGTACACGCAATTACTTCGATCAGACACATCCAGAGGATCGCCCAAGTTTAGATCCTTGTTGTCTCCATCAGCCGGCATGTTCGAAGGGATTTCAGGAATGACAGCTGTTTGAGAGAGGCGCGTTTCGGTAGATTGATTGTGGCTGCCGTCATCCACGCGTTTTGGAAGCTTCGGAAGCTGCGTTGGATTTGCTGTTACAATCGGTACCAACTGACGCGCCTCTTTTTGATTATGGTCTGTGTTGGATACTTTTGGCGAGCGACTCGGCATTCCAGCTGCTGTGGGAGTATCTGCCAGTGTTTGAAGAGGCGCCAGGGTTTTTGGCCTCTGTTTGAGCATGGATAGCATTCCTCCATGCGCAACAGGTGATTCCTTGTGTGCGAAGAGGGATTCGGCCTGTTTCTTGCCGCTTTCAAACAAATGCTGGGCAGTTCTCTCCATTTGCGGCAGTGTTGCCGTTGGATGTCTTCCCAAATCTCCAAGCTCCGACTGGGTAGCATGCGTTTCAACCACGTCCTTCGCTTCCTCATGTCCAGCCTTGCCATGACCGAATGTGGGCATAGCAATGAGTTCTTTGAGCAGCCGTTGCTCCATTGATTTCGGCGTGTTGATGGCCTTCATGGATCCTCGGACATCGCTTGCCGACAGCTTGGCGTGGTTCTGCAAGCTGGCTTGCTTCACCAAGGAACCGTAAGATGCACCGAATGGGTCGGCAAGGGGCTCGGACATTCATTCAATAAATTTGGAATGTTCTAGACGCGTTCCTTCCATTTACAATCGCTTAAAACTGAGATTCCACCAGTTGGGAAGCTTTATTTGTGGAGGTCTTAAACTCCTGCGAGTAAGAAAGTCCGCACTTCTGGTGCAAGCCAAGCCCTGCGCCGATAGGCCTCAAGATTATGTTCTCTCGAGAAGGGTGTGTTGTGCTGGTGAACCAGGTCTGTTCCCTGAGCCAGATTCTGTTTCAGTTTCGAACACTGGGTGTTTCTTGTAAACAAGTGAGTTTTCGTGAGAGTTGCATCAATTCGAACAGATTAAGAACGCGTTCTTCATTGAATGGTCATGTATTATTCAACCCTTGAAAAGACGGATTCGTGGCAGAGACAAAAGAAAAAGAGAGCCTCCTTTAATCCTAAGCTACGCCATTTTCGCACTTTTCGACGGAATTTAGAACTTGGCGAACTGCTTGGCACCAGCACCCTTCACAATCTTCTTCTGGACCTTAAGGACGTTGAAACGAACAGTCTTGGAGATTGGGCGGCATTGGCCGACAGTGACCTGGTCACCGGCCTCAACTCCAATGAAAGCTGGGGACAAGTGAGCGGACAAGTTCTTGTGACGCTTCTCGTATCTGAAAAGAAAGAGCACATGAGGATCTGCTGCGAAACGCATCCAAGAAATCCAAATCAATCGTGCAGGAATATTCACCTGTTGTACTTTGGGATGTAGTGGAGATACTCTCTGCGGATGACGATGGTTCTCTTCATCTTGGTGCTGACGACGACTCCGGTCAAGATTCTTCCACGAATGCTGATGGTTCCAGAGGTGAATGGGCACTTTTTGTCGATGTAGGTACCCTCAATGGCCTCCTTTGGGGTCTTGAAACCAAGACCGACGTCACAGTACCATCTCTTGAGGGCACCGCTGCTCTTCTTCTTGGCAGCGAGCTTGGTGTTTTGGAAAACACCTGGCTGATATTGGTAAGCTCTCTCGGTCTGTTCGGCCATGTTTTCTGTCGTGGCAGAGGGTACGGGTTAGATGACTGATACCACTGTGATCGCTTGTCTCCATCCAATCCTCCTTCCGCGCCAGAGATATGTCCTCATTCGTTACGGTTGATGTCCAGATGCTGATGGATGGATGGTGCGGTGGCCGCTGCTGCCGGGATGGTTGGGGGTCAGTGGAGGGTGACGAACCAGTAGAGACGTAAAAATTATTCTGAAGAGCAACAAGCTCTCAACTACCGCACCGGACAGCACCAACAACATGTTACAACACCACTAAAATACCGCCCCCACCTTTAAATTAGGGGTGGATAGAAGCGCTTGTGGTCGCACGCGTGTTGTCAATGCAATCGGCCGCGTAGTGACTAAATTCAGCAACTAGCGCTTAACGAAGCACATCTTTACTGCTGATCCAGATACTTCTCTGAATGACATTGAAGAGACTAATAAGCGTGGCAAGGCATAAATATGTCAACTACATATTTATAAATATGTTATCCGAAAATAAAACCGTTTAAATGTCAGGAGCCAACAACACTCCGCTGGGTACCAAAGGCGGTGACCTTCCGTCCGCAGGGCAGGTCAAACTCTCTCGAGAAGAATTCAAGCGCCAGAAAGTGATTGAAGAGCAGCGAAAGGCGTGAGTGAATTGCGCTTGCCAACAATCCATCATCACTTTTCTGACCCAAAATACCACCGCACATATGTAGTGGTACCATTCCAGCAGAAGTGGATCCAGAGACCGGCAAGGACATCAACCCGCACATTCCGCAGTACATCTCCAGTGCTCCATGGTATCTCGACATCAACCACGCCACGCTGAAGCACCAGCGTAACCCAAAAGAAGGCACAGATAGGGATGATATGAACACATGGTATCAGAGGGGCGTCTTTAAGGATACTTCAGTCGTGGCGAAAAAGTTTAGAAAAGGAGCCTGTGAAAACTGGTAAAACTTCCATTCCACTTTATTTCCTTTCTTCCGAGTGTTGCGTTAGCATTTCTCTGCAGAGATTCTTACATGCATTGTTTATTTAATAATTTGAAACTCAGCGGTGCCATGTCCCACAAAACCCGAGACTGCGTGGACCGACCCCGCGCCAAAAGTGCCAAACAAACCAACAAAACTCTTGCACCTGATGAACATGTTTCATCTCTTTCTCTCGGTTTCGACGCAAAACGCGACCGCTGGAACGGATACGATCCAAACGACCATTCCAAAGTCATTCAGGACTGGGAGCTTGTCGATGCAGAGCGAAGGCGCATTCGTGAAGAAGAAGCGCAAAAGAATCTGAACGAAGCTGCTGCTGGGGGTGACACTGCTGGCGATGGAGCTATTTCTTCTATATTGGCTGGATCGTCATCGAGCAAACCTTCCACAGGTGCACTCACTGCGGAAGAAAAAGAGCGTCTGGAAAAAAAGCAATTGCTGGCCATTTTGGATGACGAGGATGAGGGAGAAAAGGACGAAGACATTTATGCCGATGCTGCCGATCAAATTGGACAAAAACTGGACACAAAATCTCGTACAACTGTGCGTAATCTGCGTATTCGTGAAGATACGGCCAAATACCTCTTGAACTTGGACGTCAATTCGGCTCACTATGACCCCAAAACGCGTTCCATGCGTGACAACCCAAACAAGGAAAAAGATCCCAATCAGCTGCAATATGCAGGTGATAACTTTGTCAGATGGACTGGAGATGCCCCGAAAATGGCCCAGCTGCAAATGTTTGCTTGGCAAAGTGAGGCAGAACGCACTGCCGCCAGCCAAATCCATCTTCAAGCGAACCCAACCATGGGTGAAATTCTCTTCAAAGAACATCAGCAAAAGAAAGAAGCGGTTGCAGAAGTCAAAAAAGGAAGCGTTTTGGAGCGTTATGGAGGAGAAGAATACCTGCAAGCGCCACCAAAGGAGCTTTTACTTGCCCAAACTGAAAACTATGTCGAATATTCGCAGTCTGGAAAAATTATCAAAGGCCAGGAAAAGGCAACAATTCGGTCCAAGTACGAGGAAGACGTGTGCCCTCAAAATCACACT
This sequence comes from Chytriomyces cf. hyalinus JEL632, assembly GCA_025435555.1. Lineage (NCBI taxonomy): Eukaryota > Fungi > Chytridiomycota > Chytridiomycetes > Chytridiales > Chytriomycetaceae > Chytriomyces > Chytriomyces cf. hyalinus JEL632. Next base: position 255,912 of record JAIWWG010000029.1, on the reverse strand, counting down.
AGTGTATGGGGTTCGTGGTGGAACGCAGGTCAATGGGGATACGCATGCTGTCATTCTTTCAGCAGAAATTCGTATTGCACTGGGCAGGCTGGTATCGATGCAGCAAATGCAGCCGCGAAATTGATGCAGGATGCCGTTGCAAAAGCAGGGACTGGACAGGCTGCGTCATCAATCTCAAATCCATCGGCTGCCACGTCAAAAACGCTGTACGAGTCACACATTCTCAAAGTTGCGAAGGACCTCACTGGAAAAGATTCAAGCACATCAAAACGTCAATCACATCAGCCTTCTAAGCTAGGGACTGGAGCGTCCCGTTTGGGTGAAGGGGAGATTGTTCTTGATGAGGAAAAGCTTAAGAAAGCTAAGGAGCAGGAAGAGGCCCGCCTTAAGCGCCATGCGGATGGCGACTCTGATGATGAGGATGGTGGCAAGGCGAGAAAGTCGCGCAAAAAGTATAATTCTCTGGAGGGGACTACAAACGTGACGGAGGAAGAATTGGAGGCATACCGCATGAAAAAGACTGGATTCGATGATCCAATGGCAAAATACGTGGACTCAGAAGATGAATAAAACTGGGTTGTGTATGTGCACTTTTATTTCGCGCTTTTCTAAATCCAGTCATGTGGAGGTAGACCCAGAACAAACCAACTACTTACCATCGCTAAAGTCCAATTGGCTGTCACCAGCAATGCCGAGTAGAGTGCTGCCTGGGAGATGGATGTGGAGATAGCTTTCACAGACCCAAACAATGCTGCGCAGGGTTACGCAAAAAGTCTCCCTGCAAAGCATTGTCGTAAATTTTCACAAGATTTTCTCGCGTTTTGCGCCTCCAAAACTTTGAAGAAAAGAACCTCCAAAACAACCCAACTCTTCCTCCACCTAAAAAAAAGACGGAAAACATATGCCCGACGAAAAGAAATACGGTGGCGACTCCATCTCTGGTGCCGACCCTCTCGTAAGTAGCGGGCTATTTCAAGCCAACACCTTTTCTGATCGGACAGCGTTGCTTTCTCAAGTGGAACCGCATGTACACGCGCAAAACCAGTGCTAAATTCCAGCCGTCTGTCCAGCTCGGACCTGCTCGCGGATCCGTGTCCTCGATGGCCCTAAGAGCTTCTGAAACGTCTCTCTCGAGCCAGAAGTCTGAACCTTCCTTCAAAGACAAGGTGATGAAAATGATGGGGCTCTAGAGATAGATCCCTGAATAAGACGGGAGAAACACGCTCCTTCTTCTGCCTTTCAGCTGACGGAGTGGTCTGATTGTTTTGTGGATCGGTTGCAAGGAGGCGCGATTCTGATATTACGTAAAATCATAATAAAAAAATTAAAAAAATAAAAACGGGTGCCACACACAAGCTTGCCCTTCAGCCCTATTTCGACACCTGCTGCGCGGAGTAATCCGTCTTCCCGCCCGTCTTTGACAGCACATGAATGTCCGTGATCACCATCGCCTTGTCCACAGCCTTACACATGTCAAACACTGTCACGGCCGCAACCGACGCCCCCATCATTGCCTCCACTTCGATACCTGGCATAAACGAAAACCGAGTATTAAGGTGTCTGTGCTTCAAACGTAAAAAAAACAAACTTGCACGGCGTTGTCACCTGTTCGTTCAACACATTCGGCACTGCATGTGATGGAGACGCGTCGCTCGCTGGGTATAAGGTCGAAGGAGAATTGAACATGCGTTACGTTGAGTGTATGCGCGAGGGGGACCAGGAAGCCAGTTTGTTTGACGGCGTTGATTCCAGCCTGATCACACGTGGATTCATGAATTATTCAAAGACGGAAAGAAAGTAAAACACACGACAGCGCAAACAAACCAGCTCTGCGACGCTGAAGACGGGCCCCTTCGTTGACCCACGAGACGAAGAGAATGCAGCGTCGTATGCGGCGTCGGATGAAAACAACACACACGCAACTGCCCGTGCCGTTCTGTGCTTCGGCTGCTTGTGGGACACATTGACCATTGCGCACTTCCCGTGTGCGTCCACATGCGTCAGTCGAGGAAGTGTTGACAGGAACCTCGTCCCTATTTTCTGATGCATTTTCCCAAACATTTTCATTGGACACATCTCAATTTTATTTTCGCCAGCATCACCCAAGAAAGACAAGCTTTGGACACACATTGCTGATACAAGGAAGAAAATTGCAGCTCTCCCCAGGTTGAACCAGTTCAAAAGAAAGCACACTATTTCGCACCGTCCTTTTTATCCTCATCCATCCAGTCTGGATTCTTTTTCAAAATCACGAAACCTTCCAGCGTCGTCGCCACTGCAATGTACTCCTCCGTCGCGAGCTCAGCGCGTTCTGAATAAGCAAGCAATACGGGAGTGGAGTGCGTTTGGAACCCAGTAATGGTCTTGGGTCGTCCAGCTTGTCCCACAGTATCAACGGCCTGTCCAACGCGGACAGTCACGGGCAATGGTTTGAGGGATTCGTCCAGAGTCATAAGGAAGCGTGGGTAGGTCGCTGGAATTAGGAAGTAGAGCAGGTATTGGGCGCTGGCTTTTTCGACAATGACTATTGGGCATTTTCATTCAGTTTCGTCAGAACAAGCTTTACAAACAAAAGGAAATAAAACAGCAGGCACTCACAGCTCTTGGCATCCGTGAAGGCAGTCAAAACAGTAATCAGGCCAGCAGCAGAGACGGGGCTCAAAAGCATCTTGTTTGAGTGGAATGGATTCAGAGTCACAGTACCTTTACCCATGTGCACGAGTCCCTGTGCAATACGCACAACAAACAAGACATTCGGGTTCTTGTGGTAGTATGCGGCTAATTGACGCAATAGTTGGGCAAGACGGGCATTGTTGGTGCCTGCGCCGACAAGCCCCATAGCAAAGACGGCGTTTAGTGCAACCTCAGCGTCGTTATCGTGCGAGTATTTGGACAAAATGTCGAGAATGTTCACTAGCGGGTTTGATGCGCACAGAATTCCCAAGGCCAATGGAACAGCACGTCGAATGACGGGTTCTCCGTAATGCATCTTAACATATCAAAAAAAATGTCAGTTCATCGGTAATTGACGGAAGGTGAATTAACTGCACAAACCAAATGATTGAAACTGCGAATCGCCATCTCAGCGCCAACATCCTCACCCATCGCAATCAAAGCAATTCCAATCACGGCAAAGGCCTGGTATCCATCCTCTCCTTTTGTTGCATCCAGGTGGTCATTGCACAAGTGCAACATGGACTGGATTTTGAGCACATTGCCAGTTCCAATGTAGCTGCAGATCTCCACAATAACGCCCACCATTTTTGCAAGCGGGTTCTCAATCACTTTCAAAGTTTCGAGCGTCGCCTCACTGGCCTCTTGTTTGCCAAGGAATAAAAGTCCAAGCCCAACACCCATGAAACGGCCGTACGTGTTTTTCAGAGCTTCATCATCGCGCTCCATGAGGGTTTGAAGGATCGTGCTGGCAATTTCACCGTCGCTTGTGCCAACATAAACAAGACCCAATGAGAGAGCAGCAAGAGACGAGAGCTCCATCGTGAGGCCAGTGTCGGAAACGAGCGGCAGAAGAAGATCTTGAACTTCTTGTCGGGCGCTTCCTGCGTATGCAATTCCCAAACTGAGGAACCAAGTCAGAAGAGATGAGAACGATCAAGCGGAATCAAGACAAAAGAAGCATACCCAATAATAGCGGCAACACGCAAAATAGAGGTGGTACTTGAGACATACTCAGAAAGCAGACCCAATGCGGGGTCACTCTCATGTCTGACGCCGCTGCTCACAAGTCCGATGGCAAGCAAGGCACCGGCTTTAATATGGTCATCGGTGCTGTACAGGAACTTGTCGATTTCAGTAAGGCCGACTTCGACATCCCACAGCAAGATCGCTCCAAGAGACGCTGCGGCTGACAGCATACCAGTGTCCTTGTTTTTGTAGATCCAGGAGTTTCCTTCCTCCTCAGCATTCATCATGAGCTTGTCACTGCCAAATCCAATGTTCACAAAAGCGTTCACAAAGGTGGATGCAAGGTTGTGACGTGCAGAGTCCACATTGGCACCAGTTCCTGTTTTTTGTTTGTTTTTTTCAATACTCCATTGCACGCGCGTTTGTTGAAAAAAACAGCTTACGCGTGTTTTCCAAGTGAGACTTGTAAATATCTTCGGGAGTCTTGGCTTCAACAACATCCAAATCTCTTGCGAGCGCCATGAAGTTCTCCGTCAGCTTCGTGTTGTTCAGAATCTCAGTAATTTCTTCGCTCCCAGTCTCAATAAAGACTTGTTGCCGTGCGCAAATGAAGGCAAGCTGCTTTTGTACAAGGCTTCAAATGAAAAAAGTAAGGGTCAGCACAAAAGGATGCGGATGTATGGAATCAAAACACGCACGGGTCGGTGCAAGAATCGTAGTCTTCTTTCACGAGCGCCAGGTCATTGATTCTGAGGGAAATCAGGATGGATTGAGTGTACTGATTCTGTGCTCTGTAAATAGCGCGAGCTGTTTTCAAGATGGATGCATCGTCGGGAGGCGCCACGTATGGAACCATGCTATCATAAGGAATACATGTGTTTTAGACTGAATTTTTGTCAACAGCTGATCTGATATTACCTGACAATGTAGAGACACACACGCGCATAAGTGTCCTTGTCAACAAACTGCGGTAATTTGTCCAACGACTCCATCTCCAGCAACAAGTCACATGCATCGGCTTCGGCATTGTGTTTCAAACAGAACGGAACAATATCCAACGCAAGGCGAATCAGCTCCTCCGTGGTGGCAAACGGTTTCGCGGGTGGATCAGCAGGTTGGAGGTCGTCTTCGGACCCAGCGGTACGAGCATTGTATTCGAGGATGAGTTCAGACGTCAGATGCCTGGCAAGATTGTCAGAGGGGCAATGGATTTAGACAGGCGTGGCTGGGAGTTTTTTTTTTTTTCAATGAATACCTGACGTATTCGTGACCCCATGAACCAACATCCTCTTTTGCACCGTAAAATCTGAAACGAAGCGAGTCGCGTTTTCCGTCATCATATGACATGGCCAGGACTGAGATGATATCAGCCAAGAAGGCCTTGATTTTTTGGAGCGGGTTTAGTCCAGTGTTTGCGTATAAAATTTGGTAAAATGCATTTTAAATACCCTGTTCTCGCCGTCTTTCCACGATGCGTAAACTGCGTGGATGTCTGCATAGTGTGGACGGAGAAACTTGAGCGGCTTTGGGACCGAGGTCATGGAGGATGTGGATGTGCGAATCAATGTGCGGAGAGATTCAAGTGCCGATTTGTACAGAGTCGCGTTTGATTCCTGTGGAGCAACGAGCACGGGCGCACATAATGAAGTCAGTAAATACAAAGGTACAACCAGACAAACAGCGCACCTTCAAGCGCGTCACGAGCATGTCGAGCTCGTCCTTCAGCTTGGCATCTTCCTCGCTCTGCGGGAGAGGGTGTGCGGGAGAGAGTCGTTGAGACGGAGCGGGCCAAAGCAAACGTAAAAAAAAACTCACGAGTTCGTCCTCAACATCCTTTTTGTCCTTCTTAGCGTCTTTTGGGTCCTTTGCTGCTTTTGAACCGGTGGAGTCGGCCATGACAACGTCCTTGTCCTTGTTTGTGTCCGCGACTTCTTTTGCCATGGTTGAGGTTGCTTGGGTTTATTTAACGCTTTATTTTCACCAATTGTGCGCGTCTTTTTTTGAAAATTTTACTTTGTTTTTACGCAACAGCAACGGCCACCCTCGCCAAACTGCAGAGCCATTCCCTGCGAAGCATATGGAAGGAATGCTGGTGAGCTGGAAAAGGGAGTGAGCTGAGCAAGGGCTGAGCAAGGAGACCGGGCTGGACCCAAATGTCTCTTCAATTCGATACAGAGAGGTTCCCCGCACCCAGACGCAGCGCGCGTGGCACGTAGCGTTCCGCACAAACTAGCCAGCAGGCATCCATGAAACAGTGGCCTTGTGTAAAATAATGTGAAACACAAGGCCTCAAATAAATCTGATCCGTAATCAATCCATCTCCCAGTCTGGCCACCACACCTGCAAACAGTCGCTCTTCTCCGACCAAAGAAGACCAACTAGAGAAGCAAACGATAACAAGCAGATCAATTCAATACAAATGGTCGGACGAGACAAGCGCACCGTCTCAAGTCTGGGCCCATTGCTCAGCACCCCTGTGACTGTGCTCGAGAGCGCAGCTGTGTCACAGGTTTGCGTAGTGATGGCCGCAAAGGGAGTGGATGCAGTTCTTCTTGTCGATGCAAGCGGGCAGTTGAGCGGCATTCTGACGGTCGGCGATGTGAGCAGGAAGCTTGTTGCCAAGGGTGTCGAGATGGGACGCACGCGCTGCAGCACGGTGAGCTTACCACAGCATTGGGCTCGAAAGAATCTCTAATCCATGAACTCATTGTTTCTGGCTCCGTGGGTGTGTCCACGTATTGCCCCCCTTATTCGTTCTTGCTTGGAATGTAGGTCATGACACCGTCACCACTCAGCGTCAGGAGCACGGCACCAGTATCTCAGGCACTGAGGCAAATGGTTGCGCGTAGATGCAGGCACTTACCTGTTCTTGCCGTGAATGATGGCGATGACGATGTCGAATTGGCTGGTGAGTTGTCTGATTGAATTCCTCTTGGAACTGCACAACAACGAACATTATCGTGAATGATTTGTACTTGATAGGTATCCTCGATATTACGGCGTTAGTGTTTGCACGAATCGCAGCAATCGATCGATCTACTTTGCAGCGTATGCGCATTACTGTGGGCTCCGTCCTGTCGGACCCATCCACGGCAACCCCGATTACGACAACATCAGCGTCAGTTGCCGAAGCATGTGCGATCATGAGAGACACGAGTCATACGGGGATCCTTGTTGTGGACAGCACAGGGGAGCAGCTGTTGGGCATATTGACGAACAAGGATGTTTTATTGCGAGTCCTTGCAACTGGACTGGACCCTGCAGAAGTTACCGTGCAGGAAGTTCTGGTGAGGAATCAGGCTTTTTTCGCCCAATGATTGACTGACGGGAACCCTCATTTTTTTTCCTTCGCCAGACCCCTCAGCCGGACTATGTTACCCCCGAAACGTCAGTGCTTGACGCCCTTCAAATGCTTGGAGGTGACTAGTTCGGACTCTTTTTCCCTCTCGAGACTTGACACTGACACGGCTCATGAAACATCATCAGACGGCGACTATCTCCACATTCCTGTTTTGGAAGACGGAAAACCAATTGGCCTCATTGACGTTCTCATGCTTACAATGTCCATCCTTGACTACATGGTACTTCCTGAAAACAAAAAAAGACTCTTGGAAGATTGCTAAAACTGCTGAAACAGCTGAAAATTGATCGAGACCTCAACGATGTACATGCGGTCGAGTCTGTCTACAGTGAAGGGCCTCTTTGGAATCGATTCTGGAACTCTGGACAATCAAACCCGAGCTCCGATCATCTCAACCCGAATGAACATATGAAGGAGCATCTCGCTATCGAGGCGCATGAACATGGCGCACACGAACCTGAAACTCTCGAAGAAGAAGATGCCATTAGTATCACCAGTGCGGGTGCTTTCTACCGCAAACAACGTGCACACCGACAAATGCGTGAACTTGAGCTTGCCATGACTGGCCGACAGATGAGCCTCAACAGCGGAGCCACGACTGGCAATGTACAAAGTCCTCTGCTGGGTGGGATGGAAGATGCTGTAGTCGGCGGAGGAACGCCAGCAGGCACTCCTTCTTCAAACACATCGTTTGTGTTTAAAGTGCACGACTTGGATGGAACCATTCATCGCTTCAACGCGCCCACACATTCGCTGTCCGCATTCGTACACGCGCTGCAAGCCAAGACTGGCCGTAAAAACGTGCGACGTGTTCTGTACAAGGCGCTTGACGCGTGCAAGTACGAGTTGAGCAGCCACGCGGACTTGCTCGCAGCTGTATCTGAAGCACGTGCGAGCGGCGTTCAACGCGTTGTTGTGTACATCGTTGGTGATGGTGGGGAAGTTGCCGCAAGCAGTATCCGGGCAACTCCGATCCAACGCGCCAGTCTCGACACGGGTGCCGGTGAGAGCAGCGTTCTTGGGTGGGTCAGGCTAAATGTGGGTGGAGTCAGGTTTGAGACTGTCGGGGCAGGACTTGTTGCTGTGAGAATCCATTTTTCCCCTTCAGTCATGTCGTATCTTGACGACCATCTCATGTCTTGATGTCCATCTTGACTTCCTACACTCTTTTTTATAGGGGTCAAAATACTTTGCAACCTCCCTAGCCTCAAGACGCGGCGGCGCAGAAGAAATCAAAATCGACAGAGACGGCGACATGTTCAGGCACGTATTGCAGTACCTGCGCACGAGCCAACTCAGCCCATCCACCACTGCCAATGCGAGTCTATTACGTGATCTCACTGTTGAAGCCGATTTCTATGGAATCCCAAGTCTAACAAGCACATTGCAAGAGAAATTGAAAGAGTTTGAAGAGGTTATAGTTGTTGAAGGAAGAGATGAAATGATGCAGCGGCTTGCGAAGGGGTTCCGCGTGTGTCTTGTGGAGGAGGAAGGAAAACGGTATATCATGCGACGAGAGTGAGGAGGGGGGAAATGGTTTCCACTGCAAAAAGTATGTCTGTGGCTGTGTGTTTTGTTTGGGTTGGTGCAAAGTATTTCGTTGGGGCCTTTGTCTTGGCGTTTGCGAATTGGACGATGAGTGTGTAGAACATGCCTGCATGGCGTGGGGGAAGGAAACTGAGGCCTCTTTTAACTTTTTGTCTTGTTTTTTTTCATTGTCCTAATGCTTCGCTCCTCATATCGATTCAAGTAAAAAATGTTTCCTTGTTCATGGTCGGTCAACATTTACCATCCTCATGTCCGCTGCGTCAACCGGATGACCTTTCTCAGCGCACCCACGCATGAGCACTTTATCCTGTGTTGCAAACACGTATGAACTTCGCTTCTTTTTGCTTCACTAAAGAGCAGAGAGCAGTTACAACAAAGCAACTGTCCAATCAACCCAGCTTTCAACAATTAGATGTGTGCCGATTATTTGAAATTTACTTTATTAATATTTGGGGTTCAACGCGTATGCAGTTCAGTTTCTTCCGATTCTGACAGCTTTGACACGTCCATGGTGTGGGGGTGAGTAGGGTTGGTAGGATCCAGAACCGTTGTTCCCACTTCCACTTCCAGAACCGTTGGATCCGGAGCCATTGGATCCAGCTCCACTGCTGCCAGAACCAGATGAGCCCGAACCAGAAGCACCGCTACTACCACCAGAGCCAACACGTGCATCTACGTACTGTCCCAATCCACCCGTGATTCCCAGCTCACTCAGTTTTTCCCATGCACTTGCAAAGTCGTTGAAGAATGCTTCCTCATCTTGAGCGTATAAGCTGACAAACTGAGCAAACGTTTCGTCTTCGACCAAAGCCATGTCTGATGCCAGCATGATGAGACCGTCGCGGTTCCTGTAACCACCGTCAATGGCAGTGTACTGGTCCGGGTTGTTGAGTAAGACAAAGTACGCGTTGTTGAATTCAAGAGGTGTGCTGGTCCAGGGAGCATTGAGTTGGGGAACGCCGCCTGACAACAAAACAATTTATTTTAGTTTGATTTTTTGACGTGCAATAATTTCTTTGAACTCACCGAGACAGTGACCGCCGCTCAGCGCAACAATCTCACGGTCGTTGAATCCCTTCGCGTAAAAAAAGCGCTTGAGCTGTGCAGCATTCCAAGTAAAGTCAGGCAAGTCGTTGGTCGTGAACGGCTCGTCAAATACGTCAACGGCATCAGCCCTGTTTGGTCGCCACTTCACGCTGGGTCCGCCAGAGTTGGCAACCACCACTGCTCCCGCGAACGACCACAAGTCCGCGTACGAAATCTGTGGGTACTTTGACTTGAGCGGCTCCATCACGCTCATGGTGGCATCGAGCCCTGTGTCCTGCACTACGGAGATGAAACGCTTCTGGGCGTGAGGACCGCCAGAACCAGCGAGGGTATACGTGCCAGCGTCGTGCCAGGCAAGACGCACAGCCGCCGGCCCGTGGCCAGCCTGCATGACCTGTGCTTGAATGTCGAGCTTGAGGTTCTGCCAGTCAGCGGAAGTCATGGTATTTTGGTAGGTAGGTGACCAGTTTTCTGAGCGGCGCGTGAGGTGGGTTCCGACGGAGCCGAGGAAGGGACAGGTAGCAAGGACAAATGGCTGGAGTGCCAGCATTGCGAGGATAACAGTTGGGAACATTGCAATTATGCTTGTATTGATTTGAGTTTGGTTCTGGGTGAAGAGGCAGCCAGTTGGGTTTTATACGTTTGGGTTGTCAAGGCGGTCGGTCGTTGAACATGGGTTGAACACGGGCTATGTCGAACTTGTGTCACTGTGACCCGTGTTCAGTTGAGCAATGCTTGGCGAAATAAGGGCTGCAAGTTCAAGTGCCAGGCATCAGTGGCAATACTGGGCATCGTGGTTGGTATGTTTAGTGTTGTTCCCCCCAGTCTCGCTTTAGACTCTCATGCGCAATAGTCAACAGCCACGATTGCAAGTTGAATCTGATCAACCGGGGAACTGCGCTCACATGATATTGCCAGCAAGAAGGTCAGCTTTATCTGTTGCTGTGAGTTCAAACGTGCCCTTCAAGGCATTCTGGACAATCAGCCATTGAAGCCTCGAGAGCAACTTTCCCGCAGCTGAATCGAAAGAATCTTGCCGTGCCAACACTTTTTATTTCAAAGATTGGTTGATGCATAAGTGAACGTCTCTGTCTGTCCAGTTCATGCAGAACGTCAAAAAAAAAAAAAAAAAAAAAGATGGCCAGTGAAGCAGATTCTGTGGAAGACTGGCTCCAAAAACTCGACGGCGCCAGCAAGGTTGAGCCGCATTCATCAGCCTCGAAGCTCGGCGTCTTTGCGAAACTCGGTGTGGCCGCGATCCTCGGTGTCAATGCACTGATGCTGCCCTTTCTGCTGGGATCCATGCGCCGCCGGGCCATTCCCTTCGTCACAACGTCCGACACAAAGTCGAGATCGATCTTTGAACAACTTTCAAGACACATTGAGCACAACCGCACTTCTCCGCTAAAATTTATTGATGTTGGGTCGGGAGACGGCCGGGTCGTGATGGCTGCGAAAAGGTTTTCGATGGCGCCTGAATCTCCGTTTCGGTTCTCGCATTGTGTTGGCGTGGAAGTGAATTCGATTTTGTTGGGTATTAGCCGGTGCAGCAATATGTGGGACATTTTCAGGCGGTGGGTTGGTGCACGGAACTCGCATCAACGAAGCAGTGCACAGGTCTCTGTTAGTTTTGTGAGGAAAGACATGTGGGCTTATGACGTTGGCGAGTTCGACGTTGTGATGGTGTTTGGAGATTTACGGCTAATGGTTTGTATTGATTGGGGTCTCGGTCACACCTGCACAACTGCTGAACTAAATTGTCCTGTTCATCTTCAGCCTCTGTTCCGGGACAAGTTTACAAAGGAGCTACGCGCGGGATCTTTTGTGGTGTCAAATCGCTTCTCAATACCAGGATGGACCCCTGTTGCCTCTGGCGACGAGTTCTTTGTCTACAGAATAAAGAAGCCGGCCGTAGAATGAGACTAATAAACGCTTGCATGTGATGGATAGGCGCATGCTGGTCTGGTTGGATGCGTTGGATAAGTTGCCATTGGATGATCTGTGACGCAGCCGCACTGCTCGCGCATGTCCCGCACAGGAAAAGCTGACAAACACGCACGAGTTGGTTGTATTCTCTCGGGACACGTGCAACTGATTTCGTCATTCCAGTGCGACAATCACGCAATCCAGACCGTGCATAGCCTATAAAAAAATAGAGCACAAGCCGTGCCAACATTCACAAATTCATTTCAAAACCAAACGCTGCTCCAAATGTCTCTCGACCCCGCCAACAAAGACTACCGGTGCGATATCTGACACCATCCCTCATCCCCATTTCCGCCAGTCTCCTTCCCAAAGCAGCCACAACCCTCATTGGTCATTCCCCCCACTCACTCGCACAACCCCAACACAGATTCGAAACCCTCCAGCTCCACGCCGGCGCCTCCCCAGATCCCTCCACGAATGCACGCGCGACACCCATTTATGCGACCACGTCTTTCACCTTCGACAACTCTGCTCATGGCGCCAAACTCTTTGGTCTCGAGGTTTGTTCTGATTTGCTGGACATGATCTGCCACTGTCCATTCAAACTCTGTTTACCTGTCCCAGCAATTCGGAAACATTTACACGCGCATCATGAACCCTACGACAGATGTCTTTGAGAAGAGAATCGCTGCCCTCGAGGGTGGTGTTGCTGCAGTTGCGACCGCGTCCGGCCAGGCTGCCCAATTCCTTGCGATCGCCAATCTCGCTTCTGTCGGCGACAACATTGTCTCCACCAGGTGAGTTAAAAGTCGCGTGATTATTCTTGTCCATGCGCCGGCTAAAACTTCCTCCCCCCAGTTACCTTTACGGCGGAACTTACAACCAATTCAAAGTCGCGCTGCCCCGCCTCGGAATTCATGTCAAATTTGTCGACGGTGACAAGGCGGAGGACTTTGAGCCACTCATTGATGACAAAACAAAAGCCATTTACATTGAGTCTGTTGGCAACCCTCGACACAATGTCCCAGACTTCCGTGCCATTGCCGATATCGCCCACAAGCATGGCATTCCTCTGATTGTGGACAACACATTCGGAATCGGCGGTTACCTTGTTCGACCTATCGAGCATGGAGCGGACATTGTTGTAGCCTCTGCGACCAAATGGATTGGTGGACATGGTACCACCATTGGAGGTGTCGTGGTCGATGCTGGAACATTTGTGAGTGACCTTAGCAGATCAGTACCAGCCTGCTCATTTTTTAAATCATTTCTGTCAAATCAGCCATGGAACAACGGCAAATTTCCAGTATTTACTGAGCCATCTCCGGGATATCACGGACTTAAGTTCTGGGACACGTTTGGTCCTGAAGGGCCATTCAAAGCAAACCTTGCATTTGCCATCCGTTTGCGTGTTGAGCAACTGCGTGACTTTGGTGCTTCCCAGAACCCGTTTGGAAGCTTTTTGCTGCTGCAGGGTCTCGAGACGCTGTCTCTTCGTGCTGAGCGACACAATCAAAATGCCTTGGCGCTTGCGCAGTGGCTTGAAAATCGCCCTGAAGTTGCGTGGGTGAGCTACGCTGGACTGCCAAGTCACCCCAGTCACGAGCTTGCTGTCAAGTATTTGCGTAAAGGCGCGTTTGGAGGCGTGCTTACTTGTTTGTAGACGTTGTTTGCTGCAGGCACTTGCATATGAACGACCGAATCTGACCAATTCTTTTTTGCAAATAGTTGGTGTTGTTGGTGGAGCTACCGCAGGAACCAAGTTTGTTGAATCTGTCAAATTGGCGTCCCATTTGGCAAACGTGGGTGACACGCGCACACTGGTTATTCACCCATCATCTACAACGCATCAGCAACTGACTTCATCCGAGCAAGAGTCATCTGGTGTGACTCCAGATCTGGTTCGTGTCAGCGTTGGTATTGAGCACATTGAAGACATCAAGGCGGACTTTGTTCAAGCGCTTCAAAAAGCGATTGCTTGAATGTCGTTCCATTTCCGGTTGCTGAACGCGTATGTTGAATAAAACGGTATCCTTACATCTGATCAATAAGTATTTCTCTTGCAAGGAATTGATATTGTCAGCAAGTTGGCGTGATTTATAATCATTTAAAAACAACGAAAGAAATAAGTGAACCAACGCGTGTCCAGCATTGCTACGGCGTGCGAGCATCAACGACAACCATCCATATCTAGAACACTCTGATTCTGGAAACACATGTCCAGTGCCACTAGCGTCATCGCATATGTTTGGAAACACCCCTTTTCTTTTCATTGAAAGGTTTGTCACTCACTGAAACCATCTTTTTTGACCGAAATCCATGTGCTGGATATTGAAGGTGGTTGAGCGCCCTTCGTCTTTGGTCCTGACTGTCGTGGGCGCAGGGATAGCTGTCAACCTGGGGACCCTCGTCACGCACGCGTTGTATCTAATTCTTCAAATGCTTGGAAAAGTGTTGACGTCGTTGTTTTGGGTGGCTGTGATTGGAGGGTGGGTTTGGTTCGCCAAACGGCACTTTGTGTAGTGGCAGAAACAGACAAAACAGGGATTGTCAGAAAAAACTGCGCTGGGAACAACAAACAGCAAGCGAGTGTATTTAAACTTTTTTTTTCACACAAAGAAGATTACATAAAAAATCAAAGGGAACATCAACTGGAATCATTTTCCGCTTCCATCATCTCCACTTCCGCGCCATCCATCGCAGCGCCGGTGGTGGTTTTCCGTTGCGCCCGCTTCTCTTTCCAAATTCGCTCTGCTTCTCTGGCACGTGAAGGCACATTTGACAGATATGCTGCCAAAACTTTATCGCGCGTCCAATGGTGCGTGGATGCAATAGACGCCATAGCGACACCGCTCCCCAAATGCCCCACAAACGACACTTTTTGTTTCGTTGTAGTGGCTTTGGGAGATACGGCTTTAGGCATGATGGGCACAGCTGAAGGTGCTATGAAAGTGTTTGGTGAAGGCCCGTCAGCTTTACTTTGAGCAATTGGCATGGAGTATGGGTTTGTCATTTTTTTTGCCGTATTGGGCAGTGGACTGGCAGATGATTTTGGGCGGGAGACTGTGCGGGGAACAAGGCTGAGTTTTTTGAGGCTTCCAACTAAAGCCAGGAATGGATCCTCGTCGGTGATCGCGGTCAATGTTTTATGTGCTTTCTTTTCGTCATCGTCTTGATCCATTTTCTCAGCAGTGCTTTCGACTTTTTGAAAGGACATTGCGGTTGTATCTGACGTGTCGGCTGTAAGGTTGCTTTGATCAGAAGTTACTATGTCGTGTAAATCCATTTCGACGGTTGAAAAGCTGTCGCTTGATTCCGAATGAACCGTGACTCCCACACCAGCTTCCACAATTTTGGATCCATCAGTCCGCGAGGGCGATTTTAATCGTATCTGTGGCTTACGGCTCGAAGGTGAATAATTAAAGGGGTAAGTGATACTTGTCGAGAAAAGAGGGGCAGTGCAACCAGTGGGAATACCTGTTGACAGATAGTTTTCCGCGACCCTTTCCAAGAATCACATGAAAATTGAATGTGGATGGGAAATTGTGCTTGTCCATGAGATGAAGTTTTCGTTTGAATGGACCTGAGCACATTCGAGAGCATCCGTCCACGAAGCATTCGTACTGAACAAAGACCGGTTAGAAGTACGTTCCAAGGCAATCTGGATGATTTGAAAAGTACCGCATTTCCAACTTCGGCCTTTGCTGAGAAAAAGGGGTCATGAATTTCATTCTGGTGGAGCTCCAGTAGCTTGCGTGTGGGTAGAATGCGTTTGCAGATGGCACATGGGTTGCAGTGGGTGTCCCTGCAGTGGTTGCGGTACTCGGCTCGGGTGTCAAACACAACTGACGCGTTCTCGCATTCAGCCGACAGAGTACACAAGATCTGCCATTGCTGAGTATTAAACAGAGATTCACTTCATCTCAGTCGGGGCACCGAAAAGGCAAGAACCTGCTTCGGAACTGTGTCAACCAAGCGCACGTATTTCACAACGGCCTCGTCGTCGCCGCTCTCTTCGCTCCACCATTCTTCCCAGTCGCTAAACTTGCGCTTGCCGGTGACTGCCGGCGCCGGCGGTGCAAGCGTTAGCTGTTGGGTTGCCTGAGTCATTTCCGGAGATTTTACCGGTCACCTCACCATAATCTGAACTTGAACAGTTTGCAGCCAAGCAAAGAAGACTTGTCAGAGTCTCTGCTGCTCAAATTATGTTCATCGCGACACCTTCTCTCTCCATCTGAAAGTATTCTTCACATTTGCACGATAGATCCAAGATCATATTTACATACTTCTCGCCGTCGCTTTCATGCATTTCCACCACCCGCAACTTGTAAATAAATGTACCGAGTCCAGTCAGCTTCAATGCTGAAAGGCCGAGCAGCCATGGTTTGTGAAAGACGTGCCGCCTGTGTTTCAATTTGCCTCCTTGGGCCTCTGATGCCTGCTTCTCTCGTTTTTTTGGCGTGTCAGCACTTGGATCAAAAGAGGATATCTAAAAAAGGTTGCTTCCAACATTCCGCCTACGTTACAAGTCGCTGCTTTCTTTGCACTGATCTCGCGTTGATCGCCCTTGACATGCAACAGTCCCCGATCCATCAACCTACGAGGCAACCAAGGGCTCCTGCTTGGTTACCCCACGTAAGCGACCATGCCACACAGGGCGAGTTGCCGTTAAAATGTGAGGGAAAGCATAAGTTTTTGAATATTTGCGATCCGGACTTTTCTGTTCGAGCGCCAAAAAAGCAGAAATCAAACATAAATATAAAATTACTCTCCTCAAACCGAGTACACACGCATCCTCACTCATCACTTCAGGTATAAACAGAGAGACTGACACGAAGAAGAGAAAGGTCTGCTGAGAGAAGCGCAGCTGACTCTTCTCCCGCTGTTTAGACGCAAATCCGCCACATCCACACCCCCCCAGGTAGTTCACGTCCCCCAAGTCCCGCAGCCCCCAGTCTGATCCAGCGTCAGCGCTTTCCATCTCTCTCTCTCTCTCCTTGGCCTGACACGGCCGTTATTTTCTTCTCAGGTGACTTTCTTTTCCTGCACTAAGCATTGCCAGTGTTTCTAACCTCTTTCGTCTCTCTGTCCCCTTCCTCGCCCGCTCTTAGATCCACTAACAGTTTCTTCCCTCTCTGTGTATGTTCACTTTGTTTTCTCGTTCTTCGTATTGTCACCTCTGACACATGCTTTTAGTTATCCATCACAGTTTACAACAATCACGAATGGCTACACAGGTGCATCCGTTTGAGCGCTTCTCCCTTATCTCCGCACCAGTTCTAATGCGTACATTCTCTCACAGCAGATCCAAACACGTCGCGCTGCCGCTGCTTTGGCAAAAAACATGGACCAAGAGAACGTCCACCACGCTGCCACTCTTGGCGGCAAAATTGCCGCAAAAGCAGTCGCATCCAAAGTTTCTACCGCTGGTTTGAAAGCATCCACCCTTAATGCGGCTGTTGATGGCAAAATTGCTGCCGGAAAACCGATGGCCGTTGCCAAAAAACCCCTCGCTGTTGTTCACCAAGTTCAAGTGCAACCTGTAAGCCGTTTTCACTTCTTGAACGCAGTGCCTCCACTTTTTTTTACGCGTTTTTCTCTGTTGTTTTGAATTTGGAACCCTAACTCGGACATCATGTGCTCTTAGAATAATACCAAGATTGTCAAGTCTACTCGCACTCGCTCCCAGTCAGCGAAAAAAAACTCTGTTGAAACGGCAAAGGTTGCTGCCAAGGCATCTGCAGTTCATGCCGAGATTGCCAAAGGTGCCAAAGCTGACCTGGTCAAGGTTGTCAAGAAACCCTCAACTGCCACCATTGAAGACGATAAAACTGTGAAGCCTGCCGCTGTTGCCGCCAAGAACAAGGTGGTGATCAAGTCTTCGCCCAAGACGCGTGCTGCTAAAGCAGCGGCTGCTAGTCGTGAGCAAACCAGTGAAACCGGTGTTGAATTGTTGCAGGAAAAAGTGGAGCAGGTCCAACATGCACCCATTATGCTTGCTCCTGTTTACCCTGAAGGTGTTGACGACTTGGATGCTGAAGATGCTTGTGACCCGATGATGCTGTCCGAGTATGTCGTTGAAATTTTTGAATATATGAAAAAGCTAGAGGTGAGATGCCAGTCAAACGCCTCATTTACCCTTGCTGATGAAGTATTTGATTTGACAAGGTTGAATCCATGCCGAATCCCAACTACATGGAATCTCAGAAAGAGCTCAAGTGGAGCATGCGAGACATTCTTATTGATTGGCTGATTGACATCCACAACAAGTTCCGCCTCCTCCCCGAAACTCTCTACTTGACAGTCAACATTATTGATCGCTTCCTCAGTCTCCGCGTTGTCTCTCTCGTTAAGCTGCAACTCGTGGGAATCACTTCCATGTTCATTGCGGCAAAGTACGAAGAAGTCATTGCACCCAGCATCAAAAACTTTATCTACATGGCAGATAACGGATACACGGATGAAGAAATTCAAAGAGCCGAGCGTTATGTCCTGAGCGTTCTCGAGTTCAATTTGCAATACCCCAGCAGCATGAGTTTTTTGCGTCGATGCAGCAAAGCGGAGAACTACAACATTCAAACACGAACACTAGCCAAGTATCTGATGGAGATTTCTTTGGTGGATCATCGCTTTTTGGACGTGCTACCATCGCACGTGGCGGCTGCTGGTTTATTCCTGGCTAGAAGAATGCTGGAGCAAGGAGAATGGGTATGTCGCTGTGCGGTTTTATTTGTCTTTTTCTGACCGACCTTTTATCATCGCCAGGACTCCAACCTTGCCTTCTACTCTGGATACTCAGAAGAAGAAATCCAACCAGTGTGTGTCATGATGCTGGAGTACTTGAACAAGCCGTGCAAGCATGAGGCATTTTTCAAAAAGTACGCCAGCAAAAAGTTTATGAAAGCCAGTGTGTTTGTGAAGGAGTGGATGACCAAGAACACGTAGAGTTGAAGCTTATATCCTTATCATTTTTTTTTTTTTTTTGCCCTTTCCAAAAGAACAAAAAAAAAGGCTAATTATTTATTATTATCTCCCTTCCCCCCAATCCCCGCTTCTTTTTCTGTCGTTGATCCCCCTGCCTGCACCCTCTCAAACTAACGGACCTTTTAATGATCCTTGCCTTGCTGTTGCCTTTCTTGATGGACCGGAGTTGTATATTGTGATTTGTGGGTTGTTCGTTAAGAGTTGGAAAAGGAGAGTCGATTTTTTAGTACACAACATCTGAAGTTGCAAATGGGCGCTCCTGATTCTGCTTTATTTGCCGAATCTCACTTCCTTGCCTCCATCGAGAAACATAAACAGCAATGCAAAAAGAGCCCTGGATGTGATTAGAGAGCATACACCTTGGTAGCCCCCGTACGCTCCAGCTCTGACGGATGCAACTTGATACTCGCACGCAAGGTCGCTACCAGCGTCGGTACCACCGATGTACTGTCCTCATTAGCTGCCCGTTCCAAATGATAGTCACCTTGGACAGTCTTGTTACCGTCCAAAAACGGACGCAAGCTTATCTCTGCTTTCGCCACTTCAGATTCCAAGGATACGGACTTGACGTATTGCACTTCCTCCTCTTTTTTACCCTTCCCTGTTACTCCTAGTTTCTTGCCCTTGTCGGCTGCTCCACCTTTTTTTGCGGGGCCAGCAGCAGCAGCGGCAGGCTTTGACGGGCTGACTGGTCGTGATACGGCTGCTTTACTGTATGTACTGTTTCCTGTGCCCGGCCGGTCTGCTGCAGATAAGTTCAGTGCCGAGCCGCTTAGAACCGGTGTATGCGTGTATCGGCGTTGGAAAAGTTTGAGCGTGATTGGTCCTGATGTGCCGGAAAGGTGAGATTGGATTCAACAAAACAACCAAAAAAAGGAAAGAAAAAAGAACCTAGAAACGCGTCGCGAGCCATTTTCGTGATGGGCAGCGTCACAATCACGGAACTTGCTACGTCCAACAGGTCTGGGGTCCACACAACAGGCTCGCTACATGAAAACAGAGAGTTATTGTTACTGTACGCGCTCAGACTGGCTTCAAAGTGGAAAGTGATTTCGTCAGGAGGTCTGGAATCTGTGGGTGGTTCGATGCTCGGTGCTTGAAGGCCTGTCATTTCTTGAAGCGAAACGAGGAGGAGGACGTCTTCTAAGGGTCAAAGAAGAATTAGATATTGGCGAAGTTTGAAGAAGGTTACAAGCAGGTATGTTGTACCAGAGACGATAGGTGGTGGTGACACGACAGTACTCTGATCTGGAGGTGGGGCAGTCGAGGACCGCTCATTCACGGACACGTTGATATCGTCAAGGACAGTTAGCTTAGGAAGCTTTGCCACGATGGATTTTCTGTACGACTCGATAAAGTAAAGCGGGTTCCTCTGCAATGACACCGTTTTTTGTCAGCACTTCGGTATTCAGTCCCTTTCAAGGCTAACCAAAAGCGCGAGAATCTGAAGATTTGAAATACTTTCGAGCACGTTCGCAGTCTCGGCAAGGTTGCACAGATCGTTTCCCGATAAATCAAGGGACATGAGCGTTTTAGAAGGAGTGAAGCTGAGGATGGAGTCAATGGAGTTGAACCCTATTCCCAGGTGCAGCAGACTTGTTAAGCTGGATACATCAGGACACGTGAGCAGCCTGGGTAGTTTGATTGAGCGCGTGTTTAGAGAGTGGTAAAAGCTTTGACCGGGACATAACTTGTTGGCGTTCAAGTGCAGGACTTGCAGGTCTTGCGTAAGATTTTGCGCGTCAAATTCGTGAATCAGGTTTCCAGTCAGCGAGAGTTCTTTCAAGTTGCGGAACTTTTTCGATGCTTCGTCGACGACACAAATGCCCTTATCCACCAGCCGCAGCGACTTGAAGTAACCAAAAACAAATTCGCTCGTCAAATCTTGAACTCGCGCATTCTTTTTCTTTGCAGGATTCGACTCGTCGGTTCTCATTTTCGAATGGATTGATTTCAAATCGGGAGCTTCGTCGCTCCAGTCCAAATTCGCTGGTTTTGTTTGGACACGCATTTTAAACCCAATTTGACCGGGCGCGTGAATAAAAAGCATTCGTACCATGCGCCCATAAATCAATCTCCCAATCTGAACAGACGCGTTATGAAAGATTAATGGCCATTGCTCCAAGGCTACGTACCTTGGCTGACGGCCTCACTGTCTTCGCTCTCAGCTGCTCTCGATGAATGAATCCCGCCGTCGTTTTTCTGCGCCTGTGCGCGGTTTACTTTGCGAGTAAGTGTCTTTGAAGCAGCAGACGCCGATGCTTTTGTTTGGCGCCTCGGTTTCTGCCGCCGAGTTGCTGACACGTTGCTTGCATTCACCGGGCGAATGCCGGTCGTTGAATCGAGAACAGCCAGGAACTCTGCGCTAAGACTGACACGACTTGGCTTGAACGCGTGGTGTGTGCTTGGAATGTTGGCATGCTTCAACATGCTGGGATTTTTTTTTTTTTGGATCTGACAATTTTGGCAACTTGGAAGCGCACAAAAAAGTGATTGGGCCAACAGCCTCAAAGCTGGAATCTGGAAGCAGAGCAGCGCAGAAGGTTTTTCACGAAACGGAAAAGATAAACGTCCGAAATGCTGCGCGTGTCAACTGTGCGAAGGAAGACTGACTTCAGACGTGTGCATGTCAACCGAACTACTCAAGGCGCGAGCGATGCCGAGCATGCCCTGAAACCTATCTACACGTCCAACATCATCTCTACATCCAAATATACCGTTCTCACGTTCATACCAAAGAATCTGTTTGAGCAGTTCCGGTGAGAATCACGAACTGCATGCTCTAAAAATCCAACTCACTGAATCTCCTTCACTGTTTAGACGCGTTGCCAACATATTCTTCCTCGGATTGACCATCATTCAGTTCTTCCCGGACTACATGATCATAGATCCGTACGTGGCAGCACTGCCCTTCGTATTTGTTCTGTTTGCAACGGCCATCAAGGACGCCGTCGAAGACACACGTCGCCACTCGTCCGACCGCAAAATCAACAGCCAAGAGGCCTGCGTTCTCTCATCTGCGCAAAGCCAGTTCGTTTTTCGAACAGACCGCCGAGTGTCAACCATGGCTCCAAGCGGGAAGCCAGACTGGATCAAGACCAGCTGGGGTTCAGTCAAAGTGGGCGATATCGTTCTGCTACGGAAGGACGACCCCATCCCTGCCGACATTTTGATCCTCAATTCATCCGAGGATGGTCTGTGCTACACAGAGACAAAGAACTTGGACGGCGAAACTAACCTCAAGATCCGAAAAGGAATGCTCGAAATGGAGGCGCTTCAGCGGGATGACCTGGGCATCTTGAATAAGCAAGTATTTTACGTGGATGCCGAGCATCCAAACCCAAACCTGTACACATTTGTTGGGACAGCTGTCTTCCAGACAAAAACTCAGACCGAAAGTCTCAAGGACGTGACCATCGATGAATTTGATCCATCGCCCGTGACAGAGTGCAAGACGGCAGCCCGAGTGCCGCTGACCATCAACTCAATGCTGCTGAGGGGCTGCATCTTGCGCAACACGGAGTGGGTTGTGGGCCTAGCACTATACACGGGAAAAGATACCAAAATCTGCTTAAACTCGGGGGAAACGCCGTCAAAGCAGTCTAAAATTGATAAACTGATGAATCCACAAATGTGGGTGACTCTTTTTGCTTATTTGCCTCATAATTTGCGACTCACTGATTCCTTAAACCGCGCCAGCTTGATCAACCTGGCCATCCTAGTGGTGTTATGCATCATCAACTGCGCAGCCAGCCCTGTCTGGGAGTCGAGAATGAGACCGCACGACGGGTCACAGGTCCTGTACTTGGCATCCACTTACGAATCGGAATCGACGATTACTGTTTACTTATACATTGGATTCGTGGCGTTCTGGTATGTTGAATATCTTCTGCTGCTGCGACCAATTCTAAGTTCCTTTTGCTGCTGTGCTTGCAAAGGACGAGCGTGATTGCATTCCAGAACATCGTCCCCATTTCCTTGTACATTACAATCGAAATTGTGAAAACAGTACAGGTAAAGTTTGTTGAGTGTATAAGTATGTGCGTGAGCTGTGGTTCTCATTCATCCTCACTGCCAGTCCTACTTTATCTACAACGACCTTGAAATGTACTACGAACCACTGGATCAGCCTTGCGTCCCTAAAAGCTGGAACCTGAGTGACGATCTGGGACAGATCGAATACGTCTTCAGCGACAAGACAGGCACCTTAACTCGAAACATGATGCAATTCAAGAAATGCTCCATCAACGGCGTCGTTTACGGCGAAGGAGAACACGACCACATATCCCCGATCCTGCCGCAAAAGCAAAGCACAGGCGATATCCAAAATGCGCCCGTGAAGCCTGCACGCATCAGTTTAACCGAGATTGCCAAAAAGAACACTCTCGCAAGGTCCACCGCCGAAAAGAAAGCTGCTGCTGCCAAATCATCTCATGGATCATCATCGCTGTTTTCAAAATCAGGAAAAAAAGTGTCACCGGAGTTGTCATCGTCGACAGCGTCAACGGCTTGTCAAAGCTCCCACTATCCTGAAGAACTCAAATTCGCTGATCCTCAGCTAAGCAATGAGTTGATGGATGTGACAAATTCTCAGTATGCTCCACTTCGTGACTTTTTCACAACGCTTGCCGTATGCCATTCGGTGCTAATATCCAAAGACGACCAACACGATGACATCAAATATAACGCTCAAAGTCCGGACGAGGCGGCTTTGGTTCAAGCCGCGCGGGACATTGGGTTCGTCTTCAAAGCACGAGGAAACTCAACAGTCATTGTAGATGCCCTCGGCGAAGACGAAGTTTCACAGCTGTTGAATGTGATTGAATTCAATAGCACCCGAAAGCGAATGAGTGTGATTGTGAGGAGACCTGCCGGCGAAATCGTGTTGTACTGTAAAGGCGCAGACAGTATCATCTACGACCGGTTAGCGCCGGGTCAAGATGACATGCGAAAAATAACCTCAGAGCATTTGGAAGAGTTTGCGGAAGATGGTAAATCTATTTCGTTCATTTATGAAGGAACCGCTGACTCAGCTGAACCAAACAAAAACAAAAACAAAAACATAAGGTCTTCGAACACTATGTATTGCTTACGCCATCTTGCCTCCTGCATTTTACCTAAAATGGGCGGAAGAATACGCGCAAGCATCGACATCTTTGGACGACCGCGACCAAAAAATGGATACCATCGCAGACGCCATCGAAAAAAACATGATTCTAATGGGCGCCACCGCAATCGAAGATAAACTCCAAGAAGGTGTTCCCGAATGCATTCAAACGCTTCTAAGCGCGGGAATCAAGTTGTGGGTGCTGACTGGAGACAAAATGGAAACCGCTATCAACATTGGGCTGTCATGCAACTTGCTCACGCGAGAAATGAACTTAATCTTGGTGAAAGGGGCGAGTGAGGATGATGGAGCGGAGATTGAAGAGACTCGGCAAGAAATGAGTGAAGCGTTGTTGAAATTCTTTGGCGTCAGAGAAGTCACTGAAGTGAAAGCACCGGATAACAAGACAAAGCGTGTTTATGAACAAGCATTTCCAAGGAACCGGAACGATACTTACTCTCTCGTGATTGATGGTGCTGCATTGAAAAATGCCTTGTCGGAGGATCAGAAGCAACTTTTCTTGGAGCTCGCTACAAGGTGCTCAGCAGTTATCTGTTGCCGGGTTTCCCCGCTTCAAAAAGCGCAAGTAGTGGAACTCGTGAAAAACTCGACTCAATCAATGTGTTTGGCCATTGGAGACGGGGCAAATGACGTGTCAATGATTCAGGCTGCGCATATCGGCATCGGTATAGCTGGTGAGGAAGGACTTCAGGCCGTGATGGCTTCAGATTATGCAATCGCACAGTTTCGGTTTCTTTCGCGGCTTCTACTGGTTCATGGACACTGGAGCTACATACGAACAGCCGAACTGATTCTCAACTTTTTTTTCAAAAACATCATCTGGGTGTAAGTTTGACAGGATTTATGAATCGGCACTTTTTGTTGACTAAATTGCCCAAATTATTCAGAATGGTGCTCTTCTGGTACCAAGCATATTGCGGATTTTCATCACAAATGGTATACGACCAGTCATACATGTAAGTAGTCTTTCTTGTAGGGACGGTACCGTTTTCCGGCCTGAAATTTGTGAATGCTTCCGCAGGATATTTTTCAATCTGCTCTTCACTTCATTGCCAGTCATTATTATCGGCGTGTTTGACGAAGATATCGGTCAAAACTTTCTAATGACGGCGCCACCACTGTACCAGTTCCAAGGATCCGTATTCAACCTGACTCGTTTCAGCGTCTTCATGTTTGAAGCATGCTACCAGTCTCTCGCATTTTTCTTCATCACACTCTGTGCATGCGCCGACGAGTCCGAAGTGGACGTGCATGGACGCACATGGGGTCTTGGCGACCTGGGTGTGCTTCTATCCATTTGTGGAGTGCTTCATGCAAACGTTCGCGCCATTTCTAGTTTCAACAGCTGGACAGCCCTGTCTGCCGGTTCCATGCTCCTGGTCATGGCTATTCTCGTTGCATACTCGGTTCTCTACGCAAGAAGCCCAGATTGCTATACTCCAGGTATCTGGGCGATCATGTACCCGCGTCCAAGTTTCTGGCTGGTCGTTGTGCTGCAGTTGGTGGTTTGCCAGATGCCACGCGTTGTTTACTTGATACACCAGCGCACGGTTCGACCCACAAACATTCAGATTATGCAAGAAATCTGCAGCAAAAACGGTGCTACCATCACGCCTGAATTGAGGAATTTGACTGTTCGTTTGACGGAAGCGAAGCGATACAGTTTGTTGGCAGCACGGCGGCAGAGTCTGTTGACATCCCCTCTACCTTCAACGGACCCTGTGACTCCCAAATTAAACCCCGAACCTCCTATCGTGCCAGCCGCGCATGCTCCTGCTATCAATACAACCGCGTTGACTGTACCAGCAGAGTCACCATCTCTGGAACCACAGCAGAGTCAGCCCGAACCTCCACCCACCAACTTGGGCAAAGTCGGTGCAAGTGTCAGCGAATACGCATTCCCCGGTCTAGAAAATATCCCACCCCTCGCAAGCATGCAGTCCATGCATACGGGAATGTACTCCATGAACAACGAGCTGCGCACGCCAATAAGTCCACTCTTGCGGACATCGACTGCAGCGTTTGAATCGCGAGACAGTGCCGGCGGTCTCACTGTGATGAAAACTGGCGAAGTGCTTCGAAATCGTGGGTACTCGTTCTCTCAAAGCCCCGGGGCCAGGGAAATCATTATGGGACGGCGACGGACAGAGATTGGAGAGGTGTATGATTCAGCACCGCTTTTGGATGTGACGCCGAGTAGGAGTCCTGTTGTTCCATCGCGTTCAAAGACTTTGACTGCAGCGACAAGGGCTTCAAATGCATCCTCACATTTACCACCTTATTTATTTCCGCGAAAGTCCGATTGATGTTCATAGCCAATAAACTAGCCGCACAATATCTCCTCCTTGACTCGCACGCGTTTTGTTTGATGCAAATCCGCTTCGTTGGGATCTTGGAGCATAAGAAGCCTTGTTCAACAAGCACGTCAATTTCTTTAAATACCCGTTTAATATTATATCAACAATTAAGCTGGCGCTATAATAAGTCTATATCTTTTAGGATCTTTGACAGGATACAGTGCGCGACTGTCATCAAAACTTTTGCGATTTGCTTGGTATCTGTCGCCGACGTGAAATGGGGATAAATGTCCTTGTCGTTGGGATACTTGTTGAGGCTGATGCATCGATTCACAAAATATGCCGCATTATCATCAACCGACGTTGCATCGCCGGTGTAGTCACTGAAAAAGTCGCGAATCGGTTTGGTGGCGAGTTTGATCGTGAACAAGTCCATCTTATTCAGAAACAGAATCATGTCTGTCTTCTTAAAGAGCGGGTGATTGCAGATGGAGCCAAGCACATTCAAAGCCTCAACCATGCGATTAGTACTGTAGTCTTCGAAGCACAGCTGGTCGTAGCAGCTGATTGCAATCACGAAAATGATTGCGTTGCATCCGTCAAAGTACGCCGCCCATTTTTTGCGCTGGCTTCGTTGCCCGCCCACATCGAAAATGCTGAATCTTTGATGCTGAATTACAAAGTTGTGTTCTGCGACGGCGGTTGTCATGATTCGTGCTTGGAGAATGTCATCATCTAGGGGCGCGTATCCTGGTGCGCATATCCGCGATGCGTTATCGGCGAGACTGATTTTGGATGCAGGGATCGATGGATGAATTGGTGATGGGAATAGAGCCTGTCAATCAGTCTCACGATGAAGAACACCAGTCAAAAAGATGACAACTCAACTATTTGCAGCAATCAATCAGCTGAAACTCGTTGGATCGAGTGTAGCAATACTGGACGCCAGGATCGTTCCAGATGACAGACACACACTTGGCAATATCCGGTGGCAGCGACTCTTCGCGCTGCAGTCCGAATATCAGGTTTATGCCCTTCACTCGCGCTACTGCTTTCGAAACAGGATTCTCCGGCAACGGACCCTCCGTCCTTCTTATTGCTTCGTACCTGGCTTTGGCGCATTGTGCAATCAAGCGTGCGCAGTGTTTTGATCGGTTCCCGTTTTCAGTCGATGCAAGGCTTGTGCTTGACACGTCTTTCACTTCCGAGGAACTCCCCTTGGAGACGATTCCATCCTCGTCCTCTGAAGAAGCTGAAGCACTTGACAACCCGCTGAGCATAGATGTGCTTTGCTGCTGCTGCTGTGACTGTTGCTGATCGGTAGGCAAGAGCGTAGTTGTCGCGTTGGTCTGCCGCCTGTCACCTTCGTTTGCCAAAGTCAACGCAGCTTCCAGATTTTCTAATGGCAGACTTGGATCAAAACCATACGGTATCTTCAAATTTTCCATGGCTGTAATGAGAGTTTGTATGCATGTGATCAGGTTGACAATAATGGCTGATCGGAAGACTTGGACTTCGATGTCTGAGAATCCGTTTCCGTACAGATACCGGAACTGCTTCAAGATGGTTGACTTTCCGCTTTCTCCGGGCCCTGGGATATCATGCAACGCGAGGTTGGCGCCAGACCGCGAGTTTAGCAACCGCTGGCAACCAAGAGCCCGGAGTGGCGAACTCACCTAGAAGGAGGACTTTGATGTGGGTCTCCATTTCCTTTTTGTCTTTCCTGATTTGCCGTTCGATGGCTTTGTGGGTTGCAGATACGTGTGGCTCTACCTGTGCGGAGGAAACGCAGCCCATTGTTGTAAAGTAAAAAAAATCAACGGAAACTGTGGAAATGAAAACGCCCAGTCTATCACACCTGCGTCCGAGCGACTACATGAACGTGTACGAGCCCTGCGAAGACACATTCCTGCTTCTTGACGCCCTCGAGGCCGAGGCTGATGCCGGTCTGCTGAAAGATGCGACTCTATGTCTGGAGGTTGGGAGTGGCAGTGGCTGCGTATCGGCGTTTGTCGGAATGCTGATCAAGACATGCGGTCTGTTCGTTGCGAGGGGTGTTGTTTCTCTGAGATCTTCATGTTTGACTTATTTGGTTCCCATTTTCAGTCCTTCTCGCAACCGACATCAACCCGCATGCCACCAGCGCATCCCTTCAAACAGGCATCAAAAACAACGTGCACATTGATCCAGTTCTATCGCATTTCGCAACAGCGTTCGGCTCACGGCTCGCCGGGAAAGTCGATCTTCTTATTTTCAACCCACCTTATGTTGTGACTCCGAGTGAGGAGGTATGCGCTCCTTTCGCTTTTTCTTTGAGAACGTTTGAACAATCAACTAAGTCGGGGGAAAAAAAAAGGTTGGATCAAACGGCATTGAAGCCGCCTGGGCAGGCGGTGTGGATGGAATGGAAGTAACCTCAAAGTTTCTGCCTCTCGTCAACGACTTGCTGTCAGCGAATGGATTATTTTACTTGGTCACTGTGCGGGAAAATAAGCCGTTGGAGATTATGCGCGAGATGAGGGATACTTACGGCCTCTTTGCGAAGGTAGTGGTGATGCTATACTCATGAGTTTCTCAATCGCTCTCTTTTTTCCCATGTTAAGGTGATTTTGGCGCGGCGAGCAGGAATTGAAGGCTTGGCAATTGTTCGGTTTTCAAGGACAGAAATTTGAAGATTGGGAAACAAACCTCAGCTTCATAAACTTTTATTTAAACGCTATCATACAAGGAACTATACGTCAACATGGCCAGCCCCACATAACATTGCATGGCTCGCACCCGATTCAGGCCGCGAACCAGTTCTCTCGCATTTTCACTAATTTGCCTTGCTTCATCATCATTTGCTTCCAACCAC
Organism: Chytriomyces cf. hyalinus JEL632; assembly: GCA_025435555.1. Lineage (NCBI taxonomy): Eukaryota > Fungi > Chytridiomycota > Chytridiomycetes > Chytridiales > Chytriomycetaceae > Chytriomyces > Chytriomyces cf. hyalinus JEL632. The sequence continues at coordinate 227,125 of JAIWWG010000029.1, read as the reverse complement.
TGGATACGATCTTCCAAATCTTCCAAATCGATTCTCACGGGAATGTAATGCACCCATGGCATCAAGGCCTGCATCCAATAGTCACCAAATATTCCCGCATACAATATCACGCTGTTTGTGGCAAGATATCCCATCAAGCGGCCCGGCCAAGTGTTTCCATCCGTCACTAAATGGTATCTGAAACGCAGCTGTTCCTTATAACTAACGTACGGCCTTAACGGGAACAACCGCGCGAAGGCAGACATGGATTTCTCATCAGGCACGTTTGTGACGGTGTATATTCCGATATCCACCAAGATTAATGGACTTTTGACGTGGCTCCAAGCGTATGAGTCTTTCAACGCGGGTGAAGATCTATAATCTGCTGTGGTTGCATTGACAACGCGATGTGGAAACTTGCGAGTGAATTCGCGTTCCCAAACGAGAAGATTGGATCTATGGCAGGACAGCATTTGTTTCGAGGATATATTGAATGGGGGAGAGTATCTGCATCCTGTGGTGCTCCCACGCCAGAATAAGACCTTGGACTTCCTGTCCCATGGGCACGGGTCTTGTACAGATTCCCATCGGTACGCCTCATGAAAATGATATTCTCCTTAGGCATGTGAATAAAAAAGAGTTTAAGAGAGACTAGTGCGCTGTGATCGCACGCAACTCATACCTGGAATCAGAATATCTGCGAAGCAAGGAGAAGCCAGTTTCGCACGAGAAAAGATTGGGATCTTTGCATTGATCATGTGAAACCGGAATGGTCTTTCAAAAAAGCCATGGCCAGGGTTCTCCGCAGCAGCAACCGCAAGGCAGGAAGAACTTGCCACTGCGTCATCGATCGAGGAGTAGAACTTGTTTTCGGTCATTGCCGATGGTAGAGCGACTGGATAATCTGTTCGAGAAATGGCGAACTGGAATGAGGCTGAAGCAGGTAAGAGATGGGCAATTGGCTGCAGAAAGTGTGTTGATTGCTGTGGAGAGAATGACCCGTTTTGAAATGTGGCAAACGAGACAAGCTCCACTCCGTTTTCATCAATGCATGGAGGATGGATATACGGATGGGAATGTAGGCTGGTATATGGCGCGTTTTGGTTGGAAGCTGGACTCATTTGAGGGCAAAGAGTAACTGGGGAGATCAACGAAGCAGCGATTCTGTCGTGCTCAAACTGACGAAAGTCGCGATGAATTTGCGCATATTCTTGCGAGTTTGGATCGGAACTGCATGCGTTGTCTGTTGCAAACTGCTTCCATTCTCGCAGTGATTCAGCTGGGATGAGGTTACTCAGCTCCAGCGTCAACGGCTTTTGGAAGGTCGCAAATTGCTGGGACAAGTGATTGCCGTGCCAGACTCGCGTCGCAATGATGACAAATCCAAACACGGGCAGTGCGAGCAGTTTAATGTTGGCGAAGAAGCGCGCTTTGTTTTGCATCGATTTTGTCCCAATTTCAGTTTATTGATGATCACACAACCTCTTTTAATAAGCGATTGTTCTTCTTCTTCGGGTTCGGAGCTGGAGATCGGTCAGAGAAACGCGCCTGTTAGTTTTGAGTTGTTGGCAGCGAGAACTGAACGACGCACCGCTGTTGTTCTCCCTCAAATAGAACTTTCGCAGCATCATGATCGCCTCCTCTTTGTAAAACCCGCTTTCGACTTCGTACGGTGGATTGTCCTGATTTCTGATGGATGATATTGACCGACTGGGGACATTTATGAGATTCACAGAAGCTTATCCCTCAGACTGCATTGGACTCACTCTTGGTGGATGTTGAGCACAGAACCGCAGCCTGTCGAGTTTGAAATGTGAGCAAAATGGCTTTCGAAAGCAAGGGTCGTTGGTTACCGCCGAATCGATCATTTCCAGCGCCGAAAAAAACTTTGCGCACATTCATGTGTCGCAATGCAGAAGCACACATGACGCAAGGCTCGATGGTGACGTAAAGGTCGCACTGTGAGAAATCAAAGCTGGCGTTGTTGGCAAGAATTGCGTCTATTGCTTCAAACTCGGCGTGGCGAGTTGCCTGCGGGACACAGCACCGTAAGACAGAGGGAAACAGTTTGGTCGATGGAACAGTATACATTCAGGGTCTCGTTGGTTCTGTTGCGGCCCGCGCCAACCACTCGTCCTTCGGAAACGAACACGCAGCCGACAGGTACTTCGCCAACTAGAAGCGCTTCTTCGGCCAGAGCAAGGGCAGATTGCATCCACTTCTGGTGGGTTGACAGCGGACCTGTCTCAGGATGCGGAGATTGCATAATTCTTGTTTTTTTTGGTTCAACGAGTTAAATATTTACTTCACGTAAATATATTTAACACCCGAAAGCCGATGAAGCACTTGGCCAAGAAGAAGAAGGTAATCAAGCAAAAGGACACGCACGCGCATCAAGGCTGACGTGCACTTGAATTACAACGAAACAGGAGCAAGCAACGAAAGGGTCCTTGTCCATTCGCTCGTACTTTGGCCCACCTTCGGAATCGAAACTGGCTTCGAATTCAGCAGACCCTACTCTTCTCATCCCACCCATATCCTCCGTCTCATCCTTTCGCGGAAGTAGCTCATCTGCTCGAAATGATGCTCGCGAGAAGTCACAAATTCCTCCCGTCACTTCACGTTCAGCAGTAAATGTTTCCACAGCACCGCCAAAACCAAGTGCATCATCAAATATAAAACTCGACTGTCAAGCTTCTCCTAAACGTGTCAGCAAACCGAACCGCCCGTCGTTTTCATCTTCTTCCCCGGGTCCAAGCACACCATCAGAAGGAGTCGTTATTTGGAAAACTTCTCCGCCGCTCGAAAAACTCAAGTCGTTTAATGTTCCATCAGCCAGTTCAGTTTGTTCAATCGCTTAATTTAAAGAGGTCGTTTCTGATGACTATCCCCATCCAATCAGAAAATGACCCTCTTCAGGAAATTCGGCGGCTCTCAAATCTTGTCGGGAAAGCGGACGATGAATATGCTGGCGAAGTATCATCAGATGTGAGCAGAGAGCCTTTTTTATTTTTATTTTTATTTTTTTTTCGAAAACTTGGATCCGTTTTTTCAATGTCCGAATCTTTTCTTCACTCAAGGACAAAATTGCGCAAATGTGGAAAGGCACCAGTTCAAATTCACGACCTACTTTCGTGCAGAAGTCAAACGAAGTACTTCTCAAAGAGACCGAGACAAATAGCCAGCCAAAACGCTCAAAATCTCCAGGGTTCCTCAGTACCGCTACTCCATTGCACAAACGAGCAGCCTCTCAGAAGCAAATGAAACGCTCATATAGCAGCTTTACATTATCCGACACTGTATCGCCGAATACCCTCGAACGTTGCCAACGCGTGAGACGTGTCAAACATTGGGCGTCATCATCCTGCTCGAATGATCTTTCACTGAGAAGCAATGAGAATCTTCAAATGAGTTCCGCTTTAAAAGACCTAGTTGGTCGTTTTCAGTCACTGGATGATGCAGCGCGGGCGAGTTCTCTTTCGGACGAACATGAGCCAAGTGCCGCACTGCCAACGTCTTCACCACACACAACAAATTTGCTCATCAAAACACCAAAAACTGCAACGCCTACGGCTCCATCTCGCTTTGAGTCATTGAAGAGCACTCCCATGAGCCGTCCCTTTTCACGCTCCATTTCGGCTGCCGATGTATCTACCTCGAATGCGGGACGTACAGTGTATCTCATGAACCCCATGCACGATTTTGAAAATAATGCGTTCTTAGATCGAAGAAGCATGCTAGGGACCCCGTCAAAAAATCCTCCTCTGTCTCAGCATCCAGGGAACCAACCCAAACTAGATACTGCCGATACAGTGCATCTATACAACCATGCTCAATCTCGAACAGGTGCAGGGGTTTCAATACCCAAACCTATGATTGAAAAGGATCCTTTTGATTTCGACGACGAAAATGACGATGATGCATTCGCATGCAGCATGGCTATGGATGCTGCGATGAAGAAGGCTGAGGATCAACATTATGTCGAACTGACGCAAGGTGTGGGTGTGCAGGAATCTTGTGCGAACAAATGTGGCGGCAGGAGAGCTTCAACCGATAGTGTCCAAAAAGTAAATATCGCGTGCACAAAGTCTGGAAGCAAGACGGAACTAGAGCAGAAGGATGAATTTGATGACTTTGATTTGGGTGACTGGGACTCAGCGGCATTGGATGTCGCAATGAATTCTATTCAAAATGCTGCAAGTGCCGAGTTTTCAAATACGGCTCTATCCAAGAAGCGCGAGGTAGGACCCACTCTTCGGGATGTGTGTCTTTTGATCAGAGTGCTGACGCTGATAATCAAGCAGCGATACCATCGACTCCTTGTTCTTCAAGTCGAATTTGATCAAACAAATTTGGACGGATTCCAGATCCCAGAAACGGTTGGAAATTCTCTTTCTTTTTGTCGCGGTTAAACCTTATCATGCTTTGATTTCAGGTTCTGCGGCTATTTGACGAAAAAACGAATTCAGAAGTAACAGTGAAGCTGAGAGAAGACTGGTGTCAAACCGAAGTGACAACAGGTATGCATGATTCTATGCATTGCTTGAACGTCATCTTACATTCAACTCTTCAGGAAACTACGTGCATGTCATCACTGATTCCCATTCTTTAACATACATTATCGATAACGAGAGCGGCTTTATCATTGTACATCCAGATACTTTGGTCAGCGCAACATACGTGGCTGATACGTTTCAATGTCTGCGACGAAGTGTCTTTCAAGATTTATGCCGCGTAACCAACGACTCATCACCAGCCCTTGTCTACGGCAAAATCTTGCATGAAGTTTTTCAAACTTGTTTACTGAGGAAAAGCGATGGATTTAGTGATTTTATGCTGGAGCAAGTGATTGGAACTCAAGTCCACGCGTGTTTGGAGGACTTATGGGCGATTGGGGAAACAGAAGAAAGCGCCAAATTGCATTTGATGGAGATGGTGCCCAGCATAAAAGATTGGGGGCGTAAATATTACGGAAAGTTTATCAATGTGAGGACGTCAGATTTCTTTGACCTCCGCACAACAATGAAACTTATGCCTGCTCACGTAGTCTTCCGGGGCCATCAGTGTTGCTCGAAGCGATACGCGTGAGAAAACAACAGCATGCGTTTCAAAGGTTCTCGATATCGAAGAGCACATCTGGTCTCCGACATGGGGCATCAAGGGAAACATTGATGCCTCCCTCGAAGTGAAAATTCAGACTGGAAATTGTCGGTCATCCACTTCTATCATGCCCTTTGAGATCAAAACTGGTAAAAGCACAACAGCTCTAAACCATCGCGCGCAAGCAAGTCTATACACTCTTATGATGCAAGATCGTTATGACACTGACGTGTCGGGATCGATGCTTTACTACATGAAAACGGGTGAAATGATTCACATTCCGTTTAATCGAAATGAGGCGCGAGGATTGATCATCAACCGAAACCGCCTTGCTCAATCTGTCACCACGCGCACGTTACCGGGAATGCTTCAGAACAGCAACGCATGCACCAGATGTTATAGTTTGAACACCTGCCTGGTCTATCATAAAGCTGTGGAAGGCGGCGACGCGGAAACAAGTGGTTTGGGGTCATTGTTTAATTCAAATACGGGGCATCTGAGTGGAGTGCACACACAATTCTTCAAAAAGTGGGAGGCCTTGCTCACAAAAGAGGAAGGCGATATTCAAACTTTGAGGAAAGAAGTCTGGACACTCACTTCCAAAGACCGAGAAAAACATGGAAGGTGTGTTGGTTGCTCGCATTTGTTGGTTGTGACCTAACTTTTACCATGTGCAGCTGCCTGAGTGACATGAAGGTGGTATCGGATGATGGGTGCACGGAGGATGCCAATCGAGTCAATCGTTTCACGTACACGCTCAAGAAAGCATTTCCGGTTCATCGACCTGGAGTACTGGCTCAAGACGGCACCACTTCAGAGCATTCCTTTCTCAAAATGCACCTGGGTGTTGGAGACCCAATAGTGATTTCAAGCGAGCAGGGTCATTACGCTTTTGCGATTGGTTTTCTCACAAGTGCCACTGAAGATACTATTGTCGTGACTGTCGATCGCCGTTTGAAGGGGATTCCGAAACGGCTGCCTGGTTTCAACGAACACTCGAATCAAGTGTTCAATGGAATCGAAATGGATGCTTCTGGCGCTGTAACCGTGCAAGATGTCTCGCCGTCTGAATTGGGCCAAACGCTATATAGGGTGGACAAAGATGAATTCAGTGCAGGCATGAGCCTGGTGCGCGGAAATCTGATAAATTTATTCTTGCCTCAAACCGGAGATGAACGAAGGCGAAGGCAGATTGTAGACCTGGTGCCTCCTCAATTCGAATCTTTGAGTGTTGGAACTGGTGTATTTAATTTTGAGACCAATGCGGATCTTAATGAGGATCAAAAGCGTGCTGTGATGAAAGTTCTGAGTGCGAAAGATTATGCCTTGATTCTGGGGATGCCTGGAAGTGAGTTTGTTTCGATTTTACGTTTTCAAAGTTCATCTGACAAAAGCTTTTCTATCTTCAAGCGGGAAAAACGACCACAATTGCGCAAATTGTCAAAGCTTTAGTAGCACGTCAAAAATCTGTTCTCCTGACGGCATATACTCATTCTGCTTTGGATAATATTTTGCTGAAGCTCAAGAGCGAGGGCATTGACTTTGCCAGACTTGGAGGCCAGCAGCGTGTGCATAATGACATCAAAGACTACACACCGAAAGGCTTTGATAATGTCGAACAAGTTAAACTTTTCTATGAAGGCAAACAAATTGTTGCAACCACATGTTTGGGGATCAAGCAGTGAGTGGCTTGTTTAAAATGAAGCCTCAAGCTTAACGTCGTAACATTTCATGTGTTTTACAGTGCTATCTTTTCAAAGAGAAAATTCGATTATTGTATTGTGGATGAAGCATCGCAGCTTACTCTTCGTAAGTTGTTATCATTTAAATTCATTCCTTTTGAGCCTCAGTCTTTGCCTGATGCTGTTTCACCACCAAGCTGTTTGTCTGGGTCCGTTACGTTTTGCGAACATATTTATCCTCGTTGGAGACCATTACCAGCTGCCGCCCCTGGTATAAAGTGTATCAGTGATGATAATATTTCTCGTTAACATATTCCTGCATTGTTATGATCATCAGGTGAAAAACGCGGAAGCAAGGGATAATGGATTATCGGTGTCTTTGTTTCGTCGTCTATCCGAGGCTCACCCCGACTCTGTTGTAACACTCGAGCATCAGTATAGAATGAACACAGACATCATGCTCCTGTCAAACACACTTGTATATCGGCATCGCTTAAAATGCGGCTCAGCTGAAATTGCAGACAGCAGCCTTCACATACCAAACTTTCAGCAAGGAGTCTTACTGTCACACGTGTCAGCCGCTTCCATCGATCATCACTCCACATCAAATCAATGTCCGCGATCGACTTGCTGGGTTAAAGACCTTATGGATCCATCACGGCGAGTTGCTTTTGTCGACACGGACGTGGTCCCCGCACCTGAAACGCCAGGAAAACTTGGACAGAATCCCGTGGAAGCGAGGCTTATTGTGCAACTCACTCGAACTTTTCTTGCCAGTGGAGTTGATGAACGAGATATTGGAATTGTGAGCCCGTACCGCGCGCAGCTGAGGTTGTTTGATGAGCAATTGTCCGTGTTTAAAGACCTTGAAAGGTCGACTGTAGATAAGTATCAAGGGAGAGACAAAAAGTGCATCATTGTGTCCCTTGTGAGATCAAACGCGAAAGGAAACGTGAGTTTTAGTGGTTAGCCTTTTTTTCTCTAAATTAAATCTGTCTCGCGTTTCATATCAACAGGTTGGAGAACTTCTTCGTGACTGGCGCCGCTTAAATGTTGCTTTCACTCGCGCCAAGCAAAAACTGATTATATTCGGATCTCGTTCCACCTTATCAGGGACGCTTGCATTTTCCGAATTTTTAGGAATAATGAATGAGCAGCAGTGGGTTTCAGAGCTTCCAAAGAATGCGCATCTGTTTCATTGCTCGATTGAGGATCCTGTTGGTGGTGCAACACCTGTCTTGGAAACCCAAGAAAGGAGGCAGACAAAAGTCCACAGACCGAATATACACATCCGTAAAACTGTGCTCGCGCTGGATGTTATGAACAGTATTTTGGAATAAATCATGATTGCACTTGGGCTGAGTAAGGTGCTTTATTTGATGCTTGGCATGCACACCAATGAAATACGACGCTGGCTGGACCTGATATCGGCGGCCGCCTGCCTGATGGAGTAGCCATCAAGAAATTCAACTCACCCAAATGGAAAGCGGGTCGGTGATGCTGTCAATGTGTGCTTTCCATTCAAAGTCCAGATCTCACAAAAGTTAATTTGCTTGAAATTGTCAGCTTTCTTTGCTTGACACACAAACAATGCTGCCAAAGCTTCCGCCGCTCGATGAAACCGAGCAATACTCGGAGCCAAACATGCAGACGCTGGGCGAAGTCCAACAATACTCAATGCCTCAAATTGCGCTGCCACAAGAGAATGAACAATTCAACCGAGTTGGAAATACGAGCGCAGATGGCAATAAACCGCATAAATCGGTTCCAAAGCATGGCCTTGCGAACCAAAATGCGGACTTTTTCCAGCAGCCCATCTGCTTGGTAGGCTGCATTCTCATTCAAGGACGCACAAGAGATACTTACTCATTCGCAGGCAATTTCAATGGGCGACCTGCAAACCGTGGATCGACTACTTGACGATCCTAAAAACGCGAATTTAGCCACCATTCGAGGATCACTGGGGGAAACAATCCTACATGTCGCGTGCCTCATGAAGCAGGAGGATATATGCCTTCGAATCATTGAGCGCTGTGGGCATTACAGAATTCAGATCATGCAAGCGATGGGCGAACCCGCTTTGGTTTCCTTGGTCAATGTGCAGTATGGATTTGGCGTGAACCAGGACGGGAAACCGTTCGGCGCACGATTTTATGGTGAAACCGCGCTTCATTTGGCTTGCAGGAACGGGATGCTGAAAGTGGTTTGTTTCAGTCTCTTCCGCGTTTGTGTCGGGATTTCTGCTGAGATTCATTCGTTTTAGGCGAAGGAGCTGCTGAAGGAGCATGCGTTAGTTAACGCTGAGGCCATGGGTGATGAATTTATAATTCCGCTGGGATATACACAACTTTACTCGGGTTGCACCCCACTTCAGTTCGCAGTTACCCAAACAAAAAACTTGGAACTGGTCCAACTTTTGGTCCAAAACGGCGCTGATCTGTATTACAAAGATCCTTACGGCAAGAAAACTGGCCCTGAATGCGGCCGATAAAAACTCATTCTTGTCTTTGCAGGCAATAATGTGCTCCACGTCATGGCCTACTACGGGCGCTTCAACGAAATCTACAAGTTTCTTCAGGAATGCAACCACCTGGATTTGATGAATCAGAAGCGAAGCGCAATCAACTTGAGCTCCGACAGAAATAACGTCGGTTTGACACCAGCGCAATTTGGTATAAAGCTCGGCCATGCCGTGATGCTGGACGCTATGAAAGAAACTCTCTGGACGGTGAGGAAGCTGCTTCGTTTTGTGACGCGACTTAGCTGGTTTCATTCTCTAGCTGGGCGAAGAGATAGTGCAGTACCAAGTCGCAATCGATAATATCTGCCCAGTTCTGAACAAGTTGAGTTGAGAGCAAACTCGAAAGTCCACTCCTTTTTAAGACTTTTGGAACAATGCAGGAGAGGTGAACTCAGCTCAGCATCGGTCCTAGAGATTGTTGTGGACTTGTGGAGTCATAAAATGATTCGGCATCCCATCTTAAAATCGATCGTGCAAGTAAAATGGAACTTGTACGGCCGGAAGTACTTTTTGGCCAAGTTCACTTGGTCGGTGATCACGCTGGCGCTATTCACGCTGTCAATCACCATTGACAAGCAAGGGTACAATCATCAAGAAACTCTGGCGGTCAACACGCAGTTTTACTTGATTGCCTGTGCCGGCGCATTTTCCGCGTACGGAATATTTGAAATCGTGCGGTCTTACTGGCGATTGTATTATCGGTCTAAATTTCCACCGCATTTGAAAGGGCAACCATTTATGCTGGTGTATAGAGAATACGTGGAATATGTGTGGTATGGGATCAATGACAGTTTCAACGAGAACTTGCTGCAGCTATGCTTTTGCGTCTGTGTGATTGTCACGTTGGGATTCCGTCTTTCAAATATCCTGAACGATGGCTATGATATAAGTTATTTGCCTTCCGTTGAAGGAACCGGTGCGTTGCTCGGTTTTGTGCACATAGCAAACTACGGACGAGGCCTCAAAAACTTGGGACCGCTCATTTTGGTCATTGTCCAAATCATCTACAAGTACGTGCAATCAATCGCGGTATTCTGTCTAACCTTATCGAAACAGAGGACTAGCTCGCTGGCTGGCAATTTACGGCGTCCTAGCATTTGGATACGCTGTCGCGTTTTATGCCCAGATGAAGAATTTTGACTATGAGGGTCAAATTAGCGCCGGTAAAATGGGTGCGGATGTTGATAGAGACTGGAATAATGTTCCCGGTGCCTTCTTTTGGACGGTCAGGTTTTTGTGGGGAATCTTTGATGTGGAAAACATGCGAAACCACGCAGAGAAGATCAGAAATCCGGTAGCTGACTCTGCCGTGCTTCTTTTAATGGATACTGACACAACCAGAGCAGGGGTTCATGCTCTTCTTGTTCATCTCGCACGAGTTCATTCTCGTGACGCTGTTTGTCAACGTCTTCATTGCTCTTCTTGTCGACATTTGGAACAATGTCTCGCAAAACTACGAGTCCCAGTGGCTCCTCCAAATGGCAAAAATGATCATAGGTGAGTTTTGGACTTTGTTTCTTCTCTTGGCATTTGAATGCTCATCTCCCGAATTAGATACGGACCATTCCCTGACGCAGGCAGACCGCCAAATGGTCATAACGTACTTTGGATACCATCAAAACCCCGTCACCCTCAAGAAGCACAGGCGGCAGAAGCACCGGTTCCGCATCCATCCGGGCTTGAGGCCTTCCAGTCTCTTGTCTGTGTGCTCCTCTATTGGTGGTGGGGGGTCTTTGCGCGCGCCAGAGGAGCTCCAAGGCTCCATCACCTCGCTGGCATCCGTGGACGAGCTTGCGTTCAGAAGAGCGACTGCACGTAAGCATGGGGAAAAGGAGCCAACAGCGGATCCGCGCCGCTTCTTCATGTTTCTTGATTACACGTATGAGAATGGCGAAACGGAAACGCGAAAGCTTGTGGGTGGAATCATCAAGTACGATGATGTGGTGGAGGATGTGGAAATAATTTTGGGTGACAATTACTGGTCGTTGGCAGGGGTCTTTAGAGACCTTGGCAGACTCGCATTCCCCAAACCAGAAAAGTTTTGGACCGGTGTCGGCAAAAACCAATAAAACTTAATACTTGGGTCTCCAAAGCGCGTAGCTGGTGCTGAAATACCAGTTTTGTTGGCATACTTTGGATCGTGTTGAATGAAGCCAGAACAAAAAGGAGCAGATGAGGCATTTTTATTTTTTAAAAACGACTTCGTAAATCTCAATTCACGGGCACCCGCTCCCTTTTTGGCTGTTTTCTCTAGTTCTGACGGCTGCGCGTCGATGCTTCCGCAAGGAAACGCAGTATTCTTGCGTTTGCTTCGCCAGTCTCGTCAACCAACGATGAAAACGCAGAGTCCGGAATGCTCAGCAACGCGTGTGGAGAATCAAACTGAAACATTTTCCACCATTTTAGCGAAATCAGGAAAAAAAAATTCAACACACCTCTTTCACACGTCCAGCATCCAAAACAAGAATCTTGTCGTAATCAATCAAAGTACCCAACCGATGCGCGATGCAGACAACTGTTGCATCCGCAAAATCTTCTCGAATCACTTTCTGAATATACGTGTCAGTCTCAATGTCCACACTCGCTGTTGCTTCATCGATAAAGAGGATTTTGCTCTGTCGAAGCATGGCGCGACCAAGGCACAACAACTGCCGCTGTCCCACGGACAGATTTTCTCCGCCTTCAGTAACAGGGGAATCGAGCTTCTGGTCTTGAGAGGAGATGTAGTCCTTCAAGGCACATCGCTCCAATACATGCCACAATTGTTCGTCAGAGTATTCACTCATGGGATCCAGGTTGAAACGAATTGTTCCGTCTGTGGAGAAATACAAAAAAAGGAAAAGTTAAAAAGACAGCACAAAACATTGCAGCACTACTGTACCAAATAGAATAGGTGCCTGTGGGATAATCGACAATCGGCCCCTCAAAGTCTGCAAATCCACCCCTCGAACATCAACCCCATCCACTTCAATCGTTCCTTCACTTGCCTCAACGATTCGGAATGCTGCAGTAATAATGGAACTCTTTCCGGCACCAGTACGTCCAACAACACCCACTTTCTCTCCAGACCGAATTGAAAACGTGACTCCATGCAAGACAGGGTCTAAATCACTGCGATACCGCATAACGAGGCCTTTAAACTCCATGTTCCCTGTCTCTGGCCATGACGGCGATGGAGACGTCAATGAATCGTGATGTTGCTGTTCGGCGGGAAGTTCAGAAATATAGTGACAGATACGCTCAATCGAGTTCATGCGTGCTTCAAGATCCGCCAATCGCGGAAGCACCATGTTAATCAACGTCATGAGACTGAGAGCGTAAGAGAGAGCAAGACCGAGAAGCGAAGGGCTCGCGTTCATGACAAGTCCCAGTGTAGCGACAAGGAAAATAAGAATGGCCACGAAACCTTCAGCACGGTTTCCCATCCAGCATTCGGCAATGAATTTAATGTAGATGGGCTGGTTTCCGGCATCGAGCAAGATGTTTTGGGTGTCGATAAACTTTTGCTGAGACTGGTACGAGCGAATGGTGGACAAGCCTGACAGGGTTTCAGAAATGTGCGCGTAAAGGGGGGATCGACCGAGGTTTTCCAGACGCTTCAACTCCCGAATTGCACTGATAGAAAATAGAATCGTTGCTAAGCAGAAGCAGGCAGCAAAAAATCTGAGGGGTCAACTCACGATCGGAAAAACTTGAGGAAGTGAATATAGAGTGGAATCAACACGACGACAAAAATTAGGCACAAAGGTACGGCATACGAAATGAGGACAATAATTCCGAGCAAAGACAGCATCATTTCAAGAACTTGCTGAATGAGCATTGGAAGCTGTCGATCGGCTTTGCAAAGGATTGACGTAAATTAGCTCGAGTCCCCTCTCTGAAAATGGAGGAAGCACATACTCTCAGCAAAGTCTTTCGAGAATCGTGAAATGATACGGCCAATCGGGTTTGTTTCAAAAAAGAACATGGGCGCACGCATCACACTGTCAAGACATTCGTCATGAAGAGCTCGGCCAGCGCGAATTGTTGAAACAGCAACTCCATACGACATGACAACTGATGAGTTGAAATTCAGGCGTTGAGTCCATGATCAGAAAGTCAAACATGATAAAATCAGCGCTCACCAAGAAGTCCAGCCTGTGCCAGCGCAAGACCCAAGTAAGTAAAGATGTACGCCTTGTCGGAAAATCCAGGAATTTGGAAGGACAACCAAAAAGTCAACCTTGAGTTGCAGATGTTAGAGTGGAAATGAACAACACGGAAAAACCTTGGGGGGTGGTATTCACCATAAATCCGTGAATACACGATCTGCTTGCCATACAATGGCACAGAGCAAAATCATAGAGCATATGAACACACCGCCTGCTCTGTTAAGGCTGAGGAAACATGCCAACATTAGTGGGGCATTGAGAGGAAACGACTTTTGCACTTACTAAATGAGGTAATATTTGGCATTCACTTTCCCAGTTGCTCTCTCTTCAACAGTCATAAGAGCTTTCCCACTTGCATCTGCCTCATCCATTTCGACAACATCTTCCGGCACAGCAACCTTTTCAGCAGTGACGATAGCCTTTGCGGGTACTGCGACTGTCGACACGCTTTCAGACAGATTTTCTGACGAGTCATTGCCGGATTGTCTGATTTACCAGAAAACGCAAGTTATCAGGACAAAAATAAAAATCAAGACAGTTTTCAGACTATTCAACTCAACTCAAGCATGAGGCCGGCAAACAATTCCGAGTTCGCCATCAAGTCATCGTATTTTCCTTGCTCCGCAATGCATCCATCTTGGAGGACAACAATATGGTCAGCGTGATGTGCGACGTGGAGCTGGTGCGTGACAAGGATAACTGTCTTGTTTTTGCAGTAGTTCAAAATGCACTCTTGCATCAAATGTTTCCCGACATGCGCGTCAACGGCAGCAAGAGGATCATCCTATCCACATTGAAACGAATTGAGTGAGTCTGGTGAAAGGGCTTTTTTTTTTTGGGCAAAACAAACCAGAAGAAGAATATCTCTGTCCGCGTACACGGCACGAGCAAGTCCTACACGTGCTGCTTGACCACCACTGAGCGTGACTCCCTTCTCTCCAATTTCAGACATGTCTCCGTCTGAAAACAACGTCAAGTCACGCTCCAGCGAGCATGCTTTGATGACATCACGGTACTTTTCATTATCGAACGGAGCACCGAAAAGGATGTTTTCTCGGATGGACGAACTTTGCAGCCATGGCGATTGAGAAGCGTAACTGTACTTTCCGTAAATCTTTTGAAATTTGCATGGTGTCAGTTACCGAACATCAAGCTTTTTGAAAACCAACGCAGTGTCCTTACATCTACGGAACCACTTGTCCTTTCCATATCTCCCAAGATTGCATGAAACAAACTGGACTTTCCAGCCCCAACCTTTCCAACAACCACAACAAGGGACTTTTTAGCGATTGAGAGATTAATGTTATTCAACTGGTTCGTAGTTCCTTGAGCAACGGCTGAAGTGAGTTCGACGCCGTCAGAGACGAGATGGTCAGTTTTTCCCTCGTCAGGGAGGGACATGTCGGGCCAGTTAAACGTCGCGTTGCTGATTTTGATGGCAACGTCAGCGTTGTCGGAGGAGCTGTGGAGGGTGGGTTGGTTGGTTCTGTCGGGGACTAAGAGGAATTCGCAGATGCGCTCATACGACACCCATCCGGTGTAACCTAATCTGAAAAACAAAGGAAAGTGTCAACAAATATAATGAATGCCATGAAAAATGAGGAGCAAAACTCACTGGTAGCAGAATGGAATAAACTGAACTGGCAGACGGATCAAGTTGACGATGGTTAAGGCTGTAAAAACGCTGGCAGGAGTCATTGAGTTGCCAAAGACAAAGAAGAGCCCAAAAATAATAATGTTGGTCAGAGTTGGCACGACGTTGATGAAGACGGCAAAGATGACGTTGATGATTCGGATGAGTCGTTGGTACTTGAGCTCGACCTCGCGCTCTTCCTTGATTCTTCCAACAAACGACTTTTCCCAGGCAAACAGCTTGACAATTTTGATGGCATTCATGACTTCTGACGTGGTTTTGACTCGGTCGTCAGTCGCTCTAAGCGCACTTCTTTCCAGTGTCATGACTTTTGCCATGATGAGAGAGTTGAGAGAAATGGTGACGACCAGAAAGATCATTCCTGATGGGCATGTGACAGGTTAGGCGCACATAACGGGAAGATACAAGTGGAAGTAATACCTATCGCTCCCGCCAGTCCCAGGTACACTACGCACAAAATGGCGAGGAAGACAGCTTGAAACGGGAGACAAGTCAAGGCGTGCATGTCACGGAAGAAATTCTGTAATTTGTCAGCAATTAAATACCCACAATAAATACCACAATAACAACAACAAGCGCACCTCCAAGTTTGTGCAGTCTGAGGCAATCAGGTTAAACACTTTCCCGTTGGAAAACTGCAAACGAGACGCTGTGCTCATCGACAGCGACTTTTGGTAAATCAGCGACGAAACACTGCTGCGAACTGACATGGCAATCCCACGCATAAAGTACTGCGACGAGTTCCACCCAATTGCATTCACAAGCTGGTTGATCAGGAACATAATGCAGATGACGTATCCGTAGTTCTTTGGGTACGCTTCCCGGTCAGCCAGAAACAGCAGGAACGCGTTCATGATGATGGGTGCACATCCGTTCGTAACTGCAGAGCACAGATGCAGGAAAAAGCCCAGAATCATCTCCCTTGGATACAGTCGCATGCAGGCCCAAAACAGTTTGGTCCGCAAAGCCTTGACACCAGCATTCCCTTGACTCAAGTTGCTGTCAGCGACGATTTCCTCCACAGCCCTGGCTACGGAATCGCCCAGTCGTTCAGCAGTGTCGCCTGCCTCGTACTTTGCCAGCACGCGAAAGAGGTCAGTGAACTCGAGGGCATGCTTGGAGGCATCCCGCATCAGCGGAGTCAGCCATGTCTGGAAAGGGAACGACCACCAGGCAGCTGTTTCTTCGACACTGGGTGCTGTGGAGCCTATTCCGCGCAGAAGGAGAGTCTTCCGGGTCTGTCCGGTTGTTCCGGCGCTTCCGTCCGACTTCATCTTTGATGGAAATTAATAAATTGGAAACAAAAACAAAAAGAGTGGTTCATATTTCTGGGTTTGTTTTTAACGTAAATCTGAAACGTTTGTCAGCCAATTCAATTAACATTGCGAATGGGATTCCTTCCCTTCCGACGGAACACGATTGGACAAACAACCGCGTCCGGAAATGCGTCTCATTTTTACAACAGCGGTCTCTTTATTCTGACTCAGACGAAAATAAGCGGAAATAGTGTGAACAGAGAACCACGAAAAAAGAAAGAATACAAATAATAACAAATAATAATCGTAATATCCCTCACTGTCCAATCTTGGCAAAGTAAGGCGACAAAAACTCAAAGAATGCAAACTGGGATGGCTCCGTTCCATACTTGTAAATAAACCGAGACGCCAGGAACGATCCAAAGATGGCTTTGACGTAGTTCTCGGGAACGCGTTTCAGAAGCGTCTCAAGTCCCAACTTGTCGAGCAAGAGTTTAGGGAATGCTTCCAGCAGCACAATCTTGCGCAACGCCACATTGTCCCACAGCGTGGTCACCTGCAGCTCCTCGTTCAGACGCACAATTCCGACAGACAGTTTGTCAGACAGAATAGACTTGGGGAGACCAGTGCGGGCAGCCTCGCGCCACAGACACTCAAACTCAAGCTCGGCTGTCTTTTCGATAAACGCCTGAACGGACTTGACGTAGTCGGCGTAAAAGGCTGGAACAACGCCATCCTTGACTTGCATGTGCGTGTGGAATTCTTCATCGTTGAACGCGAGAGCAGCCAACACTTCCAGCGAGGAAGATGTGACTCCTCCCTTGTTGGCGGATGCATCCTTGAACAAGATAACTCCAGCCTTCTCCAGCTTCAGACGAGCTTCCTGAGTGATAAACAAGTTGGCACCCTCCACAACGTACTTGAATCGTGGAACTCCCTCAGCAGTGAATAAGCTATCCACGTTGGTAAGGTCAATCGCCTCGGGTCTTCCACCACATGGAACAAACAGATCCGCTGAAGACAATGGGTTCAAGTGGAATTCGTTTCTAAACTTGAGTCCAGTGTCCACAATCGTGCCATCTGGCAACTTGACGTTGATCTCGTCAACAAGCACACGGAATCCATCCTTTGAGAGCTTGGACACATCAAAGTGGTTCACCATCAACCGCTGAGTCGCCAAGCGGGTCATCTCCTCACGGTGGATACCGTGTGGGTCGTACAACACACCGGAACCGTCGACAATTCCAATTGTCTTGTCGTGAGAAATTTTGATTTCGTTGGAACCCAAGTCTCCGTCTGGGCCTCCAGTTTGCATCTTGGTCACGTTTTCCTCCTTAATGTTGAGCTTGCGGTAGATTCCAAGCACGTATTGGTGGACAGAGCGGGTGGTCATGCCGTAAGTGTCGTGTGGAATGCCTCCAAGCGATTGGGACTTTCCAGTGGTGAACGACTTCCAGAAGTTGTATCCTCTCTTGCGCGAGTGTTGGGAGGCCCAGTCCATGTAGTCAGCTGTGCCTTCGTCTGGACCAAAGAAGAGAATCTCGGGGCGGCCGTAGCGGTCGACAATCTTTTCCTTGATACCGGGAGACTCGCCAGGGATAAGCAAGTCGAGGATCGAGTCAACGTACTTGTCAAAGGCAACTTTTGGGTTGTCTTGCTGGTTCATGTCCAGGAGAATGGTTCCCTTAGAACCTCCTTCAGGAATATCCTGAGAAATAGAAATGGTTAAGTGAGCATGTTCAATTTAAGTGCATTAAAATAACACAAACCTTGTTCTTTCTTTGCTGAGTGTTCGCCAAGTTGTAGTTTTCATCAAAGAGACTCCTCAAGTTGATGGAGTACGCTTCCTTGTTACGCGACTTG
Organism: Chytriomyces cf. hyalinus JEL632; assembly: GCA_025435555.1. Taxonomy (NCBI): domain Eukaryota; kingdom Fungi; phylum Chytridiomycota; class Chytridiomycetes; order Chytridiales; family Chytriomycetaceae; genus Chytriomyces; species Chytriomyces cf. hyalinus JEL632. The sequence goes on along the minus strand of JAIWWG010000029.1, from coordinate 208,919 downwards.
ACAATACGAATTCCCCCACGGGCAATGTCTCTGAAACGCAAGTGGAATCCACGGAACTCAGATCCAATGACGAGGAACATGCCGTGCAATGGCTGTGGGTACTCCACTTCTGGCAGGTACTTGGGGTCCATACGGAACGACAATGCAACCTTGGTTGGCTGGTAAAAGTTGGTCTTGAGCACGTGCTTGTTGAAAGTGACATAACTCTCAAAAATCATGAGTTCATGGTTGTTTTGGACAGTTTTGCGGATCTTGTCCATCAACTCGGCTTCGGTAAGAATTGGGGTTGTTTGCAGACGCTGGTATGACAGACTGGGCTTCAGGTCGTTTTGGGCTGGGTTGATGTAGTGCACCATGGCAAAGTTCATGTACAGCAGCTTAAGCAAGTCTGGGTAGAGCTTGATGATTTCAAGAATGTATTCACGAGTGAATGTGTCGCTACGAAGACGCTTCTTGATTTTGGTCAGAACTTCAGTGTGGCTTGCGTTCTCCGCGTCCAGAATAGTCTTGAGGGCAGTGAATTCGTTACCAAGACGATTCAGAAAGTGCTGGGCAAAAATCCATCCAGTGTATCCATAAATAGCTTCCTGCACAGACAGCTTTCCAGATTGGAAGAAGGATTGGAGTGGAGTCATTGGGAGGCAGTAAAGAAGGGAGGCTTCCTTGATCACTTGCAGGATAGCATGTTCTAAAGGAGGCGCCAAGCTGGTTGGAAGCTGGTTCAGGTATAGAGTCATGATGGTCACTCCGTTGGAGAACTGCTCAACGTATTTCCTTGTGGAATACAGTTCGTAAAAGTGGTACAAATCACTCATTGCTGACAGGAAGTTTTGGGTAGTCTTGTGCTTGTATCCAATAATCAGTCTCTTTTCACGCGAGTTGGGCACATCAAAGAGTTCCAGAACTGGACCAGTGCGCACCAAAACGTGCTTGATGACACTCAGGTAGATATCACGCGTGTTGGTGGTTGCCTTTTCGAGGAAGGACTTGTCGGAGATTTGGGTAATGTCCGTGAGTGCGGCGCCGGTGGGGTTTGGGTTCACAAACTCGCACTTGCGAACAAAGTAAGTTCTGAGCTGGGTGGAAATGGACGATGACACGGTTCCCTGCGAGCGGTAAGACTCGACGCGATATGCGGTCTCGTTGGTTGAAATATCGAGGTAATTTTGGTCGATTCTGAGGCGTTTTTTTGGAAAAGCATGGTCAGGAGGCTGTCACAAAAAAATAACGTCGTCTAACAATGAGTCAGACGGGTTTTACCTCTTTTCAAACTGTGGTCCATCAAGAACGGACACGCCCGGGGTGGACGTGTGGATGTAAACAGCGCCATCGGCGTTTTCTCTGTCGAGATTGATGTCTAAGGCACCTTTGTTTTTAATGTAGGCGAAGATCTTGGCGCCGTACAGGGCCAGAATATGCTGCGCAATCGTCTCGATGGGCTCCACCTGGAAGTACATGTCATCAATGCCGAGGTTTCTGCGAGGCAAAACATGGCGTTATTTAATTATGAACGATCGAAGGCAGCTTGGAGTTTGCGTTCACCCGTAGAACCAGGACACCTCGTTGGCGACGAGTTCCTTGGGAATGAATCCCTTCTCCTCAATGAAAGAGCAGACTTTCGTCAGCTGCTCTTGTTTGCCAGCGAACACGTTGGACGAGTAATCGCTACTTGATGTCTTGACAGACCCTGGAACTGGAAGAGACATCTGGCAGGGACGAAACGGAGAAGGTGTGAAATTATATCAGTGCGGGCAGCCAGGGGGAATGTATGGGGATTACTTTGTGTGGGTCTTTTTTCGAAGGATATTCCAGCAAATCACGTCTTTTTCTAGTGTCCCGTCTTCCGTTCCGGCAAACCCGACGAAATAATTTTCACGAAAACGGAGCCACATCAAAAGGGAAGAATGATCAACGAAACTGCGGCACGTCACGCTCTCTTATCGGAGCGAGTTATCCAGGCATACGGTGTGTTCCTGGGCCGTGCGCGTGGCCGCGACTCCACCACCACCGGCAGCAACTGCACAGCCTACCAACCCCGACTGGGATTGACCTGTCAACCCTATTTTGGCACAATTTATGGCGGCCACTGGACACGCAATAAATATGGATTTCTTTATTGCGAAGCCTACATCTGCGTAATTAACCGGGGAAAAAAAGAACACCGCGAAACAAAGAGCTGTCTACCGATACAACAAACAGCGAAATGGAGGAAACGGAGTAAACCGCGTGCCAGCCATTCCTTCTACAATCAACCTTGTTTTTGAATCGGCAAAAAGAGCTTGAACTCGGGCGGGAGTTCCTGAAAGTAGGGATTTGTGATGGCGGGTTAATACATATACATTTTTTGAAAGGAAACATCTGTCACCTCTTCGCTGTAAAGACGGTCGCTAAAGTAAATTCTTCTAATTCGGCAGTTTGCGTGGATCTGCACTCGCAGCGTCTCAATGTAGTTTGTGCCGTACGCACGCCGCGTAAAGTCGCTCAAGTTGAACTGGATCTGGTTCCATCCATCATCGAGACGCATTGGCATTGTACAGATGAAAGGTTTGACACGTGTTGTTGACTGAAAGGAGAGTTAGAACAATAAATAAATAAATAAAAATAAAAAATAAAAAAATCACCTGATAATTACTCGCTCTGAATCTTCTCCTCACGTTCTTGTCGTCCAGCACTTGCACCTCAAAGGTAAAGTACTTTTTCAAGTTTTTTATAATCATGACCAAGAACGGGAGCTTGATGCCGAGAGTCCTGTTCTGCTGCGAGGGGCAGGTGATGTAGTTTGTGCTCACGTTCGTGCCAATAATCTCAAGCACGCTGCTCTGGATGTCGTTGTCCGTGATGCGCTTAATGTGCCCGTTGCGGACCTTCTTGTCCCATATCTGAAGTGGCTTTGACCTTGTGAAGATGACGGATTCATGAAAATAAGGAGAGCGTGCGATTAGATGAGTTGGGATTAACCAGCAAGCTGGTGTGGTGAGGAAGTTGTTTTACCCAATCGAGTACAGAATCGACAGGAATCCAGACTGGACAAAAACGAAGTGGAGGTGTGCGTGTGTCAGATGTACGTTTGCTAGTTACGACGGCGCGTTCAAAGCGGGGACAGTCTCACCTGGAACGTGTTGCGGAACATCTTCCACTTCTGACTTCAGCCGCCCAAACACGGGATTTTCAAGTCTTTTTTATATTTATTTTGTTGTTGAAAACGGACAATTTTTGTGTCGGGATTTGCGTGTTTGGCAGCCTCCCTTCCCGCTCCCTCGATGCTGCTTCTCTCCAAGTGGACATGCTCGGCGACATGTCCGCATTTGCTGAATTTTGAATTCACGTTCTGAAATCTCTTCATTTATAATGTGAAGTGAGAACCCCAATAAAGACGAAGTCCACAATTGTTTGGGATTGGTTTCAACCACACAGAAAATTGCGAATGTCAGATCTGCTTATCCTCAGCACCGGTGGTCTCTTCCCGCACACCCACAAGCTTACCATCCCCCGCTCCGCTGTCGCCAACCCGCCGCAAGAGGGTCTCGTCCTGGAAACGTCTGAGGAAATCAGCGCATTCGTGTTCAAGCACAAGCATCCAGTTGTGATCACGCTGGACCAGCTCGTCGCAATTGGCAAGGGTGAAACCGTGCAAGTACATGACCAGGATACGAATAGGCACACATTCTCCATCACGCTTGCAGAATGAGGGGCGTTTGGGCTGGCTGAGTTTTTGAAACGACTGAAAGCTTGCCAATAAAGATAGCTTTCTGTTCCCAACCATTGTTGTGCGTCTCAAAGAAAGTTGCTTTCATTCTTGGCGCTCTTGCTCCCTTGTTGGTAAGATGGCTAGAGATGCCACCACTTCCATACCCACTTTCAAAATAATCAACGAAGCGGCAAAATGTGCATTATTTTAATTCTGACCAGAAACTTCCTCCTTGATCCTGTTCCACCGCTCAAAAACATCGGTCAACTCGTCTTCTTCTCCTTCACTTTCAAAAAACTCCACCGCAAAGGTTTTTAGACTGGCGTCCAAAACTCTAAAGTCGCGCTCCACATTCTGCGGCTCCTCACTCCTATCGGACACCTCCTGGTTCTCCTCTCGACGAATGACACTGTAAAGCCGAGCTACACGTGCATCTCTGACCATTCCCTCCAACAGTTCCAACGCCGCTTTTGAATCCTTCTCATGTCCATACACAGACATCAACGCTTCAACAACGCTCTGTCCTAACACAACCACATCATCTTCCCCGTCAGCTTGTTTCTGAGTGGGTAATGAAAACCCGTAAAACCCTTTAGCCCGCCAAGTCGGAAGCAGGTCCCGCTCCAGCGCCTCCATGACGCGAGAAATTTGCGCAAATTCGCGTGTCGCAGTCAACGTTGCAAACACCAGGTCCAGTGTTGCTGGGCCGACTGTGGGATCACCGGATTCGAGTTGTTCAAGGAGTGGCGTGATGCAGAGTGTTTCGATTTGGGATGCAGGGGATGATGTTTCGGAGGCGGAGGACATGACCTCGAGTAACGAAGTGTATGTGGAATGAGTCGGTTTTGCTACCTGTGGAACAAGTAGCGCAGACTGGTGAAGTTGAAGGACTTTTTCTGCGTTGTTGTTCAGGGCATAGAATTTGATGACTGAGTCGGCCAGTGACCTGAGTTAAGGCAAGTGGGGTTTGTCAGGATTCCTTTCCCCAATGAGAAAAAAAGACAAAAAAACCAGGTCATACCTGTTGTGGGTAATTCGTTGCCCGTGCATGATTTCCAAACAACTGTCGAGCTCTTCAACCGTGCCAGTTTCAGCAATCCCTTCCAATGCGGCTTCAAACGTGAACGCATCCCACTTCATCATGGATTTCTGTCCGAGAACCAATTTACTCCTTGCCTTGCGCATGGCCTTGAAATCTAACGGACGAATGCTCGTCATGGCCAAAAGCAAAGCAGCATCCGTTGTTCGAGTCGGCTCAACAAAAGATTTTTTCATTCGTGCAACGATGGCCCATATACTTGCTGCTGAGGGTGGCGCTTGCCGTGATGAATTGAGTGTAATCTGATGGGTTATCACTTTTCCAGATTTTGGGGAGTGTGTCAAAGCGTTTTCACGCCATAATTGCGCGATTCCTGATAAAAGAGCATTGTATGCCCATGGTTGGAGAGCTGCTTGATTATACATTTTCAAATCTTCCTTTCTGCGGGTGGGTTTGCCGCCCTTGGAGTCCAAGTGTGCGCAGTAGTCGGACCAAATCATCAAGACTGCGTGAGGTTTTTCTTTGTTCAAGAGAAGTTTGAATGAGTACGTCCATCCGTCGGGTTGTGTTTCGAGAGTTTCCATGGTGGTAAGGATTTCGTGCGCAATGGAGGAGATTTCGGACGGGATGGGAACGCGGGCTTTTGAAACTCGCGGAACGGGTGGGTTTCTTTTAGGTTGGTATGGGAATTGTTCGGCTTCGATTCGTCGTGAGGGGAAAACACGGAAGCTGGAGTGTTAACAAGTCGAAAGAAACGACTAAAGAGGGTGAAAAACTCACCATCAATGTACTCCTTCAAAAGATGTGCGAGCAAAAGATTGAAATGCTGAGCGCTGAGAGCGAACCGACCTTTTGCAAGAACCATGACCTTCAGAATCTCCCTCCCCCTCGCTACGCCAATCGGACCCTTGATCAAATTCGGATGTGCAAGCAGAAAAAGAAGAGAATCCGTGTCCAAGTCGAAATTTGGTGATGTGGATGCAATGTGGGCATCAATTGAAGCTAGAATGGATGCAAGACGAGCTCGGGGGAGAAGCGGTGAACTCGTTGTGGTGGACTCAGTCTGAGCAGAAGGCGTTGACTGGACCTTTGCAAGATTATCAAGCCTTGCATTGAAGGTGTAGGCAAGACTTGACGTATCGTTTTGTGAGTTGTTCAGATTGTTAAGGATTCGAGCTGCTGGTGACAGAGATGCTTTGCTGGACGGTGAAGATTCGGCAGCCAATGCGATTTTTGATGTTGATGTTGAGTTGTATCGAGCAAATCTACAGCGCAGATTCAACGCGGCCGACCGTGCGGTGACCCCGTTAAAGCAGACGGCACTTCGAAGCATTTATGCAGCTTATATTTTTAACGGAAAAAAAGAAAGAAACACATAAAATCTTCAGATGGCCAACTATGGAAACACACGCTTCAGCATTCGCGAGAACCATCTCGGAATCGTAACAAGCGCGAGCGCAATCCATTTCGAATCTGCGAATGTAAAGGTGGAAGCGAAAAAGATTGCGGCACCCACCGAGGCAGCAGACCTTACAGAAGGCAATACGGACGAGAACATGAACTCAAATCGGCAACACCAGACAGCAAACACAGGCGAAATTCACTTTCAGCTTCGAAATGCGCCGTTTTTATTGGCAACAACCGCTTGCAACCAAATCAATGTCTACGATTGCGACTATTGCGCCGAGGGTGCTCTCGACCTAGTCAGTCAATTTCAGTCCGATTTTTCTTACACGGCGTGCGTATGGGTCAATGTTGAACAAGATTTGCTGCTGTGCGTGGGAGACTCGAAGGGACGAGTGAGTGTGTTCAGCTTCACCCGTTCTTGCGAACTGGCAAGGTGGGATCTGCATGCAGGAGGTTTTACAATTCGCGCAGTTTGCATATGCGCTGTCTGACTTTATCGTTTTGTTTATTTTCGATGCAGGTCAAGTTTCCAACCTGCAAGTGTCTGCAAAACGGGATAATTGCCCGTTCTTGCTCGTTGTCAGTCAAACTGAAAACGTGTCTCTTTTGAGCGTGGATTCGGACACGCGATATTCGATTCTTTTTCAAAGCCCAGCTTCTGCTGCCGTTGAGTCTTTTTCGCAACGTGATACTCGAACATCCATTTCCATTAAAATGCCGCGTTTCCAGTGTCTCTCCAACCATGGGGACCGTCTCATCTACTCTGACGAAGGAAGTATTGCCACGCATACCATTTCAGAATCTTTGAATTCTGGGAGTCGGTCAACGAAGCTGACCACCAGACATTCGACAGCAATCGGTGCGTCTGTTGTATTCATGTGTGCCAAATGGGTTGAGAGTTCTTTTTAACTGAGGAATGCAGAGCACATGAAGCTGATGGACGACGACACGCTTGTCTCTTTGTCTTCTGATGGCATGATATCAGTCATTCACCTACCCACAGACTCTCTCATCAGTACCATGAATATAGCCAGAAAAATTGACACGGCCATTTTCGATATTGAGTTGAGTTTGTTGCAAGAGTACTACCTTTCGTTCAGCTTCATTAATTGACGGGCTATCTCCATCCAGTTCTTCGAGAAACCTTGTCTGTACTGGGTCCCGAAAAGCTTCATGCGTCGATATATATTCCCTGGGTCCTGTCAACTGGAAGTTTCAGCTTATTCAAACAGTAAAAGTGAAGGCAGGGATTGCAGTTTCCAGCTGCCGGTTTGCCGGATGGTGAGTGATCATCAAACGCTCCTGTGTCCAATTTCATGTTTATTTAAAAAGGCGTTTTGTGCGCAGTTATCTGTTTTGCACAGCGGATGGCGGACTTCTGATACGGATACCTCTGAGCGAAGTGGAGGGATGAACTAATTTGGTGAGGGGGGCAGTTGTTGGCGAGGCCGATGGATAGAATGCATGGGGATGATCCGCTTCGAATGTGTAAATACAGGCGCAATATTATTTACAAAGACACGGACTTTGATTTGACAATGCCCAGGGAGCAGGACTGTGCCTTGTTGATCAATTTTAATTTTTTCGTGTTTGGTGCAAAAAAGGAAAAAACATGGCACAAGGTTCAAATCCAACTCATGTTCAACCCCAATTTGCATTTTCGAACAAAAAGGCTCCGTTTTGCAAGCGTTGGAAACCAAACCAGAAACTAAAAGAAACTACAATGCATCTCCTGAGCGCTGTCCTGGCCGTGCTCGCCGTTTCGAATGCAGTCACTGCCAACGACTACAAGATGGCCCGTCTGCCTAGCCACCTTGAGGACGCATACCCGCAAGCAGCACAGGCTGAATATCCCCAACCTTACGCCCAACCTCAATCCAACTATGGTGTGCATCGTGCAGGACCAGAAAGAATGCATGAGGCAACAATCGGATCAAACCGCCGCATGTACGTCCCCGTTCGAAAATCCAGCGACGCAGGTTCGTTTTTGTCATTGTTGGTCATTGGTGTGTAACAGCTCAGTTAACACTCAAACTGCCCTTCTCCCAGTGGTTGCACGTATGGAAGTGCACGATTTCTTTGCACCAGCCAACATTCGTCAGAGCAGTTTGTTCCTGCAGGCGTTTGAGTACATCAAGAATCTGCCCGAAACCGACTCTCGGTCTTTTGCCGCCATCTCTTCTATTCACGGTGAGCCCGTCGGCATGACTTACGACTCTTTCCCTGGTCCAAAGGGACCGTCCAACCGAGGATACTGCAAGCATGCAGACCCATTGTTTCCCATCTGGCACAGGTACGCACCCACATTTGTGCTACCCATTTTTTCATTTCCCGACTCACTCAATTCTGTTCCTCTCAGACCCTACATCGCCCTCATTGAAAACGTGATTATTGACGTGGCCGTGACCGTGATCGCTCCCAGATACACAACCAACAATGCCGAGTGGGTTGCTGCCGCCAGGCGCATCCGCTTCCCCTTCTGGGACTACGCCTCAGACATTGCTCTCAAGGACCCATTCCCAGCCATCTTCACCCAGCAGACTGTCCAAATCCAGGTTGCACCTACTGGGGCAGCTGGTTCCATGCGTAATCCTCTGGTCAGCTTCCGTCTTCCAGCAGACATTTACGGCCAGCTTCAACGTAGCGGCATGCGAAACCGTGAGACATACCGCTCAGGGTCTTTGAGTACCCATGAAGTTGCTCAAACTCGTGCTCAAGTTCGTCTTTTGTTCGATGAAACCCTTGAAGACTGGTTGGCCTTCTCAAACACAAGATTGGACGGCGACGATGAAAACAACCCACGCCAGTTTCACAGTCTTGAAGGTATCCACAACAGCATTCACGGTTACCTTGGTAAAGGAACCTACATGGGAAACCCTGCTTCTGCCAGTTATGACCCTGTGTTCTACTTCCACCACTGCAACGTTGATCGTTTGACGGCATTGTACCAAGCCACCAATGGTGGATTCCCAAGTGCCTCCATTGCCCAGACGCCGTTAACCCCCTTCCGTATCCGTGATGGCAGCAACACTGCATGGAACTCAAATGACGCCAAGACCACCGAAGCATTCGGCTACACGTACCCAGAACTTGTGAATGGAACTCGTGGTACCCAACTGTCTAGACTGTTGATGCAAAAGTACACTTTTGTGGACCCATCCCGCATTGTTGACACCAACCCAAATCGCCGTCGTGACTCGTCCGAACTGTCTGCCCGCGATGGAGTCTCTTCTGCGGCACCTACTTACTTTGGCAGAGCCAGAAGCTACCTGCAGAAGGCTGTTACCAAGGCGTACCAGATCAGTGGATTCACTCACCGCATTGAAGCAGAAAAGGTTTTCACTGAAACTAGACCCGTGACTGAAGGCAGCAACGAAGGAGACTCCGTGTTTGCTCACTACATTGTCGACATGCACTCTATTGATGAACCATTCTCTGTCAACATTAAAGTTGATGGGCACTCTGCTGGAAAGGGCTACGTATTTGCAACGCCCAAGAACAGTGCATCTGACAAAATGATGATTGGAGGAAATGTGGTTCTGACATACGAGCTGGCAAATGCTGGAATTCTGCACAAACCCGAGTTGTGGAAGTCGCGCATTGAAGTTGAAATTCTTGACTTTGAGGGGGACAAGGTTGCAATGAGCTACTTCCCAACATTGAAGGTTATGCTGCGCGCATGCCTGTTTGATGCGGAAGACGCGGATCACAACGCCCAGACGCAGTGGAGTCAAGACTCTGTCGCATTGTACCCGTGATTTTTTGTGCCTCCAGGATCAAGGGTGTTCTTTCTTTTCTGTTGATAGCTGTTGCAGCTGAGTAGCAGCAATTTTTCTCCTTGTTGTTGTTTATAAAGTCGGGTGGGAAGTAGTCAATAACATGTCGCGGTGCATTCCAAACTGTCTCTGAAGAAATGCATTTCTAAAATCGCTTCAAAAGTAAAAAGTCCGAGTCTTAGAACTTTCATCCAACAAATCAGTGAATGTCCGTAAATATGCTGGGGTATTTTCTTATCGTTTCAAAACGCAATTGTTCTCTCGGATTCAACTCCGGAACTCCAGTATCTTCGCCGGCTGAATAAAATGAAGCCTTTGCATTGCGATGGGTGGAGTTGTGTTATCACTCCGGAGAGGGTGGCAGCGTGCGCAACCTTGTCGCAGTAAGACCCGAGATGTGGTCCAGAAGCTGTGGGATGGCTTGCTGTACGTTGCAGGGAGCTCGTTCAATACGGGCGGGCTGGTAAACAGTGGAGCGAGCAACAAGGGGTGTCTGGCACCAAAAAAAAATTGCGCGTGCTTTGCAAATCAAAACCAACATTCGGTCCAATACGTAAATACTAACAGTCAAACGATGACGAAGCCAAGCCCGCCGCGTCTAAACACCAACTGCGCGAATGCAGGCGGGACCCTCTGTGGAGCGGGCCACTCATCGACGATGTTAGACGCCAACACGAGCTCGAACTCCACCTCGGCAGCCTTCAAAAGCACGCCCAAACCAGTCTCAAGCAGCGGTGCCGGGACCCCCACGAGCGCGTCTTCCCCGTCCAAGACGGCGCTTCTCGACTCGTTTGCGAGCTTCCACGAGCAGCACACACCGCCGCAGTCAGCCTCGCCGGCGCGAGTGTTTACGCAGCAATGGTCCCTTTTCCACCCGTGCTTTGGCGCCGCCAACGAATCGCACCTTACGCGTCTGCCGCATGAAATCGCCGCCCGTGTTTTTCTGTTGCTTGACAGACCGTCGGTTCTGTGCAAAGCATCGCGAATCTTGCACGCTCAGTTTTATTCGGACCCTTTTCTTCTCGCCACGTGGCTCGTTCTGCACAACCAGTTTCTTCCCAGTCGCGGCGCTGAACATTTTGAAACGTGTTTGGAGAAGGAGGTGTCTGATGAGGAAGCTGCCGCGGTTCCGTTGATTCCCATGCTCAAGCCTTTGAATGCTGTCCATCCCCTTCTTGCAGCAATGAAGCACGAGGCGCGATTGAAGATTCTGGAAGACAAACCGGATGTTGCAGAGATGCTGCTGAAAATTGAACCCTTTGTGTCACGGTACGAGCTTCAGCGGATGTGTGAGTTTTTTTTATTTTTTATTTATTTTATTTTTGGACTCACTTTTTTCCAACAGATCGACGTGCCATCACGACCACTGGTTCTCGTTTTGGTAGCTTGTTTAAATGCACCCAGGTGATTGAACAATGGAGCACGTTGCATTTTGGGTGAGTTATTTACGGGTACATTTAAAACGCTAGCTTTCTAACAACCACTTCATTGTAGTGAGCCCGTTAAAGCCACCGTTCCAATCTCAAAACATCAGCCACCCCTTCAGCTCTTACCGCAACTCCCCAACACCATGGATGCCGCGAACCCAATGGACATTGTTCCAGAAAATAACCTCCACCAACAAGGCTTGCATCTTCATTTGCCAGACCCTGAGCCTCAAATCCAGCGCATCATAGCAACTGCTCGCCCGCAGTTTCCTCTCGATGACCGTCGCCTTTTTCTCGATGCAGTCATTCTGGGAAATGTGGAAATGCTTCAGTATCTACTTGGCGCGTGTGCTTTGAGTTTGGATCCAAGACTTGTAGCTGACGGATTTACGCGTGCATGGGACCGTGGAGATCCATTTGGACTTTGCGCTCCTGGAGTAGGCGTCTTGTGGCCGCGATGCAGTGCAAGTCGATTCCATGTGCTTGAGAAATTGGTACAAGAAGAAGATGAAGTGGTCAGCGTATTTCTGATGCAGGGAGGTGCAGGTGCTGCCGGCGGTGTACCTGAAAACTTGGATCTCGGAGAGGAGATTGTCGAGAGCGTTGTTGGCCTGCTGAAACTTGTGTGGGAGATTGTTGGAGAGGAGGTTAGACCCAGTGATGAAGATGCATCGGGTCGTTTTGAAGTGGTTCGTTCCTGTGACGTGTTGTTGGCTGCTGGTGTTTTGGGCGAGATTGATGCTGCGTGTTTGGGTGAACAAGGACGTATGGAAGGAGTTCAAATTTCTAGTGCTCAGGATACTGTGTACAGGGGGTACAAGAGCTTACATCCGTCCTTGTGGAGTCCTCGCGACTCATTTCTTCAGCGGTGCTTTGACTTGTTTATCGCTTGTGGAAGTGTCCGATCCGTTGCCATGCTCTTTCATAGATATGGCAAGCGCGTAAAAGTGGAGCCGTGGCATCTGACGGCAGCTTTGGATCGATACTCTTTTCCGCTTGTTTATCTTCTTGTAGTTTATGCCGGTGCCGATATTCGTTGGCAAGAAGATGCGCGTTTGGGCTCATTTGTGAAGATGCCAAGCGATGACAGCGTCGTGGACGGACCTCTACCCAGCGCTGCTGCACTGGATAATGCTGGAAGACTTTGCTGGAGCTGGGCTCTAAAGCAAGGCGCTGTCTTGACGGAGAGACGATGGAAAGGCATCATAAAGTTGGGCCCTCAGTCAGTGGGTGCTGTAACAGATGTGCTGGGCAGCGGTTTTGATCCTTGCCGTGATGGAATGCTTGGATTCCGTGTGGGTGGATCTGGAGTTGTCAAGGTGCTTTCGAAAATTGTGGATTCATTTTTTCCAGCCAGCAAATGCGTGTTGTTTGAGGCTTCTAAAGGGGAAGACTGTCGTGCCTTGAGCTATTGCATTGAGTTGGGCAAGATTCTTGTCAAGGCGATAAAGTTGGGTGAAAAGGAGCGAGTGACGGAATTGCTCGATGCAGGAGCTCTGGTGATGGATGAAGGAATATTATCAGCCGGTGCAATCGCGGACATGCCGCCAGGTACGACGCGGTTTAAAATTATGCCTTTCTACATTTGGTTAATCTTGTTATTTACAGGTGACTGGGATGAGTGGCCAATGGCGGCTCGTTGTTACCGTAGAGTCTTGGTTCAACAACGACTGGGTTTGCCGATTCCTTGTGATCAAACTTTGTTATCCTTACCATCGACGGTCGTCAATGTCGCTTTCCTTAACGCGCTTCATTCGACACGGCCGATCCAACATGATGCGGTGGCAGCTAATGTGTACTCGCTGTACCAACGACGACGGCATCCGAATGCGGCTGGTGTTCGCATTAATCTTGTCACTGTTCTTGAACGCGACATTAGTGTGCGGGTGGTCGAGCGAGCAATGGACGATTTAAGAGGACTTTTGAAAATGTGTGATGACCCGGCATATCCGGGAGAAGCGTATTGGTGAGTGACAACTTAACTTTTTCTTGCATGTCATTTCCAAAATTGCGCTAACAAACTTTGAAAAAAAGTTTCATAAAGGGAATGTTGCAGTACGGATTACGTGACAAGAATCTGCTTCGTGACGAGGATGAGTTTTTCCTGCCAGACGACGAGTGGGACGAAGTAGCAAGCGCGTTGACGTTGCCTCCGCTTTGACGCTGCAATTATGCAATGTTTTTGAACTACTTTTTTTGCTGATTTTTACACCATGAACGTTTTGCCGTATTTATTTATTTTTGTATATTTATCCATCGTAATTACCTGGCTTTTATTGCTTCATTTTACTTATTGTTTTTTTCTCCAGTGTATCATATTAGTATTTAACTGAGTTCTTTGAGTTGTTGGGAATGAAATTCAGAATGTGGGGAAAAATCAGTTGTATTCAGAACATGTATTTAGAAGATGCACTGCGACAACGCTACCCCAACAATGCAGAATAAAACACAACAACTATGCGAATAAATAGAAATGAACCAACACAACAGCTGAGAATTGAAAACATGTCATTGAAGCTGTGCAGGAGATGTCGGCGAGCAGGCGCTGTCATTTCCTGTCGCCAAACTAGGTGTAGCCTTCCCCTCTCTTACGCTTCCGATATCCAGAATCTCTTCATCTGCGGCATCATCAGCGTCAACAAAATCGTCTTGCTCATCGTCATCGTCAACAGCTTGATTTGAACCAGCAGAAGTCTTCGATCCGATTATTGGCACAGGCGCCACTGCGTCATATGGATCAATCTTTGTTCCACCATATCGCACCAGTAACTCGTTCTGCGGCATGATGGCACCTAAAGTTGCCTTGACTTCTCCTTCTCCCAACAATTTGATGCGAGCAACCGTTACAGGATCCAAAAATACGCGAGTAACTTTCCAAGCAACCATCAACACTGCGTTTTTTGGAAACACGTAGTACGCTTCAAATTGTTCTGGAAAGTATTGCATGCAGGCAATGATAGCTTTTCCAAGGGGTTGATCATAATTTGCTGGTGTCATTCCGATTCGATCAATGATTACAACGAGTTTGTTGTCTGATCGGAGCCGGTGAGTTGCGTATGCGCGGAGGATTGTGTAAAGAAAGAATCGCAGATTTCGATCGATGGCTGCTTGAGCAGCTTCTTTGGATTCGCGATGGGAAAGCTTGGGGGTGCTTGGAGCAGTGTTTGGAGTGGAACCTGCGACAGATGGAACGGATGGTGATGAGGGTGACGGGGTGTGCCTTGATTGCTGCCAGATCATGACGGCATTTTGTTGACCGTCTGTGCATTCGATAGTCAGTTTTCCTGTCGCTTCCAGGGCCGAAAAGTCTTCGCTGAGGATCGAGTTGTAGTTGATTGTATTTCTCCAATCCTGAAACAGTGCAGCATGTGAGTGAGTCGGGCTTGGTTTCATTTCTTCGCAAAGGTACGAACCAAAGCCGCTTGAACATGTTTCAAAGCGTGGTTCGAGTGTCCTTTGTTTGCTGAGTGGAAGCGTTTCAAGTCAAGATCTGACATGGATGCCAGGTACGGGTGCGCTTTGAGCCTGTTTCTGACCAACTGAATGAATGTCTGCGAGTTCAACGAGTCAGTCACGGACAATGCTGCCGCAATAAAAAACGCAACCAAGAGAAGCAAGCAGCATCGTTAAGGAAAGTTTCCTCACCTCTGAGTCCGCCACATCCGAGTCCGAGGACGCTGTGCTCTGCAGCGCGGGGGTCGAGCTCTTTCCACCCGAGTGGCCCATGGAGCCAACGCTCTCCCGGGAAGCTCCAGAAGCAGCGGTCTCTGTCAGCGACCGCGTGTGCGCGAGTCCCTTTGCGTCCTTTTCCTTCAACAAGCTGTTGAACATTTCTATTTTTGGGATGGTTTTTCCTTCTGACAAAATTTTTGTCCCGTGATAAATATCAACACAACCGAGACACAAAACAGGCGTTGAACCTTATGAATTACGGTTTTTTGGCGGTGGTGTCTTCTCGCCCTTTTTCAATTCACTCCCGTGTCCCGAGCCATGGCAGACGGAACCAACTTCCCCTGACTATCCAACCTCTTTTACAACATCCAGATCTTCCGGAACTCTGCATTTCCTCCCATCGATCAACGCATTATTCCACTTGCTTTCTTGTTTTTCTTCCGTCATGCACTGTTCAAACACCAAGTTTGCACAAATGAGAAACAGATTTGGCAGACGGAAAGATAGACCGCCTTTGGATATGCAGCTCTCATAATGGGCAGGTAGGATACATACAGCACATAACATCATTTACTCTGAATAAATGGTTATCCAGAATGAAATGGCAAATTGCAGGGAAATAAAGTTGAGCTCAATGCACATGCAATGTTCGTGTACTTGCGATGATGCAGTTGCCATTTTCATCGTTTCATGTTACGTAATCAACAGGATTACGTCACAACTCCAGACCCTTCAAGTCCTTCTGTAAATCTTAAATCTATTTTTATCGCGAATCTCGGAATATTCAAGATCGACATAACAACCCAACCAAGCAACGTCAATCTCTTGTCTCCATTCCTATTTAAGCTCATGTCTTTTAGTTGAATAAAGACCAGTTAATCCATAATCTTCTCCTCCTCTCTGCCTTGCAGAACAAACTTGAAAAACCTTCGTCATTGATCAAAAGCCACTCCGCAGCCCTTGACCAAATCCATATCAATTGGTAGCATTGGAAATTCCTTCACACACGCAGTACTGTCCCCCAAGAATTACAAGCCCCATCAGGAATGAACAAGAACAACCTCCCGTCCTGGACATGTAACCAGAAGTACCCCCACCACAAGACCCTTTTACTGTCCTCCTGGCTCACGCCGACCACCAAGATGCCAACATCCAAGAACTCGCCATTGCCCTCCAAAGACTGTACCAACACACCCCAGCTCCAGCCCCTGCTCCTGTCCCCTCTCCCGTGGCACCTCCCATACAACAAATCTGCCACAGTTTCAGACTACCCTCTAGCAAACCACTAACAAGCCAGCCCAACCTGCCCACAACACCCTTTGTGGAGTCCTGATTCCTTCCGAACCTTCAAATGGCCCCTCCCAACTGACGACTGAAGATAGCAATCAGCTTGACTGAGAAGCAAGATCGAAATTAAGTCCGGACCTGCAGCAACTTTTGAATTGCTATCCAAAAGTGTTTAGTACCTTTGAGGGACTCCCTCCGCCAAGAAACACTGACCTGAAGATCGAAACAAGCCCAGAATCGACACCCCCATGGCGACCAATCTATCCAATGAATGAGAAAGAGCTATCTGCCCTTCGTGAAAAACTCGATTTTTTACTCAAGCATGGCCAAATCAAGGAATCAATTTCACCGTATAGTGCCCCAGTATTCTTTGTGAAACAGAAAGACAAGCTCAGACTAGTGTTTGATTACCGAGCATTGAACAAGCTTACCGTCAAGAACCGTGCACCCTTGCCCAACATTTTGGAATCTCTGGACCGCCTGGGAAAAGCAAGGTTTTTCAGCAAAATTGACCTTGCATCTGGTTACCATCAAATACGGATATTACCTGCCGATACGCACAAGACTACCTTCAGAACAAAATACGGACATTTCGAGTGGATTGTTATGCCGTTCGGACTTGCAAATGCTCCAGGAACCTTCCAAGCCACCATCAACTCAATTTTTCGCGACTTGGTCGACCGTTTCCTTTCCTGCTACATTGACGACCTGTTAATCTACTCCGAGATCTATGAAGAGCACATGAATCACCTCAGTATAGTCCTCCAACGCCTCCAAGAAAACAACTTCCATGTCCAACTGCACAAGTGCCAATTCTTCACTGAATCATTGGAGTACTGTAGTTACAAGATTTCTCAAGGAAAGATCAGGATCTTACCAAGTCGATACATGGCCATCCAAAACTACGACAAGCCTCAGTCTTTCACCGATCTACGCGGATTCCTTGGACTAGCAAACACAATTCACCGCTTTGTCAAGAACCATGCCAGCATGTTAGCACCCCTGTCAGATCTTCTCAAAGGGCACAAGACAGTACCTTTCCATGAAGTTTGGACCCAAGAAGCACATGAAC
Organism: Chytriomyces cf. hyalinus JEL632; assembly: GCA_025435555.1. Classification (NCBI taxonomy): domain Eukaryota; kingdom Fungi; phylum Chytridiomycota; class Chytridiomycetes; order Chytridiales; family Chytriomycetaceae; genus Chytriomyces; species Chytriomyces cf. hyalinus JEL632. The sequence goes on along the minus strand of JAIWWG010000029.1, from coordinate 191,551 downwards.
TGTTTAATCAAGCCAAGAAAACCCTTGTGGACCCATCTTCACTTGCCATGTTTGACCCAAGTGAGCCAGTCCACCTGTACACCGATTGGTCAAAACGTGCCATCTCCAGTTATGTAGCCCAGCCTGACAAGAATTCGATAGATCAGCCAGTAGCCTTTCACTCACGCAAGTGTAACGAAGCAGAATCGAAATACCACCCTTATGAAGGAGAAATATTAGCACTTGTTGAAGCACTACGACATCACCGAGCTTACATACATGATGCCCAAGTCTTTGTCTTCACTGATCATCAATCCCTCCGGAGAATCCTTGACCAGCCCAAACTTCGTCCAGTCCATCATCATTGGATTGCTGATATTCTCGCATACGACAAATGGAAACCTGGACAATGGAACAAGATTGCTGATGCCCTGTCAAGATTGAAACATTCTCAAGAAATTGGAATTCAAGTCTCACCTGGTACAAACCAGACAATTTCAAACATCCAAGAGCCTCCTGTTGACCAGTTGTTTGTAACTGAGCTTGCGATAACTGAAGATTTAATGGATGACATCAAATCCATGAACCCAGACGACCCACAATACCAAGAAATTTCGAAGTACCTGATCGACCCAGACGACCCTGAAACATTCGAAAATAATCCCGCATTGGTTCCAGCCTCCCTTAAGAATTTGATTGCCAGATACAAGCTTCGTGGTGGTCTCCTGTACTACACTGACAAGACTCACGCGAGAATTTTCGTTCCCAAGCCACTTTGAAATCAGTTAGTTCGATCTGCCCATTTGTACGGGCCAGTTATTCACAACAACTGGGAACGAACAGCTGAAAGACTCACCCGATACTTCCATTGGCCAAAGCTCCACAAGGATGTCCAGCAATTCATCCAATCCTGTGACTCCTGTCAACGATACAAAATTGCCAGACGACTTCCGTATGGATTGCTCTAGCCTCATGCAGTTCCACCACACCCCTGGCACACAATTTCCATGGATTTCATCACAAAACTTCCTGTGACTAAGACTGGACACACTGCACTGATGGTCATTGTTGATTCCTTCACCAAGCGAACCTGACTTTTTCCCTGCCATGACACATCCCCTGCCAAGGACATTGCCAACATCTTTTTCAACGACGTCTTCAAGCACCATGGACTCCCTCGACGATTCATCAGTGATCGAGATACGAAATTCACATCCAACTTCTGGAACTCACTGTGTCAAGCCTTAAAAATCGAATTGGCCATGACGACTGCTTACCATCCACAAGCCGACGGACAAACCGAGCAAAAGAATGATTGGATTCTTTCTGCCTTGCGCTCAGAAGTTAACTACTGGCAAGACAACTGGGATGAACATTTACCAAAGATTGAATTCGGCATTAACGACACTGTGAGCTCCACGACTGGTTACACTCCGTATTATCTTGAGTATGGACGGCATCCTGCATCTTTCATTGATGTTGGATTAACTCCATATGATCCTCTCACACTACGAGATTTGCAAGCAACTCACCAAGCAACTTGCGATAGAATTCGCGATTCCCAAGACCGATACGCGTCCGCTGCCAACCGCAGACGATTACAATCCCCGTTTCAAGTGGGAGACCTCGTTTTGTTGTCGCTGCGAGATTTTCGACCCCACATTCTAGAAGACCGACTGATCGCGAAATTGTCGGACTGCTACTCTGGACCTTACGAGATCACAGAGCTGATCGGCAATGTTCCGCCGTGTCAACTCAAGATTCCTGATGAGTGGAATATCCACAAGGTCTTCCACCCTGAGAAATTAAAAATGTAATACTGGGACTCAGCGAAACCTCACCCGCTGCAGTCGCTCCTGCCAGATTTACGAACCATCAAATCGGTGCTCGCGGCGCGGAAACTTCAAGGAAAAACTCAGGTCCTAATAAAATGGAAGGATCCTAGGCCCATTTTCAACTGTTGGTTAGACGCCACTCCAGAGCTACGCCAAAGACTCAAGAAAGACGTACATGAACCCAAGCAACGACCTTTCTCATCGCGTACGCTCTTGGAGGCGGGTGTTGCGTAACAACGCCAGTTCCTCCATTGTGTCCATTTTACTTGACTTTAATTTTTCCTTCAAAATTCCGGAGATAGAAACTTCTCGAAAACAACAAGGTTCAAATCACCCTCACCACAGCAGTATAAAAGCCAGTGTCCTTCTATCAATAAAGATCATTCATCAACAAGGATTACTTTATTTCCGTTTCATCTGACAGCGCACTGGTAGCTCAGTGGTAGAGCGTGGGACTGCAAATCCTGAGGCCACGGGATCAACCCCCGTCCGGTGCTATTTTGCGCGCCTCCAATATATCCTTTTTTGTTACCCGTTGCAACTGACCTTCCGGAGTTACCAGTCAGCATGAATTTTATTCTTTCATCTAAAAACCGGCGACAAGGATCTGCAATGCCAGACACAACGGCCAAAATGCGCATACAACGGCCCCAACACACCACCCTTCCAGCCAATACTCCACCATCCACACATGTTGCAACACATGTCTTGCCCCAGATTCTCCAAGCCCCAGCAAAAGCAGTCCCAAAAGTCCCACAGGACTCGCTGCTTGCAAGAGGAGCATCCTAAACAACTTTACAGCCACGTTTTTCGATGGTTTCGCGGCAATGTAGGCGGCGGGGACGATCGGCAGGGCAAGCAGAGCGCTGAGGCTTGGGTTTAATGTGCTGATGGTGAGAAGCGTTGCTCCTAATGCGCTGTATGTCAAGCTTTTCAGCAATTTCCATTGTTCTGGCTGTGATTCGGGATGTTTGACAAAGAGGCGCAGAGTGGGAACGGCGAGGATTGAAACTGCGAATTGCAATGCAGCTGCATATCCCAGAAGAACGGCCAGCGGCTGGGAGACAGAAAACAACAAAAGTTACTTCAACGTTACCAGGTTCAAGTTCGCTTTACCTGATCGAGGTAAGACGGGTAACCAGTTGCCAATCGATAACATATCCAGACGGCGCTATAGCAGAGAGAAACGATTGCGATTGGGAGTTGAAGAGGTCGAGGAGATTTCAAGAACGAAGAAACGCCAGCGGGACGAACAAGGAGCTTGAGCTTTTCATCAACTGTTGGCTCCAATTCTTTTGCAGAAAGGACAAATTCTCCTTCAGTGAACAGGAGAAAAGCCTGGTGCAGTTACATGAGGAAGTTTGCATTGAATTCGACAACCAGGATCTTCTCAAATATATGTCGTCCAAATACCTGAAACACAAGATTTGCGGAGAGCAAGATAACGGGGGCAATGTAAAATGCAATCGGAAGGTAGTCATAAATAGTGAACATCATGTAGAACCAGAAAGCGTGGTGCAGTCGCTCAAGTAAACTGTTGAATGACCGAAGCGTCGATTCAATGACCCTTTTAAAAGTAAAGCATCTTCAGAAAAAGGAAACCAGGCTGACGCCGAATATGCAAATCCATCAAAGAGCATCAAGAGAACAACGTACAAGCAAACTCGTTGTGCATCGATTGTTGCGGAAGTTGACTGGTCATCTTTGACACCAGCTATGGTCACGCCTTCGATCTTGAATTTCGGAAACAAGGCATGATGAGCCATGGGGATTCCCACCGCTTGAATCGACATGAATTCAGCAAGCCCCACAGCTCCCTCCACATAGTCCATAACAGGTTTTCCCATATTCAGCTGGCGCATAAAATCGACAGCATTTTGTCCCGTTTCGCTTCTGCTTCTGTGCAAGCGAACTGGCACAGAATAGCTGCTTGCTGCGGCAGCGGCAGTCATAGGAACATCTGCGTTCGGTTGTTGGCCGTTCAATCCCTGGACGTAAATACCAATTGTATCATAGCGCGAATGAGTTCCCGGGAATTCAACGTTCAGGGCCTCTTCAATCACGCCTCCATGGTAAACAATTGGGGAGACTTTTACATCTGAAGACCGGCTCTTTTAGCAATCGATTTGTGCCTGACCAGAAAAGTCAAACCAACCAGGATGAAATTCATCAAAGCCGTGATATGCTTCGAGCCATGCTCGAGTTCCGATCAAACCTCCGTCAGAAAACAAGAAGATCAAATCCTTTGACCAGTGCGAGAACTCTGTTCATTGTCGCAAATGAAGCGTCATTACTTCGTCCTGTGCGTCGCAATCAAATAGAAACAATAGGTACTTGGAATATAGTGCGCCAATGACATCAGATAATTGAAACCGTTTTCGTTGAATTGGTCATCGGAGCATATCCAAGGGGCTGAAAGAAGCACGGATTCCGTTCCAGACGCTCTTGGAGCGCGGACAATGCCATACACGTTTGTGAATTTCTGTAAATGTGGATGAGTGTGTTGTTGAGCAGTGCGTAAGTAGCCTTTTTATACCTCCGTGGCATTCCCTTTCGAGACCCAAATGTGTTGAGTGGCAGCATCGAGTCCAGCTGATTGCAGCTGGTTAAGCAGTAGCTTTGCCCTGTGGGGTCGGGCACGCATGAGTTACACGGTTATTATGCCTCAATAGTGACCTTTCGTCGCTGTCCCGCGGCACAGAATGCATGCGCACATCCGAAGGAGCAAAGTAAACGGATGCCTGGGCCGGCAGCATTGCGTTCTCGTCAATGTTGTTCGGGTATCCTTTTTTGGAGACGGAGCTGTGTGCAATTGCGACGAGTCCGAGAAGACCAAATACACTGAGCAGTGGACCAATACGCGTAACGAGTGCCAGAGCGCGTACGAGAGTTGCTCGTGCTCGCTGGATGCGCTGGGCATCCGTGGCCGTTGCCTTGCTGATGAGCGAACCCATTTTTTATTTAAATTTACCATTTTCGTTCACATGTTTTCCTTGTTCCTTTGTTCATGTAACTTCTCTTTTCTGTGAGAGTTCCACATCGGAGCTCATTGGTGTCCGAATGAGAAGGAGTCGATTCCTGCAAAGATGACACGTCGATGCTGCTTCGTGGAACAAGGTTGGACTCAATGATATTTATACGTGCGCACGCATTTTATTTTTTATCAAGCAAACAAAACAACGAAATGGCAACTATCCGTCTCATTCCCACGTGTCTTGATCCCCAGAGACTAACGGCTCCCCCCCACCACCTCCTCGAAAACACCAGTGCGGCATCTTTGCATATCTGAACTACCTCGTCGAAAAGGACCGAAGAGACATCGTCAAGACACTTTTGACTGGTCTTTCGCGTCTGGAGTACAGAGTGAGTTGTTGCCTCTGATTCATAACGAATCTGATCTCGCTTTTTTTGCGCAGGGATATGACAGTGCCGGCATTGCAATCGACGGCGAGTCCGACACGGAAGTGCTCCTGTTTAAGCAGGTGGAGTTCAAAAACTGTTACGGGTAAAAAATCAAGCTGACAAAGGGATCGCGGGCATTCTCAGGTCGGAAAGGTCGCGGCTCTTCGTGCAAAGATTGACGCGGACAAGGTGGTGGATATGGACAAAACCTTCCTGAACCATGTCAGCATGGCGCACACGAGATGGTTCGTTCTCCTTTGTCAAAATTAAATCGACACTCATGCCTTCGATCCAGGGCAACGCACGGCCAGCCGTCAGAAAGAAACTCGCACCCGCATCGCAGTGACCCCAAGAGTGAATTTACCGTTGTCCACAATGGTATCATTACAAACTACAAGGAACTCCGCACGCTGCTTGAAAAGAAAGGCTACATGTTCGAGTCTGACACTGACACGGAATGCATCGCAAAGTTGGCAAAGTACGTTTATGACTCTCAAAAGGGCAGCAAAACCATCACATTTACGAGCTTGATCAAGGCGGTCGTGAAGGAATTGGCAAGTTATTTTCCTCTTGATCTCTGCTCTTAAACTCCCACGGCTTCACTCTTTCTGACTCGGGGCCCTTTCACAGGAGGGTGCCTTTGCAATGCTGTTGAAAAGCACGCACTTTCCAAACGAAATGATTGCAACTCGTCGCGGATCGCCACTTCTCATTGGTGTCAAGACAGCCAAAAAGCTCAAAGTGGATTTTGTCGATGTGGAATTTGGCGCTCCAGAAGTTACAGGTTTGACCCCTGATTTTTACCAATTTTTCCCGCCTGTTCAACGAAAATTTCAGCTGGAACCGACCAACCTCCTGTGAAGAGGGACCAGTCTCGCGCGTTCCTCAGCGAAGATGGTATGCCACAGCAGATTGAATACTACCTTGCCTCAGATCCATCCGCCATTGTTGAGCACACCAAACGTGTGCTTTACTTGGAGGATGACGACATTGCTCACATTGACGATGGAGGTATAAACGCTGCCTAGTTTTCATCTATCTTTCTTTTTGGTACTGACTCGGAGCAACCCGCTCAGATCTCCACATTCATCGTCTCCGCCGCGATGATGGCAACCAATCCTCTTTCCGCACGATTCAAACTCTTGAAATGGAACTTGCCGAAATCATGAAGGGGTCCTTTGACCATTTCATGCAGAAGGAGATTTACGAACAACCCGAGTCTGTGGTCAACACGATGCGTGGACGTGTCAACTTTGAGGAGTGCAAAGTCACTTTGGGTGGCCTGAGCAAGTATCTGTCCACCATCCGCAGATGCAGACGCGTTGTGTTTATTGCTTGCGGAACGAGTTTCCACAGTTGTCTTGCGGTGAGTTTTTCCCTCCTTCTATTGAATGCGTTTTTTTCAAGCAGGTTTTTCTCAATGCCATATTCGATTCTGAAAACCAGACGCGCGCCATTTTTGAAGAGTTGACTGAAATCCCTTGCCAAGCCGAACTTGCCAGCGACTTTTTGGACAGAAAGACGCCCATTTTCCGCGACGACGTGTGCGTGTTTGTCTCGCAGAGTGGTGAAACTGCAGACACGATTTTGGCGCTTCGATACTGTCTGGAGCGTGGAGCCCTTTGTCTCGGTGTGACCAACACGGTCGGGTCGTCTATTTCCAGAGAGACTCAGTGTGGTGTGCACATCAATGCTGGACCTGAGATTGGTGTGGCCAGTACCAAGGTAAGGTTTTTTTTTTGGTTGGTTGGTTGCCCAATCTGATTTGGAGTTGCATATTTGGGGATCAGGCTTATACCAGTCAGTTCATTGCACTTCTCCTCATGGCGCTCCAATTGAGCGAAGACCGAATCAGCATGACTGAACGTCGCCGTCAAATTATCAATGACTTGTACGAACTTCCTCGCTACATTAAGGAAACTCTTGCCATTGACGCATCGCTCAAGCAACTCGCTCAAGAGGTTTTGCACAAGGAAAAGAGTCTGTTGATTATGGGCCGTGGGTACCAGAACGCAACATGTTTGGAGGCTGCATTGAAGATTAAGGAGGTGTCGTACATGCATAGTGAAGGAATTTTGGCGGGAGAGCTGAAGCACGGACCTTTGGCACTGATTGACGAGAACATGGTGAGTGGAGGTCATTTGCTGTTTTCGCCGTGACAAGTGTTGATTCCATATTTCCCCCTCAAGCCTGTCATTCTCATCATGACCAAGGACTCGTTGTACCCGAAAGTGCAAAGCGCGTTGCAACAAGTAACCGCCCGTAAAGGACACCCAATCATCATTTGCAACAAGGGCGACACGAACATTTCCGCTGAATACCGCACAATCCGTGTCCCACAAGCCGTTGACTGTTTGCAGGGAATCTTGACCATTATTCCACTGCAGCTTTTGTCATACCATTTGGCATGCTTGAACGGGGTGGATGTGGACTTTCCCAGAAACTTGGCAAAGAGTGTGACTGTCGAGTAAAAAACGAAGCGAGTTTTTTCTCTTTTTCGCGCATGTGTGCGGAGGAAGCGGAGCTGATACTTGCGTACTGCCAAATTTTATATTTTTTTTTTGTTTTTTTCGCAAACCAACTTGCCTGTTTTTTATTCTTTTGAAGGAGTATTTTTACGTTTCATGTTTTGTTGCAGTTTCTTCTTTTTGATTCTTGTGGGAAAGGTATCATAAAAAAGATTGGTGTGTTTGCTGAATTGGAAAAGGACAATCTTTTTACTGTACTTTTCGATCCCAGAATTTGAGCAACAGAAACAAACGTGGCGTGAAACTGTTCAAGTTTTGTTTTACTTCTTCAGTGACGCAGCAACATACGCATTCAACGCCGCCTGTGCTGCCCCACCACGAATACTCGCACGCGCCAATTCAACACCCTCCTTCAAAGTCTTTGCTTTCCCAGAAACATGCAACAACGCTGCTGAATTCAACAAGACAAAGTCCATGACGGGGTGACCATCGGCAAGTTTTCCAGCAAGAAGTTGTTTCATTGAGTCGGAATTGTAGTCAGAGTCACCTCCTTTGACGGATTCGAGTGGGTGTTCTGCGATTCCAAAGTCTCGTGGGTGGATGGTGGATTCGGTGATGGCGTTGTTTTCTAGGGACCAGACATATGTTTCGCCGATGGGAGCAATCTTGAACAAAAAACATCAACGCGGGGAAAATCGAAAAGTCAGGAAAACGCATATTTGATAAGGGTATGTAGAGACGGAGAATTTGTATGTATACCTCGTCCAGACCAATCGCTCCATGGACGATCCAAGCCCGTTGCACACCGCTGAGGCGCAGGGCATCCGCAATGACCATCCCAATGTCTCTTGAAAATACTCCCACAATCATTCGATCCGGCATCGCGGGATTTGTCAGAGGGCCGAGACTGCGCACAAAAGAATCGTATTCAAAGTGAGAAACAAAGATCCGGTTTTCCATTCGGAATTTGCGGGTAAAACAAGGCCAAAAAAAAAAAAAAACCTTCATAACGTACATGTTGAAGATTGTTTTAACACCAAGCTCTTTCCGGGGGCCGGCAACGTGACGCATGGAAGTGTGAAAAGTCTGAGCAAAGAGAAAGCAGAATTTGGAGGCATCGAGAATGAGCGGAACGCGGTCAGCGGTCACGTTTTCCAGTTTAGCGCCGAGTGCTTCAAGAACATCGGCCGATCCGCATTTTGACGATGAAGACCTGTTTCCGTGCTTGAGATCGAATGCAGGTTTTGTAATGGATTAGTAATCCGGCGTGAATCACCCAGGAATGATTCACACACCTTTGCAACCCTGACACCGGCACCTGCAACAACAATGGCGCTTGCTGTGCTCACGTTGAATGTGTCCTGTCCGTCGCCACCAGTTCCGACAATGTCTACTACTGGATCACTGCGAATCAGAAGCATGAGTAACGCCTAAGCATTTGCAGTTGATGGCAACCCACCCTCGCACAATCGTCACGCGACTTGCAGCACCACGCATGGCTCGCGCCACCGCCGCAACGACCCCTGCATCCCGGTCAAGCCCTCGCAGCTTGAGCGCCGTCAGGAATGCGCCAACCTGCGCCGGACTCAATGCGCCGGACATGATCTGGGTCATCAGGGTTTCTGCCTCGGATGCACCGAAGGAGCTGTCGTCGCTGAGGAGGCTTTTGAGATGTGTGTTTGATGTCATTGGCCTGTTGTTTTTTTTATCTATTTTGTGTTCAAGGTTTTATCTGATGAATTTAACTCAAACATCGAGACCAGGCACCTGTGTGAATGCCTTTTGTGAACAGTGCCCGGAAGAAAGTTTTCAACGAACGGATCAGTGCGAGCATCATCCCAAACTTGGGTTTGAAGAGCCAGCGTGAGCAGGTGCCGTTCAAGCGGGTCCCCGTTGGTTGCGACCCATCAACACTCACCATGTCATTGAGTTCAGTTCCACGCATTCACCGACCTGATCAGCGCGCTTTCTCATACGAAGACATGGACGACACAGAAGCTAAATAAAGACGAGACATGAGAAGATAAATAGCTCGCATGCACGTGACGACAGAACCAGCAGCCCGCGGGATATAATCATGTGACATTTGGAAATGGCGAATGGGAAAAATCGAAAAAATACGAATTGCGCAACCGATGGTGCAATCGAGTCAACGGCTGTGATTGGGCTGTCCAAGTGCCCAAGAATAACACACTTCGAACCGTAAACAGATGGACCGCACACAGCACAACGAGGCAGAGAAGATGCGGAGAGACGCCCTCAACAGAGCATTTGCGCATCTGGGCGATGCTGTGCGTGCCGGCAAATACAGGGACTCTCGCTCCGACACCGTGCCCATCGATACCTCAAAGATGGCAGTTCTCGAAGGCGCTCACAGCTATATCCAGCATCTCGAGGCGTTGTTGAGCCAACAGCAAGTCCAGCTGATTCAGCGGGATTCGCTGCTTGCACAGGCCGATGCAAAGTGTTTTGGCCTGGTTGCCGAGCTGCACCGCGTGTGTCACCTTGGAGGCATTCGGCCGGACCCGTCAGCACCATTTATGCATCAAGACATGTCGGCTGTTATGCTGCAGTCCAAGCTTCCAGCCATCGCCAACCACCCCTCAACCAACGACACCATCACCCTGCCCCCAATCTCTGCCATTCAAGGGCGCTCAGCTTCCAACGAACCACGGAAACGAAACTACTCAGACTCTTTCTCCGACTGCCCTTCTCCGGAACAGCCTCACTCCAAACGCGGTACCATCGCTGAAGTACCGTCACTGTCTCCGCCACAGCGCTGGAGCAGCCCAGATACCTCTGTCGTCATGATCTCACCACTTCTGTCTGCCCAAAGCGTTCCTTCTCCCGTTGTACGGACCATCATGAAGAGCGGCCGGCGGAAAGGAAGCACGAATGTAAACAAGAAAATGCAGCAAGAGGGAGATAAGAATGTGATGCCCCAACTGCTCGTGCGGATACCTCAGTCTGTTTAACTCCATCATTCATAATAAACTTGTTCATTAGTCATTCTTTGTCTTTTTGCACCACCACCCTGCATCTGCATTTCTAAAGTTAATCCTCCCGCAAATGCCGAGATGGCGTCAGGTGCTGCTGCGGAGACAAAGACCCACCACAGCTCTCAATCACTCCTTTATGCAATTTTGAACATGCTTCTGGAGTCGATTTCAGCAGACTGGCACAACACATGATGCGTCGCGCGAATCCAAAGTCATGATTTTAAAGTCCCTTCAAGCAAGCCAGTTTGCTTCCCGGTTATTCGTCAGCAAGCATCGATTGAGGACATGCAATAAAACAAGCAGCCACCTCTGGTTTAACTCCATCGACAGCAACGGCCGATGGCATGCCGTGGATCATCGGGCTGATCGCATCGTATCGGTCACAAAGGAATTGTGTGATTTGTGATTTGGGACGATTTCAAATGTTCAGAATCCATACAAAAACTCACACCGACCAAACCAACGGAAAACTAAAAACAAAAAGTCGAAACAAAAAGAGATGGTACGGTCTGCCCCTTGCACGTTAACCACACATGCACGGGAAAGCTGACTGCTCCAATCCTTCTGTAACCCCAGGTCTTCACTGGAATCGTAGAGCACATGGGCACAATCAGCGCGATTGTGGAAGTCGACAACACCTGGGGCGGCGGCAGCGGGCTGTCCATGACCTTTGTCGACTCTAAGCCCATCCTGGACGATGTTAAGATTGGAGACTCCATCATGGTCTCAGGTAAGAATCGGTTTTGAAACCCGCCTCTCTGGGCATATGTGACTCATCCACGCACAACGCACAACTCCTTTCCATCCTGAAAGGTATCTGCCTCACTGTCACCGAGTTTGACGACACACGCGAATGGTTTAAAGTGGGCTTTGCTCCTGAAACAAGCCGCCGAACAAACTGCGGCGACTGGAAAGTGGGCGACAAAGTGAACTTGGAGCGAGCCATGAACGCGAGCACCCGTTACGGAGGGCACGTTGTGCAGGGGTAAAACAACATCCTGCTCACTGTACTTGCCGAAACAACACTGGTTCTCATGTGCTTCTTTTTGCATTCATCCAGCCACGTCGACACCACCGTCACAATCGTCAGCGTCAAGCCAGACCCCCCCAACAGTCTCATCTTCACCTTCAAGGTTGCTCCAATTGCTTCCGTCGACGGCGGTGAGCAGGACCCCATGCTCTACATTATCGCAAAGGGATACGTATGCCTGAATGGCGCCTCACTCACTGTGATCAATGTGGACCGCAACGAGCGCACATTTAGCATCATGCTGATTGCACACAGCCAGTCGCACCTGAATCTGCCGTTGCTTCCAATTGGCGGACGCGTGAACTTGGAGGTGGATGAGATTGGAAAATACATTGAGAGCGTTGTGCGTGGGTTTGTGGAGCAGAAGCCTGAGGACGGGGATGGTATCTTTGGCAACCTGATCAAGCAGATGGTTTCAAAGGCTGTGGATGAGAAGTTGAAGACTCTCGGCGTTCTTCCACCTAAATAGCCAGCAAAAACAACTGTGCACATAAACAAACAAACGTTATGAATAACTGATGGACGTTTTTACTCTGAGCACACGCATTCACTTTCGATCCGAAGTTGTTGGGGAAGGATAACAGGAAGATGGGTTAAAATAAGGGGTTGGATGACGGATGGATTTTGGGGTCCACACGCAACACAAAAAACAGATACTGATTTCTAATCACTTCTTATGAGGTCGTTCGGTCCAGGATGAGACTGGACAGACAGATACGTGGCCCACGCTAGTCCAACGCTGTGCACAAACACGCGTCGTGGGACGTGGCTGCGGATCGCCCAATTGGCAATCACATTGCTGGCGGGCAAGAATGTCCAAGCCACCGAGCTGACTTGTTTAAAAGTGTCCTCGGCCGTTTGGAACGGCATGGGATCGTTGTTTACAAACGCCGCACGGGCGTACAGGAAACTAAACGTCAATGGAGGCGCAAAGAGAGCTTGTTGCGTAATTGCGTGGAGTACGGCTGTGTGCAGTCGGAGACGGGTTGATGCTTGCGACTGAGCATATTTCGAATCGGGTAAATATCAAAACGTAAGCGAGAGCGGAACAAGGGGAACAGAGAGTTGCAATTCTTGCTGTGTGTTACCTGGAAGACACGGCTCAGCAGGTAGGAGGTAGTCAGTCCGTACCATCCCGCCATGCCAACACCAAAGAGCGCGGTCTTGGCAGTCCGCTCAGCGTCCCAGTTGTCGACAGACACGGCGCCTGGCACCATCATGACGACTTGCGAAGTAGCATCACCGGCAAAGAACGTGGCCGCACTGGCGGAGCTTGCCGTCAGGAGGCGGCCCAAGTACATGCAGTTTAAAGTTGTTTTTTATTTCTTTTTCAGAGCTTTGGCGAGTTCACTTTTTGACGGCAACATTTGAAATTTTTTTGTATTTTAAGGGCGTCAATGGCCGGCGGATAACGGATAAACGATTTGGGGAGATCGATCCGCTGAGCAAAGCGTTTGTTTTTTGTTTTTTTACTTTTGAACAACGCATTCACTTTCACCACCAGTAGAACCTCAACAGCAGAACGAGTAACACAACACCACCAACGATCGCAACGGGTCCGTACTTTTGATACAGCGCTTGCATATTCAGACTCTTGCTTTGCTTCTTGTATTTGTCAGACTGCGACTTGAGCTGCTGCGACATGGTCGACATGCCTGTATGCGAGCGAGACAAGCGACAGTCAGCATCCCCCCACTTCAGAAAATAAAATGAGAAAAAACTCAACGATCCAAAGTCTCCCCGCGACCCAAAACATCGGAAATATTTTTCGTCATGATTCGAGTAACATCCTGCAAATCGTCGTTCAGTTTGTTCAAGTTTTTCTGCGTTCGCGTATCCTTGTATTGTTTTTTGGTCTTTTGGATGAACGTGTCTGTTTAAAAAAAAAAAAAACAAGTCGTTATTCCACGTATTCGGGCCCCCCCCCCCCCCCAAAAAAAAGGGACTCACCGAATTTCACAAACGCATACGGCCGCGCAACTGAAGCAACTTCGTTTCCGTACTTTTCATGAAACTCTTTTTGAATTTCTTCCAGGTAGGCGAAAGCCAATTTCTTTGGGTACGAGCGATCGCAGAGGGTCAAGTAGCACACGCCAAACTCAATCAAATAACTGCAAATAGACGGGTGTCAAGAAGAACAAGGCGCGCATTAAGTCAACATGCAGAATAAAAGAGAGCCACTTTTAACGCAACTGGAAAACGTAAGGACCCGTCTCGATCGAGCATCGGAGATCCGAGTCAGGCGACAACTTTTTGAAGATGGTTTTCGCTTGGTTCTTGTATTCTGTGAGGTCGGATGACTTGCGATAGGGTGGGGGGGGGTTTAATGAGTCCTTTCGATAATTGAAGTGAAAGGGCAAAACCTCTTCGTCGTCCATTGAGGCAGCGAGAGGAACTCCATCGGCCACACGTGCAATGATTGTGGACTTGACCTGGTGGAGCGAGGGTTCAGTTTGCCTGCTCCCGAGAGAGAACTGGGTTCTATAAAAACCTCACCATTTGATCTGAACTTTTTTTTTAATAAATTAATATTTATCCGCTGGAAACATAAACTCTTCTGTCAATGGAGAACAACTTGGCCTCAACTCCGACATCAACACCGCGATTTAGACCCAAGCAACGCCCGGTCTTTTCGCAGATGCTCCAGTCTCCGTCGCCGTTCAATAGCTTGAATGTCACCTCTGCCACCGCCAAATACGGCATCAAGCCTCTATCAAATGCAGTGGGCACCAGAAACGCGCGTCCGCTCCGTCTTCCCACTGAAGATGAATTCGCCGAACTGGGCCTGGACTGTTTTCAGCCCACCCGCGCAAACGGGAAACTGACCAAAACATCGCAATCGCCAGCACCAAGATCCACTCTTTCAACAACCACAACAAGATCGACTGTTGCAGCAACAACACGGTCACGGCTCGCTGCTCTGGACCAAATCCTTGCTGCCCCTTCTCCACGCAAGCCGCATCTTAGAAACAGCAACGCGAATGCCGCTTCGACTGTGACCGTGTCCGGAAATCGGCCTCAAGCGGCACATCAGGCCACTACTGTCCTTGCTCGGGAGACAGCTGTTGCTTGTGAGCCGGCGCTCTCACGTTCAGCTGAAGATCCAGATACGTTTGGCTTTGGCTCGTTCAGCGATGTTTTTATTACAGAGCAAGACCTGGTATTGATTGATCATTTGGCCCGCCGTTGCAGTTTCACCAACCTGTTCTTTTCCGATTCGTTGATTCCAGGAGCGAGCACAAGAAAAGCTGGGTGAATCGAATGTCAGGACGAATTCGGACATTGTTTTGGAAGCATTGCAAAAAGTTTCAACATCAGCTGTTGCAGAAGACTCCATTGTGCGTCTGACTCCATCAACTGAGATTCTCTTTTCTGCAAACGCGGCGTTATGTTCTGATTTTGTAAGTTGTTTTTCAGTGTCGGCTTTTTTTGTTTTTTTTGTTTCAGTTTTTCGGAAATTTCATTTTTCTTGACCTTTTTGACTGTGGTCAAATATTGAGTGTCATTGCGCTGGGTGTATCTGTTCTTCTTTTCATCGGCATTTCTCGGTCTTGTCTAAATCTCGTCCGTCACTGAAAACTCAGCTAATTATCGGACGAGGGCGAATCTCCATCGCAGATATGCACATCACATGGACTGGAAAACTGATTTCGCTAGACAACTCTATGAGCACATGCGAAACTGTGCTGCAATGGCCTGTTGCCCAATGGAAGGACGTTCGACAGAAAACCGTGTCAGTCACCGCTCAGCAAGATGGCGGCCAAGACACAAAAATGAGTGAGGATACTGATGATGGTGAAGATGAACAACCAATTTTGCTCATTTCGACGGATTCGAGGTTGTTTGGACGCGTATCTTTGCAGTTTCAGTTTGGTGAGCTTTTCTTTTCATTTTCTTTTCTTTTAATTTCTGTTCCATCATCTCTTTCTTGATAATGCGTGTGAATCAATCCCTCATTGGCTATTCCACAGATTTTTCTTGGCAAAGTGACGAATGTTTGGAAACTGTTCATCGAATCCAGCAGGAAAGCCAGTTGCCCGTAGCATCCCAAGATGACACAGTATCAGACTCGGTGCAAACAGATTCTATCGCGCAATCATCGTCCGAATCGTCTTTTGAGTTGAGAAATCTTTCTTCCAAAAAAAGCCTGTCCCTCCTTCTTGAATTCATGAGAAAAAAAACAGATCGTCGAAAAGGCAGCTTATTGCCGAACATGAAAACACGATGGATGCAATCCATCGCGAGTATCAAGAAAAATTAGCCGCTGCTCAAGAAAACTATGCCACTCGATTGGCACAGTTGGAAGAATCCAGACTCACCATGCATACTCCCGTCAAGGCTCGCATCCCATTACTTCGCACTGTCAAAGAATGCGGAATCTGTTGCGATGAACTGGAACAATACGGTGAGGGCATGGCTTGGAAAACGTATCAGGCGTTCATATCATTTGTTTTGGGTTCACTGAAATCTATACCGATATTTCGCAGAGCTTGAACCTTGCGGGCATCGAATCTGTGGTGGTTGTTTTGATCGCATGTCTGCACCGGAAGGGTGGAAGTGTCCTTGGGATCGCAATCCTGTTGAACGTTCCAAGAAATTGGAATAGCTGCGACAAGGAACAACTAAATAAACAACTGAAGCCAAATTGATTACAGAATAGTTGTCTCCCTGATACCAAGCTGGGGTTCATGGCTTCAAAATTAACCTCACTGCACATAATATAAATCAAAAGAAAAAGAGACGAAAAATCCAAATGTCGCACCAACGAGACTCACGCGACCGCGACAGAGAATACGGCCGGGACATGCGCAACAACAACAGCAACATGAAAGAAGGCGGCAGAGACTACCGTGACAGTCGCGACAATCGCGATCATCGGGATGCGCGGGACATTCGCAACTGGGACCGAGGCCGACCCGCGAGAAGCGACCGCGACTGGAGTGACAGGGAACCAAGCGAGAGGCCTGGGCCGAAAGTGGCGGAGATTGAGAAAACGGCGAGCGAGGTTCCTGAGGTGGAAAAGGACACGGTAAAGAGAGTGCCTCTATCTCTCGAGGAACTGCTTGCAAAGAAAGAGGCTGCGGTTGTGAAGGTGAGGGTGGATACGTGCAACTGCCCTTTCATTAACCAACGAAATACTGACTGCGCATGCATCTCGCAGCCCGTCTTTTTATCAAAAGAAGAGCGCGCCAAACAGGCTCTCGAACGACGCATGAAAGAGGTCGAAGCCAAGCGTGCATCGCTCGACGCTACTCGGGCCAACCTCTCACTTTCCCAGCAAGGAACGAATCAACCCTATTCCACATCCGCACCCACTTCCTCAAGGCACCCACCGCCGCCACCAAGCAGGCACGATCCTGCTCCTCTATCCCGACCAGATCCATTTAACCGTCCACCGGAAGCCGTTGGAAGAGGAGACCCAAGGGACGCGCGTGACAGGGCTCGTGCAGAACGCAACGCCGCTGAGGTTCGCAAAAAGTCAACAATGGAAGAAATGGGTGATAAGGAGTTGCAGGCATTGCGAGTTGAGTTTTTCCCCTTGTTGTGTTTGTTAAATTCATGCGCAGTTCATCTTTTGTTGACTTTGATTTTTTCCCTCCAGGAACGATACATGGGCGCCGAGAAAAAGAAGCGCAAGATTCGACGCATGAACGAAAAAAAGTTTGTCTTTGACTGGGCTGCGGACGAAGATACGGCCGTGGACATCAATCCCATCTATGCGAATCGCCATGACGTGCAGCTGTTTGGACGCGGACACATTGCCGGAATCGATATCAAAGAGCAAAAGAAGCAGCGCAGTGAATTTTACGAAAAGATGCTCCAAGATCGCAGAACTGAGGAAGAAGTGGGCCGTCAAAAGTACTCGTTTGAACTTGTTTTGTCGCACGCCGTTCGGGTTAACTTGTTTCCATTTCCATCACAGGGAGCTCGCTGAAATTGAAAAGAAGAAGGAAAAGAAGTCTGCGTGGGATGACCGTCATTGGACTGAAAAGCCTCTGACCGAAATGAAGGAGCGAGATTGGCGTATTTTCAAAGAAGATTTCAACATTGCATCCAAAGGAGGAGGTTCGACAAACCTAGTTTTTGTTTGTGCATCAAATTGCTTTTGTCTCATGCAATTCTTTTCCAGGTGTGCCAAACCCAATCAGGACCTGGAACGAGTCGGGTCTTCCTCCTCGTTTGCTCGAAGTGATTGACGGGATTGGTTATAAAGAGCCAACTCCAATTCAACGGCAGGCTGTGCCGATCGGACTCATTAATCGGGACATTATTGGTGTCGCTGAGACGGGTACGTATTTCCATACTGCTTTAATTGCGTTTGATTTTCTGATGGTTATCCATATTTTCATCTCAGGATCCGGAAAGACGGCCAGTTTTGTGATTCCCATGCTTGTCTACATTTCTGACTTGCCTCCGCTATCGGATGAAAACCGATCGCTTGGACCGTATGCCTTGATTCTTGCTCCAACGCGTGAGCTGGCCCAGCAAATTGAAAGCGAAACCATCAAATTCTCCAAAGGAATGGGATTCATTTGCGTATCCATTGTTGGAGGACACACGATTGAAGAGCAGTCGTTCAACATGCGTAGCGGTGCGCATATTATCATTGCCACTCCTGGTCGTTTGAAGGATATGTTGGATCGTAGAATCCTCGTTTTGAGTCAGTGTCAGTACGTTGTCATGGATGAAGCTGACCGAATGGTTGAAATGGGTGCGTCGTCTCCACGCAACAAAATAATTTGTCACTAAAAAGCACTTTTAAAACAGGTTTCGAAGCCGATGTCAACTACATCCTGGACTCTCTTCCCGCATCCAACCTCCGCCCAGCCGAAGAAGACGAATCCGCCGACACAACAATGATTGAGACGCGAGTTGGAAAGTTTCGTCAAACTGTCATGTTCTCTGCAACCATGCCCGCCGCAGTTGAACGCATTGCGAAAACGTATCTGCGTCGCCCGATTGTGGTAACGATTGGAACCGCTGGCCAAGCTGTGGACCGAATTGAGCAGCGAATCGAAATGATTAATGATGAAGGCAAAAAGAAGACGCGGCTGTTGGATTTGCTGGGTGGAGACGAATTTCCGCCACCCATGATTGTATTTGTGAATCAAAAGAAGGGGTGCGATGTCTTGTCAAAGGCGTTGGAAAAGCTTGGGGTACTGTTTCTGTCCTTGTCTTCCAAACGATGCCTTTTTTTTACCCGTCTTCTTTTGATTTTTCTTTTTCACAATAGTTCAAATCTACAACGCTTCATGGAGGTAAAAATCAAGAGCAACGTGAAGTTGCGCTTGCGGCTTTGAAAAGCGGATCAAAAGACATTCTGATTGCAACCGATGTTGCTGGTCGTGGTATCGATATCAAGAATGTGTCTCTCGTGTTGAATTATGATATGGCCAAGAGTATCGAAGGTGTGTGTCTTCTTTTGAATGCTTGTTCTTTTGCACAGGAATGTTAATGATGCCAAAAAAAAAAAAAAAAAAAAAAAAAAAAAAGATTACACACACAGAATCGGAAGAACAGGTCGTGCCGGCCAAAAAGGAACTGCAATCACATTCTTGAGTAATTCAGACAGCGATGTGTTTTATGATTTGAAGCAAATGGTCCAAAAGAGCAACATCTCTAAATGTCCCCCAGAGCTTGCAAACCATGAGGTTGGCCGTCTTTCCAACTTTTTTTTTTGCTGTTCTCCAAACCAAAAATTGGATCTAACTTTTCTTGTTTTTTCCTTTATTCAGGCCGCGCAAAGGAGACCCGACGGATTGCGCCGTGGCCAGCGAGCCCTGACGGATTGATCAACTCCCCCATAAATAAAAAAATCGTCCTGGAAAAAAAAAATAAATGAGTCAACAACAACCCGCAACAACACCATCAGAACAATCACAGATTCCATCCGTATGGGCCGCCATGGACACTCTTCAGCTATGCTACACACCAATCCCACAAATCAAACACTATTACCGGTACGGAACACTGCGGGACTGTTCCTCTGCACGCCGCGAACTCTTTTTTGCGATGTCGTTAAAGTCCAAGTCGGAGGAGGAAGCCATTCAGATTGCACGTGAGCGGCAGGAAGAGCGGTTTCGAGACAAGATTACGAAAAGGACGTCTGATGGAGTTTGGACGGTAAAATGGCTTCTTTTTTTTTTTTTTTTTTTTTTTTTTTCTTTGTTGGTGCTCTTATTTGAGGTTTACATGATTTTTTTTGCATGTTGTATTATAGTTGCGGACGGAGCCTCCACCCAACTTTCCGCCAAAGTTGGATGCATGAGTGGAGGTTGTTTTTTTTTTTGGGAGTTGGGGGAAATCCATGAATAAAAGTCCAACCGGCTTCTGCACACTTTTAACCGGGGGGGGGGGGGGGGGGGGGGGAGGGGGGGATTCTCTGGAATAAACCGCCAGTCCAGAAGAACGTTATACATGATCCCGTGTGATTTGAGGTACATCTCAAAACAAGCAGAGCTTCAAAAGGAAGAAACTGCCATCTGGAAGTTTTTCTCGAATTGGCCAAAACACGGGACGGGCAGAGCCAACACAATTCAGCATGATGCAAAAGAAGAATGAGTGACTAACGCTGCGCACAAAATTTCTCCAAAAAAGGGCGCCGATTCCAATATAAAATAGGGCGCCAATCAAAGATGGTGTTCTTCCAAAACTGCAAATCATTCAAAATATAAAAAACTGGGTTTGCGAAAAATCCTCGAATTGCAAATTTGCAGGCATGTGACTAACGAATGCTGGTTGGTGGATAGTCTGATATATATCGGGCCTTTGTCTTCGTTTGGCAGCGTCGCTTTTGCGGGAAAGAACGAGTCCTGATTGACAAACAGATACGACCAAACTCAAACTAGGTACAAGCACACAGTTTTATTATAGCACAAGTGTTCAGCAAAAACAGGAAGAATAAACAAAAAAAAAAAAAAATTCAAGAATCAGCAAGTAAACAACAAAAAACACAAATCACACACAGAACCCAGTTCCTAGGTGTTCTACAGCGCTCTACAAGGAACTGAATGGGGGAGTCTACTCTCTAGGGTTGAGCATAAGGAGGAGGGACACGAAGAGGGGAAACGAGGGAAACAGCAAGAATGAACAGGAGCGGAGGGGAGGGGAGGGAGGGGAGGGAGGTCGATAAACACGGGAGCCAAATATCCACAATCGAAAAAAAGAGAAGCGGCAACGAATAAGACTTGGGCAAAAAAGAAAAGAGAAAAGAAAAGAGAAAAGAAAAAAAAGAACCTGAGAAACAAACATGACGCATGGGACATAATTCCAATTCCCAAAAAAGGAAACACAAAAAAACAAGATTTTACAAAAATCTACTCCCAATCGTCTTCCTCTTCGTCGTCGTCGTCGTCATGTTGACCGCGAGACGCGCCAGACCGGCTTTTCCGCCGGTATCCCTTCCGCTTGCCGTACGCGCGTCGGTTCTGAAACCAGATCTTGACCTGCGTCTCGGACATGCCCAACGTGGCGGCCAGTTCCGAGGCCTGGTTTGGCTGCAAGAATCGGTTCTCTTCGAAACAGGACTTGAGAATGTCGGCTTGATCTTCGCCGAGGGTGTGACGCTTTTTGCTTGTTCCACCAACACGGCGCAGGTGGCTGTCGTTTTCGGAGCAACTGCTGCTGTGCTGGGTATCATTGTGTTTGGAGCGTGAGTACTTTTTGGAGGAGCGTTTGCGGGTGCTGGTGTTGATGGTTGGGACGGGAGCAGGAGGGGCAAACTGCTTGCGCGCCTTAGTCCTGGCCAGTGGAGTGTCCGGGACTACTGGATGGTCGAAGGCGTCCAAGTCAAAGGAGTCCAAGGAGGCTGCGAGGGTGGTGCTGTGGGGTGTCAGTGTTGGTGAAGCACCGGGTGCTTCAGTTTTAATCAAACAGCGAGTCAGATTTTCCGTTTTTCCGTTTGTGTCAAACAGCGGCGGTGACGCGCTCTTGTAACCAGCAACAATGGACATTGGGAGGAAGACGGGCGGAGAGGGCGGTGGAGAGTGCGACAGCGGCGGTGTGATGCTGCTGCTGTCGTGGCTGGATGGAGTGTCAAACAGGGGCGACATGAGCTGGTGATGCTGCTGAGAGAAGTCGGTGTGGTGTTCGTAGTGGTGGTGATGCTGCTGCTGCTGTTGGTGTTGGTACTCATCGTGGGTGAGGTTGTAGAGTTGCTGGTGCGCGCATTCCTGGGCTGCGGCAGCCGCGAATAAATCATAGTGATCCAGCGTGGTTTGAAGTGTAGACAATGGTGTTGGCGCGAAGGGAATGTTACTAAACGCTTCCATGTCGCAGTGTTGTTGAGTTTCGAGCAGCATCGGGTCTGCGAGCAGGATTTGGTCCAAGGTCATGTCAATGGGAAAGTTGGGGTGGGCATTGATGGCATGCAGATCGTACAGGGCAGGGTGGTAGGAGTTTAGGGAGTCGAGGGGACTGAGACAGCTGAGGGTGTGGTGGTGGTAGTCGTAGTCCATATTGGGCGTATGTCTGGTCTGTATGCGTGTGTATGTCTGTGTATGTTTGTCTGTCTGGATGCTCACTTGGTCACTTGGCGTTCTTGAGGGGGCGAATAGCTCGCAAGCCCATCATCGCCTTTTTGTACCAAACCAAGAACATGAAAATTGTGCAACAGAAACCAAACCCTAGAAAATTGTAGTCAAAAA
This sequence comes from Chytriomyces cf. hyalinus JEL632, assembly GCA_025435555.1. NCBI lineage: Eukaryota > Fungi > Chytridiomycota > Chytridiomycetes > Chytridiales > Chytriomycetaceae > Chytriomyces > Chytriomyces cf. hyalinus JEL632. The sequence goes on along the minus strand of JAIWWG010000029.1, from coordinate 169,192 downwards.
AGAGGACCAAAATTCACAAGGACCCAAATTGGAATATTTGCTGAGCGAAGAGAAGAGTGCACGTCGTCGTCCATTTATTATTTTCTTCCAATCAAAAAAACACGCGGCCAAGTGAAAATAATACAAAAATTTTTGTGATTGGGAAAACACTGAAAGAGATGTGTTGTTGTCTGTCCCCAATCAGCGCCACTATTTAAGCGCGTCTTGTCACTTGTCTGTCTGTTTGTCTGTCTGTCTGTCTGCGGACTCCACTCCGCCACGCCGCATCTGGCGTCCACAGCATCATCCGCATCCTGTGCGCACACCCTCCAAGACAAGACAAGACAAGGCGGCATACATGCAAATGAGTAACCCCCGCACGCACGCACGCACGCACAAGGTGCCACCCACTCGGGTCTCATTTTTCTGTTCTGTTTTTGATTGCATTTGTTTTTTAATTTCTTTCTCAAGTTTATCAAGCCAAAGAAAGAAAGAAAGCTCGGGAAGAACCACAAATCCAATATACACACACACACACAACACTTGAACCCAACTAGCACTCACTGACTCACTCCGACAATGAAGCGTGTGCTGAGTGTGTGTGTGGGTGTGTGTGTGGGGATTGTGAAGAGTGGCTGTGTCAGTTGATGCTCTCATCAGCTGTCACATTTAATGCGCGATATTTAAAATAATAATAAAATGAGAGGATATTATTTAAAAGAAAGAAGGAAACAAACTAGTTCTGCTGCTTCCAGTCTGGAGAGTGAGTGACACGCGATCCCATCACAACAAAAATACATACACACGCATACACTACTACGCACCACTGTCTGTTTATTGTCACTGTTGTTTCGCAGCCCTTTTTCCCTTTGCGCGACTCTTTTCGTCAAATGCGACCAACTCTTGTGCGGCACCCACGAGCTGAATCACGTTAAGCACCTAATAACATAAAAAACACAAAATTAAATACTACGAATGAGTCGGCCTGCCAACCCCCAGCCACCAGTGAACAAACAAACGCCCCCCCCCCCCCCCCCACCACCCACTTTTTCCTCACCTGTTTAACAAGACACGGAATCGCCGTCGCAAACCCTACTGCAAACACGGCACTTCCCAACATCGTATCGCGAGTGAACCGCAACTCCCCGTCCCCACTCTTCCACGTCAGCAGATACACACTGATGTAAAACAATTGGTCCAGCAGGCACACCATAAACAGCACAACCTTGCTGCTGTAATAGAGTCGCAACAGATACGGCGCACGTGGATCGACGCGCTTATGCGATTCGCTGCCCGTGACGAGAGATGCATACATGTGAGCATAGTGAGACACTAGATCGAGCCCTGCAAGCGCCTGCACAAGCGCAACTAGTCTCCAGTCTGAGTGAACCTGTGCCGCAATACGAACAAGCAGACACAGCGTCGTCATACGGTCAAGCACCATATCGAGAACGGCTCCGAACCGAGAGTCTGTATATTCGTTCGTTTTTTTTCGAGTTTGGGTTTGGGTTGCGGAAAGGGGGGGGGGCAGAAAACAAAAGGGATTGCGCAAAGAATTCGTAGGGAGCGCGTTAGAGTGCTTTTGGACGGGTTGCTGATTTAAAAGTGACAGGTTTTAATTCGGTGATTACGTTGATCGAGCGTCCTTGCAGCGTATCCATCAGCGGCATCCAGCAGACACGAGACGGAGTAAAGACCGACGGCAAGAACAGGCTGAGACGCCATGGCCGCGCATGCCCAGACACACGTTGCCAGGCGCAGGTATCCGATCACGTTGGGCACAAACAAATAGACGTTTTCTTTCTTCATTTGATTTTATTTATTTACGACCGACTTTAATCTACACGCGATTTGCGAAAAAAAAAAAAAAAAAAAAAAAAAAACAATCAATATTCACGTAGCCCCACTGCCCATAAACACCATCCCAAACAATTTCCCAACCCCTTTACTCTCCATCCACTCCCGCACCTGCCCAAGATCTGCCCTGTTGCCCCTCTTGCCATGCATGCTGAATAAATCAGTAATCTCGCTCATGTCGCTAAACTTGCGCATCCCAATCGTCTCAGTCAGCACTAAAGAAATCTTTTTCTGATGCGACGGCACATCCGCCCACGAGACGCTCTTGATCTCGCTCATGTACGCATCAATGTCCTTCCTGGCTCCCTCGAGGCAAACAAGTCCTGGCTTCCCAGCCAGCACAAACCCGCTCAAATTATACTGCGGCGCCCATGCCACAAGCTCATCGCGCTTTGATGGCGTGCTTAGGGAAATGAGCAGGAACCAACAGCGTTGAAGAGGTTCCGCGTCCTGCGTTTGTATCGTCGCTTCTTCGCTCATCTGTTCCGTATCATCTGTATCTTGCATCTCCTTCAACAAGTCGCATTGCTCCTCTCGCAGCGCCTGAATCGCGTTCAGAGCTATCTCGCTCCAATCCAAGCTATCAACACCGTCTCCCACACATGCTCGCTGTAGCCGTGCATGCACCTCCCGCGACATCCACGTTTCATGCCGGACTGAGAGACTGAACCCAGAGTGTCGGTGTTCGTCCGAGAGTGGAATCGTGATCATGAGACATGTCGTGTTTCTCGTGTCCGTGTCCGAAATGGAACTGTTTCGAATGTCGATGCATAGTTCGACTTGGCCGCCGTCTTGATCGCGGATCTGGGATAAGGTGTCCGTGTCCAGTACGGACACGGTTGAGAGGTTTGATGGATGTAATATGTGGAATTCGTCCATGGGTTCGTGCATGCTTCGGAGCACTTCGATCGTGGTAAGTGCTTCCTCCAGCACTTCCATTCTTTTTTTATTTTATTCTCCGTAAAAAGTAAAAAGAAAGAAATATTTTCAAAAATCATGGCAACACGTCCCAAACCCGAAGTCCTTGAAGCCGCTTCAGACCCAGATGCCACCATCACGCGGCTCCTTGGAGCAGCATCGTCGTTGAAGCAGCCAGCCAATCTAGATGCACCTAGCGACGATGAAGTAGCCGAGATGGAAGCCTTCTTACAATTGATGGCCAAGAACCCTGATGCTGCCCAAGTGCTGCAGCAGATGATTGAAAAAGGCGGTATTCCAGGATCTTCTGATGCACAAATGCCGTTCCCGGAGGACTCGGGTTTGCGTCTCCCTTTCGTTTTATTCATCCATGCGGTTGGGCTTTTTTTGTTTTGATGCTTTCGAAAACAAAACCAAGCAGACCCCGACGCAATGACGGCAGCCCTATCCGCATTATCAGATTCACTCGCAAAGTCGAAATTGAGCTCGGTTCCCGTTTCGGATATGGTCCAAATCACTCCGAAACCAGGTCTCGTTATCAAAACACATTTGGCAAAGCGCAAGGAAGATTATCCCGAAGGTGCTCATCCCCCCAAATCTCCCGAACCCGCAAGATATAACTATCGCATATCTCGTCATGAAAAAAAGTCCTGAGAAATTCAAAATTGCACCCCTATCCAGGAATGAAGGTCTTCATCAACCTCTGCCACAGCACAGAGATCCCTCCACCGCCAACCATGGACTACGAAGAAGTCTCCCGCGCAATGCTCGAAAGCGATAATGTCAGTTTCAAAGTTCCCCTCAGTCTAAGCGCGCCGAAAACGGACAAGGATAAGGCAGGCAAAGTCTGTCTCGTGTTTGACGCTGCGTGCAACACGTCTCCGTTCCAACAGGCGCAAAAAGATGGATCGTTTCATGCGTTTATGGTGACACTTTGCTGTGAGTGGGTTGAATCTAAACATGAGCTTGTTCTTTCGAGAGGTATGTTTTTTTTTTTGCGTTTGAATTCAGTTGAGTTGACCTTTTTCCTCTCTCTCTTCCCCTTCTCGCCACTAGACATTTCATTCCCGAAACTCAAATCGAAAGGAGAAATCTCTATTCATACCATCCGGAAGCAAGCCAAATCCATCATATCCGAACTTCCCAAAGACAATCTGAAGCAATCGGCAAGTACAATCGCAACCAAACCAGCAACACCGTTTCACACTTCGAAAGCTGTAAAACCCTTTCACGAAATCTTTTGCGAACCTCCACAAGGCGATCCAGAGTTTTTCGTTGTTCGAGTGAATCTGCCGCAATTGGTTCGTTACTTGCATCTTTTATCGTACGTATTTTTCCTTAACCACATGGGTGTGTCCTTTTACTCAGGCCACGATCAAAGATGCAATCACTTTGGATGTGGAAGAAAAACAACTCATCTTGTCTCCCGTTGGAGACGCATGCGCACATTACGTTGGGATCACAGTTGCTCTGACATCACCTGTTGACCTGGATCAAGTTGGGGCGCAGTTTGATTTGTCGACACGCGTGTTGACAGTTACTCTTGTATGTCTGAAATAAAAAAACAAGCGAGGCGCTGCTCGGAGATATCTGAGCAAAATATATGAACGAAATGTAAAGGCATCCGGGGTTCTTCGCGCACGACTCTCTGAGTTGAACTTCTCTCTTATCCGGTTGAAGTCCTTGAAGTATGTGGGGCCAGACACATGATGCATCGAAGGAATTTTTTTTTTCCATCTTTCTCTCCCCAGTTCTCCATACGTCCAGAAACTGACCAACCCCGTACCAACTCGGTTGCTTCAGAAAATCATCATCAATTCTCCCCTCTCAACTCATCACACTCTCCTACTGACAGCAATGGCAAGCAAAGCCCTCAGCGCGCCTGATCAACGCAGTCTGTTTGATCAAGCAGTCATCCTCGATGCTCATGCCGCGCAGACTGCGCAGCCAAGTGAAGCATCCATGCACTTCTTTAAGTTCCTGGACACCAAGAGCCAACCCCAACCAACTCCAATCATCCAGAACGCATCTACAACACATCCATTACCCATCTTTGAAATGCCATCCATCAAACCACAATCGTTCCCCAAACCCCGTCGCAATTGCTCCATTTATGAACTCCAAATCTACATTGATAATTACCTTGATAGTTCGTTTGAACGTTGCGAACTGTATGGCTTTGCTCCGTCCGTTGCGGAAATCTCGAAGCAGAATCAACTGACGTATGTTCAATTCACTTCCACTGGTCTCATTGGAAAAGCGCGCGAAAAATGGCTACAAATTCCAAAACAAGAACGTTTCTATATGAATTGGACTGACTATGAAGTTTGGATTCGGAATCTGTTTGGGTATCCGTTGATCCCTTTTGATCAAGCCGTCTGCGCGTTGGATGATCTCCGTCAAACAGAATCAGCTCGCATCTATTCTCAAGAATTCAACACGGTTCTGGATGCCACTACTTCTGTTGGAGTGGATCATGGTGCCAAGTTTCTCTGTGCCAGGTACCGTCTTGGTCTCAAGACGCATCTCCGTACCCTTCCAGATCTCCTCCGCATCACCGAAGACCTGGACGAGCTTCAAAAACATGCTGAATATCTGGACGACGTCATGTCCAAAACCAGCAACTTTGCCGAGTCGCGTTATCCACCTGCTTCTTTACAACTCCAGAAACGTAAAAGCTCAGTGGATCTTGGCAACACTCAACAAACGTCACCATCCCCGCGACTCACTCCTGACCAGAAAGCGCTCTACCGCTCGAAAGGCTGGTGTGTCTATTGTCAAGCCAAAGAGCATGACACGGACCATTGTGTTAAACTCCGTAACCGCCGCGCCCAAGCTTAAAAGGCTAACATCATTAAGTTTGTTAAATAAAAAAATGACATGCTTTCGCCTCTTTTACTGCTGTCTCTGAGCTTTGCATGCAACCTCAAGTAGGTTTCCAAAGACTACCCAAGCAGGAGAGTCCAGCGTCACCTTGACAATCAAATCTTGCTGCTGGCACAAACCTCCCCTGCCAGCTCGATAAGTGAGGGCGGTCAAAGAAAAACTCACCTCCTCAAGCATTTTCCCATCACCCTCCATAACTCCGTATTCTTCAACCCTTTTTTTAAAGACAAGCACTGTCAGAGTTTGACGCAGTCTCTCGTGTTTATGTTCAATAAAAGGGATAAAGTCAAACGTAAATGGACTTTATTCTTGGTCGATTAATTTCGATCAAATGGCACCGGTTTCAGTTTGAAACAACGATGGTGCAACGCCCTGCTTCCCTGAGCTTTCATAGGCTGTAGCTTAGATAAAGTCACCGAAGGTGTATCTACAACGAACTTGATCCATGAATTGTGACAAGCACACGTTGGCCATTACCACCAGGGTAGCTCTCACGTGGTAGAATGCACTAAAATGATCAGTCTTAATTAGTCAAACAACAAGTATGTACTTTTACCACTGTGGAACAGGCACTGGTAGCTCAGTGGTAGAGCGTGGGACTGCAAATCCTGAGGTCACGGGATCAACCCCCGTCCGGTGCTGTTTTTTTGCCTAACCGTGTTACAAGTCAGCTCATTGATAAGTAAACACGAGAATTTATTTTGAAGAGACCATCTTTTAAAGCTTTGATGGCAAAGTTGTTGCAAAGGGTGGGGTAATGAAAGCGACGTTAGTGGAGATGCCAGCTTTTTCGTGATCCAGAATGCAGATACGACGGCCTTTTCCTTGAATGGCGTCTCTTGGTTTGGTGCGCATGAGCTGAGACTTTGCCGCGAGCGCGTCGACATCGGCACAAGCAAATGCGAGTCCCCAGAACCTTGCACCATCCTGCGGTCCGTCAGGATTCACCCCCAATCTTTTCACGGGCGAAATCGGCCGATTTATCAGTCGAAAACGGCGACGATGCGGCGACGATACACGACCGATAAATCGGCCGAGATCCGGACGCTCACGCCATTCGGCCGATGTTCTTCCGATTTATCGGTCGAACATCGGAAACCTATCGGCCGTATCTCGCAAGCATATCGGCCGCGTATCTGCAAACCAGTCGATGAACGGTCAACCCAAAAGCTGGATTTATGGGCAGTAAAATAAAATATTTATCGTTCGTAAAGTTAAAAATTTATTATGTATAAAATGAGCACTCGTCGCAAGACCAGCTGTCGCAAGACCACCCGTCGCAAGGAACAATGCCGCTGTTGAGGTGAGCAGCGATTATACCCCTTCGTTCTCATCATTTGAGTCAGCGGCTGCCTGTGGGCCCTGATCTGTGTATGTTGCCAGATCTAAGGCCTTGATCCGTTCCAGTTCAGCAGGACCCCCCGGCCCAAGACCTGCAATGCGCCTCATCTCCTCGATGAGGATCGCAAAGTAGGGAACCCTCACCCTCAACATACCACGGACTCTGCGCTGTGTGAAGGTGAGTATTTATATTCGTGTCACAATTGCGAAACATCGTGAAACACTTACCATCAACGCTGCACGCTTCAGAACGTCATTCGTCAACTTGCACCTATCACCGAATACAACTACAGCGTATTTTTGAAGGGTGAGATTAGCGGTGTTTTTATTGTAGTGTCCTTTGATCTATTAATGCAAAGTTAGTTCAGCACAACAGAGCCATTCATACTCAATGCCATCAACTCACCTTCTTCACCATAGTGTCGCGAGCGCTTCGAAATGAGCTCTTGATCTCTTCAATAAACATGGTGCGCTGATCTTCATTGTATGTTGCAATCAAGGGTCCCCATTCTGTTTCAAGGTGATGCTGAATGTGAAGAAGCAGAGTTAATAAAGATGAATATCAATAGGACTTGTTTTCACCTCTATCTTAGTGAGATTTGGTTTCAGAACGTACTTGGTGGCAGTTGCGACAAAATATTTCTCATTTGCACGTTTGATGTCTGTCCTCAACGCTTTTGGAATTGTCTCACGCATCTTGGGCACAAAGCTATTGCTGAGCATAGCAATAGACTGCCTCAAAGCTGTGGTTTCACTGTTACTGTATTCAGCCTGCTCTTGAAACTGTTCTTTCAGATCTCTGATCACAGAGACAAAGGGCTGCATATCTGAATTTGAATGAGACAGTGAGGTGAGAAACATCATGTAGTGAAAGGCAACATACCAATCTGAGTTGATGGACCAGCCTGAAGAGGTGAGTTGGAGAATCTGGCAGGTCCCCTTTGTTGGGGGCTGAATTGGTCAAACTCTTCATCCTGATGACGAGGGCGGTAAGAAACTGGCTGGCCAGTAGATCCCTGGAAAGTAAAGCTGATTGACCCCTGTGCAGTGGAAGATACACTGTATCAGATCACCCTTGCATGCTGATCAGTTCTGAGGCTCATTTTTCTTTGCTCCAATTTGTTCCGACATGCCCAATTTGTTCTGTGATTCATCCCAATTTGTGCCCAACATGCATCAAAGTCAGCACAGATGTCCAAACTGCAACACGCCATTTGCTGGGAAACGCTGGGCAAGGAATCTGAACCATCATCTGCAGCGTTGCACAAATGAGTCGGAATCAGATGATGCTTGGAGTATGCATTCATGCAAGAGTACAAGCTCTGCTCAGCAAAGTTTTGACAGCCTTGCATTCAACCAAGAGTGCATCAATATGATTGCTGAGACTGAAGCAGGTAAAGGCTTTTTGACTGGGTTAGCAATTTACAAAATGGACTGACAGATCTGTTGCCAGCAGATTCCAATGATTGTCTCAGTGACAAAAGTGTCAGAGCAGAAGAACAATGCGCAATTGTGGCTGGACCAGATGAACATCACAGCACAAGCGACAGCAACAGTATTGATCAGTCAGATAGAACTGACATGGAATTGTCAGACACTGATGATGGTTCTGATATGGACTCTGATGATGGTTCTGATATGGACTCTGATGATGCAGCTTCTGACTTTGGATCCAGCCATTTCTACCCATTTCCATCAAGAACACATGCTCTGCTATTCAGTCTGCTATTTGCTAAGCGTCGCCGCATCAGTATTACTCAAATGAAACTTCTCTGGGGAATATTTGAACTGCTGCAAGTCAAGTGCCCTTCTTTGAATGCAATTTTGAAGCTACGCAAGAAGCTTTGCAAAGTGCAGCCCATTGAAAGGAAATCTGCATCAGGCATTCAAATCTTTGTCAGGCCTATTCCTGAGCTCATTGAATCTGCGTTTGCAACACCATCTATTGCAAAGGAAATCCGATATGGTCCACAGTTATCAACACATCCACAAGAAATTTTTGAGTCATTAGCATTTTCTGTGAGAGCGCCTTGCCTTTGGATGGACAACAATTCAACTCGATTTTACGCTGGGTGAGATCTTCCTTAAATGTTTTTAGTGATTTAGCTGATATCACTTTTAGAGATACTGTTGTAATGCCCAATTTTGAAGAAGGCATTATTAAGTGTTTTCCAAAACCTGGTATTGTGGCATTTGGGCAAGTTGCTGAGCATTTCCATTCTGTGTTGTTGCAAAACTTCACAACTACAGTTGAACTGCATCCAGGGGATGCAATGACACTTGTTCAAAGGGGCAATCTCAGTATTCGAGGTTTGTGTGCAAGCATTTATTTTGAAGATAGTAACTGAATTTGTTCAGCAAATGGCCGGAAAGTCATCAACTTTCCAGTCATCTGCAGCTCAGATGAAACTTCAGGAAACACAACCAAGCGCTACAACCACTTTGAAAACTTTTTCGTTATATTTCCATTGCTTCCGCACAAGTTTTATGGTCCTCGATATATCAACTTTGCTGCCACTACAAACACTGGATCATGGTCAGATATTGCTGAGGTTGTCTTGCACGATTTGAGAGAAGGTAACATTAATCTGTATTTATTTTGACATTGCAGTACTGAATAAATCACCAGGCAGCCCTCTATCTCTTGGAATCAAAGTACTTGACTCAAGCACCGGAGAGGATGTGATTGTTGTTTCACAATTACTTGCAATGCTTGTGGATAATCCACGTGCAGCCCAAATATGCCATCAAGCTGGAGCACGAAGTGACTTCAACTGTCGAGTTTGCACTGCACCTATTGGAAGTCCATCCACTTGCATGCAACTTCATCCTTATCGATGGTTATATGAAACCAAGCAAGTACTGTCTCGAATGGCACAGATGAACAAAACACAATCAGAGTCTCTGAGAAAAGCAACTGGGATAACTGTTCCATCTGAGCACGCCAACATCTATCTCTCCCTCCCTGGTTTTTCACCTCATGCGCAAACTCCAGTTGAAATTCTCCATACACTGTTACTTGGAGTCATGAAATACTTGGGGACAGAGTCCAAAGAAAAGCTGAAGTCAAGGTCTCTCAAACTCAGAGCTGCATCTCTATTTGCAATCATCTCAACCTATCAACACTGTCATTTGTCATCAAAACAAGTGACTCGCTACATTGGAAGCATGAATGGAAAAGACTTCAAGGGCCTTGCACAAATAGGGCCATTATTCTTCCCTTGGCTTCAGCCAAATCTAACTTGGCTTTGGCTTGCTGGTGCAATTCTTACGAAACTGGCATATGATTCCAAGTATCCACACTTTGAGTTAAGGTACCGCCATCTCCAAAAGGCTACCATTGCAGTTCAGCGTCTGTTCCATGTTTCACTGCCATCAGCAAAAGACAAGCTCAAAGTCCATCTACTTTCTCATCTCCCTGATAATTTCCGGATCTGGGGACCACTGTCTCTGTATGCTGTTGAAGTTCCAGAACAAATGAATGGAGATGTGCGCAAAGACATAGCAAATTCAAATCGGCATTCACCATCAAGAGATGTGGCATGGGCATTTGCAATTCGGGAAGGGACAGTATCATATTTACGAGGGGCATCAGGAGGAGGGCCTGGATTACTTGAACTTGGAGCAAATTCCATTATAGTCAAGCATTTGTTCCCTCCCATCAGGCCAGTTCCATCAAGAGCTCGCATTCAGATTGGCAGATTCTTCTTTTTTGACAACTGGGGCCGTATTGGAAAAGTCATTCAACATAACGAGCACACCAAAACTTGTCTAATGCAAGAATTAGAGCTGAACGGCCAGTTAACATCATGGAGATTACGTGCATGTAGTTTGCACAACAACTTCTATGTCCCTGTTGGCAATATCAATGACCAAGCAGATGTCAGTCACGACTGCTGGGAAGAGCAGTTTTTGTGCAGCTGGAGACAAGATGGATCTATTGCACATTCAACTTTGAACACGTATTTTCTAAATCCCTTTCGCATGGAATGTCATCACACACTTGGAAGTGCCCAAACAGATGTGTTCCTTGACTTTTTACTCTCAAAAGCTTGAGATGTTTGTTGCTTCTTTGATTCAATAAAGAATTGAGAGCCTGTCTGAGCACTTGAGGTCCAAGGCCCATGTAGTGTTGCAAAACAAAGGTGAAAGGAGATGATTTGGTGGAGCAATTGATTGGCAAATAGTGGTTGGTCATGAAATCCTCTCACAAAATAAGAGCGCAGCCTTTTAAGTGTTTTATGTTCAGTCTTGTCAAAGCCCTCTGTTACGTAATCAGCCTGATCACGTAACTACCGCTCTCGCCTTTCAGCTATATTTGGAACCGTTCTTCACAACATTTTTGGAACCGGATTTCGACATGTCGAAATCTCTCTCGCCACTTCCCACGACATTTTTGGAAAACTCTTTATTTAGAAAACTGGAATTCAATATTTAAAGCGCTCCTCGTTCACTTGAATAAAGCAGCTTCTCTTACAACTCTTAATTCTCTTAAAGACAATCCTCAGAAAAACTCCTCGTACTCAGAGCCATTCCACACTATTAGCTATTCCGTCCCATCGTCACTGGGCATGCAGGATAGTCGTGGGAACCCTCGCATCCACTGCGTGGTATGCTGGTTCAAGTCCCCTTTTTGTCACTTTTATCTCTAGCACCGCTTTTCTGCCGATGAAACGGCCGTTTTTCTCCAGCTCATCCGCCGATGATCTGTGGCTAAAAATCGGGCGACAATCTTCAGTGTCATGCGACCGAATAACGGCCGATTTCAAAAGCGGCCGTTTATTCTCCGCCAATCGGCCCGTTTTTTAGCAGTTTATTCAACAGTTTACTGACAGGCAAATCAACCGGTCATCGTTGCCGAATCGGTGACGATCCCGGCCGACGCCGATTTCGGCCGAAAGCTTTGCCGATTCCGCTCCGATTTCTTTCGCGGCCGTTATCGGTCGGTTTTTTCGTTGGCGGTGTTTGGAGCATTTGCAGTGGTGGTGGCGGCGGTGGCGGTGGCGGTGGCGGTTGAGGAAGCAGAAGAAGTCTTTTCAATCAACTCAATGACAACATCTCCGCTCTTGAAGAACCAGTACCGTTTCCCGTTGCGTTCGAGTGCTGGGGCACGTGGATGGATACCGAGCATGGCTAGCATGCCGATTGTGCGTGAAGCGTTTTTTGAGCCAATGACAATATGGTCCAAGCCAGTGACGCCGTTGGGGTTGTTGAATGGGGTGGATTGGATGGATGCGAGGAAAGGTTTCATGAGGTCGTGGCGTTCTTCATCGCGGGCAGAGACCAGGGTTGTTGCGAGGCCGTCGACAATGAAGCCTGATGCGTGAGTGAGTATATTTACGGATTGTTGTTTTTGCCTTCAAGCGCGTTTGAAAAACAAACCCATCTCGGCGTTGTGTGCTGGGGATGACTCAAAGGCCCAGGAAACGATGCCGCCGTGGCCGCCGATTAGGTTGATTGTGACTTGGCCGACCTGCACAAAGGGGTCTCTGTGAGGCATTGGGTGCTGGTGGACTTTAAATCCCGCGCTAGTCCAGGCAGAGGGATTGTCTGCGACGGTGATTTCGATAAGTTTCTCGCAGCGGAGCATTGCAGGTGGCTTTCCCCTGCGGTTGGGGACGTTGGATTGTTGTGGCATGTGGAGGGCCTTTTTTGTGGTGTATTTAGTGATGACCGTCGTGTTTCGAAACAAGTGGGGGACGGTACTGGGATCCTACTCGTTTAAACAAACTTGAATCAGGGTCCACAGTCGCAGACGGAAGTGATTGCACAGAAGTAAAATAAGCAATAAATCATGCGATTGAGGCAACACCAAGCATTTTTGCAAGTCATCTCTTGGGTTGTTGAAAAAGTACCAAGGATGGGGAAGGCAGAGGGAGAAGAAACGCACAATTTGGTTTGGTCTCCAGTCGCTGTAAACCAAGTCTGAAACCTGTCTGTCACCAGTTTCCATTGGCAAGAATAAAAAGGCGGGGCGGCCAGCCTCAAAGGAGCACGCACGATGACACTGAGCTGAAAGTCCGATGGATTGATGGATGGAATATGAATTTTTTGTGTGCCACTTTTGCAGACAGACAGACACAAGCTTGCTATGCTAATAAAGGTAAATATCAAAATAGTATGCAGATTTGATATGAGCAACCAACAACTGGGCAGCAGAGACAGCCAGTTGAAACAAAGGGGGTCTGTCTGTCTTGCCGGCTGCATGCATGCGTGGCTGTCTGTCTGTCTGCTTGTCTGCTTGTCGATGGATGGATGGGGGATGGATGTGAATACGACGCGCTCTGGTTTTCGAGGAGCTCGAGCATCTGTAGCCATTGGATCGGATGGGTCCCAGAAAGAGAATGAGAAAGAGAAAGAGAAAGAGAAAGAGAAAGAGAAATCCTCAGCCAGCCAGCCAGCCAGCCAGCCAGCCAGCCAGCCAATCAGAATCGTCGGTGTCGGTGTGGTGGCGGCTTTAAAATGTATTTAAAATGTATTTAAAATGTAAATACAAAAATTGTTTTTAATCAAACCGCACTCTCAATGCTATAAAAGGCGTGTCATGTGGTTCCCACGACTGTCTCTTTTTTTTCCTTAAACTTCTCTTGCTGCCAAGACAAAGACATACCATGCAGTCACTCTCTTCGCTCCTTCTCGTGGCACTCGCTGCTTCACACGCTGCTGCTGCTGCTGCCCCAAACTGTCTCGCCGATGTCATTGTTGCGCGTGGTCTCGAACGTCGCGGTCTCGAACGCAGAAGCAGCTGGTCTTACGAGGGTGTGTGACTGTTTACATCTGTTTGTGTATGGATGTCGGTTGTGCATTTGATCGGACCAGCTATCTGGCTCTGTGCTGACTGCATTCTGCCTACATTGAATGTGTCTTTCTATCGCTACGAACCCGCTTGTATCTTATTATCTGTCCGTATTTATAACATCATTCCCACACTCTTCTTTGCTCAGGCGCCTCCGGGGTCGAGCACTGGGGCCAGTTCAGCACAACCTGCGATGTCGGGTAACTTGCGGCCTCTTAAAATTTACCCGTCGAAAGTCCGCTGATCAGCCCTTTCCCAACACCCCGCTCACTCATCACTCACTCATCACTGACAGCGAGCACCAATCTCCCGTGGACTTTGAAACCGATGAGCTGGCCATCCAGTCAAAGCCAGACCTGAAATGGTCGCAAGTTGTGAACCCCTTCACTTTCATCAACAACGGCCACACAGTCCAAATGCAGCTGAACCAGTCCGCCTTGTTCTCCACACAAGCAGACAACCGCCAGTACGCCGTCCAGCAACTGCATTTCCACAGTCCCAGCGAGCACCGAGTTCACTCCAAATGTAACTTATCTATCTATTACCCGCAAACTGCAACCGACTAACTCGAAAACTTGCGCGTATAGACTTTGATTTGGAAGCCCACTTTGTGCATGCGTCTGCTGACGGCAAATTAAACGTGATTGGTGTGCTCTTTGAAGTCAGCGAAACTCCCAACCCATGGATCGACCTCTTCATCGACAACGTACGTGCCCTTCTAAGCCACTCCCACTTGCTACGCCCCCCTCACTGACAACTCTACTTCACGCACATAGCTCCCTGCGAATGCCAATGTTTCTACCTACTTGTCGGGTCTCGACATGTCCATCATCATCAACCACTTGAAAGACACCGACTACTACTCCTACTCGGGTTCCCTGACAACGCCACCATGCACGGAGGGAATTCTCTGGATGGTAGCCCGCAAAGCCTTGCCCATCTCTGTCAAGCAGCTTCTCAAGTTCCGTGAAGTGATGCCCTTCAACTCCAGACCAGCCCAAGCAAACGCGGATCTTGGAGAACATGATGACCACCACGGCTCCCCATCAGCAAGTGCGGCTGATTCCAAGCCTGGCTACGCGCCGGCTGCGGGAGCAACGCAGAAATGGGATGACAAGAGCCTGTACAGCAGCGCTGGCTTCAAGGCTGGGTTTGGAATGATTTTCTCTGTTGCTTTCATGGCAGCATTTGTCTAGACTGTGTTTGACCGAGTCAGTAGAAATAAAGAAAGACTTCGATTTTGAAATACAACGCAAATAAAAATTAACAGATCGAGTATAAAAAAAAAAAAAAAGCAAAAATAACCAAAATGACGGAAGCAGAAGAGACCGTTCCTGAGACGCAGCAAGAGGAGCAACCCACTGGCGCCACGGCTGTGGTGCTTTCCATTTCTCTGCCATCCAGCGGCGGTGCATTCAAAGTTGCTGTGAGTCCTCCCCCAGCTGCGATTACCCGGAACAACCCGCATCAAAAAAGTTTCTTATCCTAAGTTTTCCTGGCGTTAGGTTCCACTCACAACGAGCATTGGCGATATCCGGACCCACATTATCGACTCGCCTGAGGGACAGTTCAACACGTGTTTCTACCTGGCACTGCGTGGCGCGCGGATTCTTGACGTTGCGACTGTGGGGGAACTGGAAGAATTCGACCCTGAAACCGAATCGCTCGAAATGGTTCCAGGTGAGCAAGCTTTTCTTCACTTGCTGAAGCAGAGGAGGCTTTCTTGGTCTGTTCAACATGCTGAGACTTGCTTTCGACTCAGACGAATTCAACGATCGAGAAGTGCGCATTCAGATTGCGCGCATGCGCGAGATCTTGACGGCATTCAGATCATCGACAACCTCGCAAGTTGGGTTGGATGTCGGCGTCAGTTATCTGCAGGACGTTTCTGGAGATTTTGGTGGGTTCAAACAAAGCAAGTTGGGGAGATATGCGATCGTACTCAGCCCGCCATACCTTTTCTGCATGCAGACATCAATCCTCAAGTTTCTTCCAAAGAAGGCGATGCTGAAAAGAAGATTACGTCAAACAACTCAAATGGAACGCACCCCTTCATCAACTATGACTTTGACTTGTCTCAAGGGTTTGAACAAACCAGCAACTTGATTCCGTCATCAAAAGAAGTTGCAGGAAACGATTGCCTGAAGTCTCTTTCGATTTCGTCTTGGAACCCACCCCCTCCTCACCGCCGAACTGCGGGAGACATCATGTACCTTGCCGTCATGACGAATGAGGGTACAACGCATCACATCACATGTTCCGTGAACGGTTTCCACGTCTCGCGCTCAACCAACAGCCATTTCGATCCAACTTTGAAAAACTTTCATGGATCAACACTTCCATCCGTTCTCTCGCAGCTTTCCCCATCATTTAAATCGAAATTCTCTGCGCTTCACAAGTCTATCCAGCGCCGTCACCCACACACTTACCTCCTCCCATCAGTTGAACAATCTACACCTTGGATTGTGAAGGAGCCAAAGTACGCCCCGGACTCATCCCGAACTCTCGACTCGCTTATTGCGGCCGCAGACAATGCAGACATTCTTGCTACTCGCGACTGGAATGAAGAATTCTGTGGAGCCACTGCACTTCCTGTTTCCACTCACTCGGAACGGGTTGTTCGCTCGCAAACCCTCCACAGAGTGTACAATGAATTTGTCGATGCTGCAACCCGCGGAGTCGCTGCAATTGTCCAAAAATCGCTTCCTGGAAACATTGGCGGAGTGGCCGAAGAAGATGCATACATGGGCCAAATGTTTTTGCACGGCGGTATTTTCTACGCCTTTGCAAAAGATCAAGGCGAATCGTTCACTCGCACGGGTGGATCTGCTGCCGCGCACGTGTCCGTCTCCAAAGATGTCAACAGTCTTTCTAAATTTGATTCTGTTTGCGGTGGAGTTGCAGGAATCAATGTCAACACTTTGGGAACATGTGTTGTCGATTACAAAGGTGTTCGTGTTGTCGCTCAGACTGTGATTCCAGGCATTCTCAAGAGACAGCAGAGTCCCTCTGTCGAAGAGTCTGAAACGGACGAGGATAAGCCTGCTGCTGCCGCTGCCGCTGCCGAGTCAAGCGATGTGATTGTGTATGGATCGATTGATTCTGGACGCACGATTTTGTCGAGCCCGGAATTCCACACAGTTGCTGAAAAGTTTTCAACTCTGTTGCGTTTGGAGTCTCATAATGCTACGGATGCCGATGGAAACGTGCACACGCTTGCTACTCCGATTGATGTGAAGGGAATCATTGGAACGGATGGACGAAAATATCTTTTGGATTTGGCCCGCTTGGCGCCTGTCGATGTTGAATTTTTGGATCAGTTGGATAAGGATGGCGATGATTTGCCTGCCTACCCTCACCGAATGGCCTTGTTGCGTCATGAACTTGTGGACATGTACTTTGAGCACAACTTGGGAAAATATATTAACGAGAAGAGAGCTGAAGAGGAGAAGAAAAAGGCTGAAGGTGCCGCAGAGGGACAAGAGACAGTCGATGAAGACAGCAAAGGTGCGTTTTGTTTTTATGATTCGCAAGGAAACTCATTCGTTTTAATCGCTGTTGGTTCGTAGCTGTGGAGCCATTGAACATCAAGTTTAACCCTGATGCTTTTGCGCTTCCCGTTGAAGTTGAAGGAGAAGAGACTCCAGAGCTGCTTCAGCAAAAAGAGAACGTTCGTGCTGTTGGCAAGTTTTTGGTTGACACGGTTATTCCAACGATGGTGAGAAAATTGCACTTTTTTGTTAAGCGTAAAAAAAGTCGCTAATCCATTGTGATAAGGCAATGGACATGGCTGCCCACCCCAGCACGGTCCCACTGACTAGTGAAAAGTTGACCAAGTTTTTACATGAACGTGGAATCAACATGCGTTACTTGGGGAAAATGGTTCAGACTTTGGAAGCGCTTAAAGTTGGTTCGTCTTCAAACTACGCAAAGGTAACTGTTGCAGCTTATCAATCGTCAATTTTCTGAACAAAACTTTTTGCGGTTTTTGTTTTCAGGAGTTGATGGTTCAGGAGATGATTCTCCGTGCTGCCAAAGCAGTGCTGCGCGAGTTGCTGCAAGATCTTCCATTGCACATGTCCACAGAATGCGTGGCTCACTTTTTGAACTGCTTATTTGCTGGCAAAGATGGAAACGTGTCAATCGCCAAACCAAGAAACATGACCAAGGATTACTCCTTCTTCTCTCTAACTGCTGCATCGCTGGATGAACGGATCCGCACCGAAATTGAAACTCGGTTCAGGTACCCATCCAACCTTCTCCCAGAATTCTTGGCAGCTTCGCGACGAGTGCCACTCCTCAGAGCACTCTGCCTCAAGGTTGGAATCCAGCTCAAGTCCAAGCAATACGAGCTCTCCAAGACTCCAGCTTTCGCCGTGGCCGATGTGCTGAACTTGTACCCAATTGTCAAATACGCTGAGCCTGGCTGCAGTTTTGGAGACGAGTTGCATGAGCATGCACTGTTTACGCTCAGGAAGGGGGACCAAAAAGTCGGCCTTGAATTTCTTTCTGAAGCTTTGAACGTGTATGAGCAAGTGTTTGGACCTGTTCATGCGGATGCCGCCAAGATTCAAAGACAGCTTGCCGTGCATCACTATGAAACTCAGGATCACGAGCTATGCAAGATTTACCAGCGACGGGCATTGTTGATTACGGAGCGTTTGAATGGTTTTGATGACCCAGAAACTCTCCAACAATATGTGAGTTTGCTGATTTGGTCAAAGTGTTTTTTTTCTCCCTAAAATCACGCCTTTTTACTAAAAAAAAAAAAGCTCAACCTTGGTTACTTTGAGTGCCTGTCTGGAAACACGCTTGTTGGTTTCAAGTACATGCACCATGCCATGAAACTCTTAAAAATGCATTGCGCTGAGGCGCGCCACCCGGAACTTGCCGCCGGAGATGTACGTGCTTGCGAGCTTACGCAACCCCTCGTTAGTCCTAATCCAACCTACATACACACACTCGAATATAGGCACAAGTTGCGATGCTCTTGAATGAGAGCAAGGTGGATTCAGAAACTGGTGTCAAGTTCCTTGCCCGTGCAGTTGAAACCTACGATATTCTCCTCGGCCGGGAACATGAGCAAACGATTCGGGCGCATGAACTCTACTTTAACAGTTTGATCCAGTCTGGTGACTTTGTCAAGGCTTTGGAAGTGCAAGAAATTCTGCTTACCTACGCCAAGTCAAAGAGCACTGAGGAGGACGAAGTGTCACAAAAGAATGTTCAGGAAGCTGAGCAGCTGCTTGTTATGCTGAGGAGGAAAATTGAAATGGATGTGAGTGTTTTATCTTGGCGGTTGTGTTTTGCGATGGTAAATTGATGTGGATTGACGCAGGCCGCTGAAGCTGCTTCAAGCAACAAAGCATCAAACCCAGCCGCACAGGCGGCTGCCCCTAAACCAGCCACTGCATCGTTGCCAAAGAAGCCCGTCTCTGCTTCCAAATTGAAATCAAAGAATGGACAGCAAACGCCACTGTCAAAGGCCGCCGCCAAACAGAGCAGAGCCGACTCTGCAGCATCGGCGGCTCTCGCTGCCGGGCCTGTCGAGCCCGTTGTACCAAGCAAGGGACATTTGCCCATCGATGAGCTTGTTAAATTTATTGAAGGGGGTTCTTCCAAGGGGGCCAAGAAGGGCAACAAGAAGGGCAAGAACTGAAAAATGCGGGAGACGCCTTTCTGAATGATGAGGGGAGTTAAAAAAAACATTGCGCAAAGGGTATATATATACTCGCGTAAAAAGAATAAGATCAAAGTGTCTGCCAGTTTTTTTATTTTCGACCTTTTGCCGCCCATGTTTTGTTTTGTAAAGAGTACTCTGACTGAAAAGAAATAAGTCGCTTTATCCGCTGTGTGTGTTATGTGTGTGCTATGTGTGTGCTGCACATCACATGCTGTCCATGGATACGTAGTAGCGGCCCTTCTCAAGCAGGTATGAAGTGAAGTCTGGGATCAGAGTGATACCCCGGCAGAGGAAGAATCCAAAGAACAGCACAAAGACGGTGTTGATGACTGTGTTTGGGGGGAGAGCGAGACAGAAGTGTCAGTCAGCAAAGCAACCACGCAGGGTTCAAGTGAGAGTGAGGCAGGTGGGGACAGAAGAGGGGAAAGGAGGGGTGGTCGTAACTGATTTTCTCCCATGGCTCCAGCATGTACAGGCCAAAAGTCAGCTCGTACTGGTAGATTTTGAGGCTGATCCATTTGCTGAGGCTGTTGGTCTTCATTCTTGCGAGGTTCAGAGACTGGGTGGGTGGTGGGCGAAGGTGGGTGGTTGTTTGAGATTGAAACAATTTACAATCGAGACAGGCAATTATTTGGCATCCAAAGTAAAGTCAGTCCCGCCCGAGAACCCGCCGGCGTAAACGCGCTTCCATTTTCGCGATTGTTTTTATGGGACGAGGAGAGAGTGTGTAAAGTAGGCGGATATGCTTCTGATGGTTGTTGTGGTGGTGCGGCTGGATTGGAGATCACTTGGACAGTACAACGCCTGTTCCAGGGCTTATTTTTATGATTCCAGGAGCGTATTTGTCGTAACGCCTCAATTGCTGCCAAGTGACATTTCGCTGAGAAGACACGGACTTTGGGTGCTGGGAGTTGAAAGGACTATAAAGATTATTGTTTATGGTAGTGCATTGGAATCAGTTGCAAGCGCCAGCATTGACCGGACCAGAGAAGAACAAGAACCATATTTCTTAATGATCGTCACATCATGCACTCCTACCTCAAGGAATTTTTTCGCGAGGCAGACGTGGTTTTGTAAATCCTTTGAAAACTTCGCGATCTGTCATTGATATGAAGGCCTGCTGTTGGATTCTACCTGTAAGTCTGAACAGAACCAGCAGGTAATGGCGGCACAGGGACCCAAGGCCTGATCCATCTGTTGCCAGATCTTTATTTTCCTGCTGAGTCATTCAATTCCTCAAGTTGTGGGCCAGACCACTATTACTTGCGGTCCGTATGGGACCCTACGATGCGACTCAACCTTTAAACCCGTGGAGTTCCCAGCTGGAGCCGTGTTTGCTTTCTCGGACTGCACGCTCATTGCATGCCCCGTTTGGATTTTCGATGCTGGAGCCCAGGTTACATTGTCGAATGTCACTTTCCGAGACGCTGTTGGCGAGGCAGACTCGGTAGGCGGCAATCTGAGGTTTACTCGGAGTGTGGCTGTGTTGGAGAATGTCAGGTTCATCAACAACAGCGCGCCAGATGGTGGCGCGATTGGCATCAACGACCGTGAGTCTGGCTATTTTAAAAAAAAAAACGCAGCGTGCTCTGTCAAAACTAAATCACTATCCAACCAGGCTCCGTACTGTCCATTTCAAATGCCTTTTTTGACGGAAACAAAGCCACTGCCGCATCTTCGCGCGGCGGTGGCGATATGATTATTCAGTACTCTTCCACTGTCACTTGCAAAAACTGCACCACCCAAAACTCAATGTCCGCATCTGTTGGAGGCGGTTTCGTTGTATCCGCGTCTTCTTTGCTTACTTGGACGGGCGGATCGTGCGTGAACAACACAGCAAGATGGGCTGGATGCGTGATGGTCGACGGAGCATCACGCCTTATGGCAAGCAACATTGCGTTTCGAAGCGCGTCGGCTGTGGCGGGCGGTGCCATCTTTTTAAACCATGAGAGCGTGTTCAACGGTACCAACTTGGCGTTTAAGGATGTTTACTCGACGGACCAAGGTGGATGCTTCTACAGCTACGGCGAATGTACAACCATATGCACCAATTGTACTCTGCTGCATTGTTCCACAGGTGGATTTGGCGGCACCGCCGTGACCCAGGGCAACTCTCGCATTGAGCTTCACAACTCGCGGATTTTGGGTTCGGTTGCTTTGGGAGCGGGTGGAGCTCTCCTTGCGTTAGGGGACTCGTTTATACTGTTGGATGAAGACTCTGAGATTAGAAATGCGGTTGGCGCGTCTGGCGCTGCCATTGCAAACCAAGGCGGACAGGTGACTCTTCACAACTCAAGAATCATAAAGTAAGTGGCAGTGAAATTAGAGTTGAAACCACATCGGCACTAACTTGCTTCGATGTAGTTGCACAGCAGTAGATGAAAGTGCAGGTGGTGGGGCCTACGAAGGTGTGAGCGGGGCCCAGGGCGCTCTTTACACAATGAACGCAATGATACTCAACAACACTGGCGCGTTTGGTGGCGCATTTAGATGCGGTAGTAAAGAAGCGCTGTACTTTGGGACTGGAACGGTGATCGACGGCAACACTGCGTCTCAACACGGTGGTGCCATCTATGCAATCACTCAAAGCAAAGTCCACCTCAACGCCTCAGTCACCATAAGTAACAATCATGCTACTGGAGGTACCTCCTACGGGGGTGCCATATTTACCGACTCTCTCGCCGAAATCCAGATAACTGGACTTGTAATCGCTCGGAACAACACTTCCAAGTTTGGTTCATTTGCAGCCATCATGAGCCCTCTCCACAAAAATCTTTTTACAGTTCCAGAGCAACTTGTCAACGTGGAAGGAAGGGTATTTGTTTATCATTCCGACGTTGCTGCGGTCATGCTTAAGGCTGGAACCATGAGCATGCTACCCAAAGTTGCCTTCTCGGGCAGAGCATCTGGAGTATTCGTTCAAAACCAGGCCAGCTTGGAAAACTCGGTCGTCAACTTTGCTGCGGCAGTTCCAGACTTTTTCGTTGAAGCGCGCGACATGTTTGGAAATCAGGTGGCCGTCAGCTACTACCAGCCCGTGATTGTGACTGTCTCCGAAGTATCGCGAGGTGCCAAAATCCTCGGAGAAACGACGAAAGCTATTCTGGACGACAAGGCCAACAACGTTCGTTTTAGCGAACTTCGCATCCGTGACGCGGGACCATTTGTTTTGCAGGTATCTGCGTTCACGGCCACGCTGGATCTTCCGCCCGGTTCATCGTGGCAAAAGTTCAACGTGATGATTGCGGTGTGTAATCCCGTGACCGAGCGCTTGTTTGTCCCCAGTTCCATTTGCGTGCCCGTCCGAAACGTGTCCCAAGCAACGAGATACGGAATCGTGTTCACAGCAGTGGCCGTGATCCTGTTCACACTGTCTAACTTGACCCTTCTGGCAAAGCACAGGCGGCTGAAGCTGATCCGGTCCAACAGTATCCGCTTCCTCGCAGCAACGCTGCTTGGCGTCTTCTTAAGTCTCTTCTCGATCGTTGTCCAGATGTCACCCTTCACCCACCACTGCCAAATCAGCGTCGCTCTGGACAATATCGGATTCAGCATCATCTTCGGCTCGCTGTGCGTGAAGGCAGTTCGCATTCAAGTCTTGTTTGACCAGAAACGCTCTCAAAAGCAAAAAGTAAACTTGGCCAGCAAATACAATGACAATATTTTGACGGGATGGGTGTTTGTGGGATGTGCAGTGATGGCCGCGTTTCTTGCGGCTTGGTTCACCATAAACAGCCCTGAGCCGGTGGACGATATCTCCTTCGAGATGGCCGTCACAGATAGATGCAATATTGCCACCGGGTTTGGGCTCGCACTGACTGTGCTTCGCATGGTTATTATCCTCTTTACGTCGTTCTTGGCCTTTCAGATTCGCAATGTTCCGTCCGTGTTCAACGAATCAAAAGTAACGTGCTTTTCAATAACCAACCCCTCTCCCACTATTCAACCAAAGAAACTCTTTTCTTGGCAGTTTCTGGGATTCACTGCATACAATTGGTTTCTTTTCAGCGCGCTGCTAAACGCGCTTGTCGAGTTCTCGATCCGGGATCCCAACATTGCCTTCATTCTTCGGGCCATTGCAATCCTTGTGCCAGCCTTGCTGACGGTTGTTTTACTGTACTCAGTCAAGCTGTACGTTTGCGTGATGGACCCTGATGCTGCCCGGTTCGTTGAGACCGACAAGGGCACCAGCAGCGGGAATCTCCCGTCAAAGTCGCTCAATCCAATTACGGCCGGAAACAGAAGCGTCCCTCATTCAGTCAAAAGCTTTCACTAGAAAATGAGCTACAAGGCCTTACTCTTCTGTTTAATCGGCTTTTATGTACACACTACTGCGAAAAGAAAGGATGGGGACAACAACTGCTTGGAGGGAAGAGTGACTAAACAAATATAGTAAGGAGGGCTGGAAAGACGAGAAAGCCTTGCAAAGGATAAAAAGGTAGACAGAAAAAAAGAAGCATTTACTGGGTGCGGAGAGTGGGTGATAAAAAAAAAAGAACAGAAATAAAAAAAAAAACAACTTCGGTTGCATAGAGACCAAAAACTTGAGCCAGGTTCCCGTCCAAAAAAATGAATGGTGCGACAGAGATCGGGAAATATATGTCCAGCACTACTGGAAAAAGTCATTACTCAGGGAATTAAAATCATCGCCGACACCCGAAAAGTCTAAAAAATCATCGACTGCGCTCCCTCCGCTGATACCCGCTACGGCGCCAGACATATCATTGTTAATTACGCCAGAACATGCCTCAGCAACATGCGAAATTCGCAGTTTAGACCCCATTGATCCAACTTGCAGCGCACTGATTATCCCTGCCAAATTGTGTCTGTCTTCTGAATGGATGTCGGCTGATTCAAGAGCAGTGATAAAGTAATCTGAATCGGCATCGCCGCCGTTTTCAGACTCATTAAAGCCAGAGAGACCCAGATATGCTGGAGTGGGCAATTTCTGGTATTGTTCTAGCGATGTGATCTTGAACGCTATTCGTGTGTCTGCAAAAGTTGCCATCACCATGATGTGATTTGCAGCCAACAAATGCCTCTCAAACTGAAACCCGAATGATGCAGAAATAGATGCCAGCTCATCATCCAGGCTAACACCAGCAGTTGATGAAGACGACCCGCCAACCTTAACTTCCGAACTGTCTCGGTAATCCGCAAGAAAGTCGGCAGAGGGGTCTGTGGCACTGGGCACTGCCTGAGGTTGCTCTGTTGATCGGTGTTGCTGTTGATTTCCGTGCAGATCTTTAATGGTTCCATCAGGAGTCGGGAAGTTTCCAGTTTTGGCTCGAACATTGCGATCGACTTCGATATCTTGGTCATCAAAGAATTCATTGCCACTGCTGCCAGAAGGTTCCTCATCATCTCGACTTCGTTTTTTACTGGATTCGGATTTGGATGGCGATGCAGGCGGTGACAAGTCAAAGAAGTCTCCAAATGCTAGAGAGGAAAGGATGAGGGCAAGTCCACATTTATATTATAAATGATTACTCACTTTGATCCGAGGACTCTTCGATTTGATTTTGATTCAACGCTTCATTAGAGGCAGTCATCGAAGTGTCCCAGAAGCTACTGCTTGCATCGATTCCCGCACTTGGTAAGCCCCCACTTTGTTGCTGTTGGGGCTGTTGATCCTGTTGCTGATCATTTTGCGTGGGTTGGACTTGTGACTGCAGCATCATCTCTGAAGGTTGATTCATGCGGAACATGTGCTGATGCAACTGCTGTTGTTGGTGCTGTTGGTGCAGTGGTGGCGGTTGTTGATGCGGTTGTTGTGGTTGTGCCTGTTGGTGTTGTTGCTGATGAAATTGCTGTTGCTGGAACTGCATTTGCTGCTGATGCAACTGCTGCTGTTGCTCATGCTGCTGCTGCTGCTGCTGCTGCTGCTGCTGTTGTTGTTGTTGTTGAAGCGCAGCCACTGCTTCCGCCTTCTCCGCCGCTTCTGCTTCCTTCTTTTGTCGAGTCTGCTCCGCTTTTTTGGATGCCGCAGAAGCCTTTCTCGGCTTTGCAGCTTTCGCGGGTTTTCCACCACGCGACGGTGATGCTTCAGCCACAGCAGTCGCAAGAGGTGTGCCGACAGATGCCGGGGCCATCATCGCAGAGTTTGACATGGCGGAGGGCGTTGCGGGTAGGTCCACTGATCCAGACGACGATGCAGTCGACATTTGTCGATTCATCAACGCATTTTGCTGCTGTTGTTGCTGATGTTGCTGCTGAATTTGTAGCTGATGTTGCTGCTGGACCATCATATTATGCCGTTGAAGCACTAGCTGAGCTTGCACGTTCCCATTTAACGCCATCCTCTGGAAAGCCGCCAATTGATTCGGGTGGGTGATAATCATCGGATTACGTTGCTGCTCACTCATCAAACGTTGCTGCTCTTGCGCCATGAGTTGTTGTTGCGCATTTAATTGTGGCTGACCCAGAATCCCAGGCATTCCTTGAATACCATTGATGCCAGCCGCGCCATTCATAACGGGCATACCCGTCATCATACCATTGGGCATCTGAGGATTTACAAACCCGGGTGCTCCAGGATTCGTGTTTTGAGGCCGTACAGGCATAACTTGTTGGGGCTGCATGCCTTGTACAATTCGGGGGGATGCCTTTGGTGTCGATGGGATAACAGGATTCGGTGTTCCCACCATTTGTTCCGGATTTTGCGGTGTTGAGGCTGAATTGAGAGCACCCATATTTAAAGAACCTACTTGGCCGGCTGAGAGTGGTTGCACTTGTTGCTGTTGTTGATGCTGCAGCTGCACTTGATGCTGAAGACGCAGCAGATGCTGCTGTTGTTGCTGCTGCAGCTGCGCATTTTGTTGCTGTTGCTGTTGCTGTAATTGCGCATTTTGCTGCTGAGAAAGATGTTGTGCCTGCATTTGCAAAAAAGTCGAGTTCTGGACCCCGCCAGCCCCCGCCAAATTATTCGAGGGATTATTTGGCGAAAGCGACAACGAACTTCTCATGGCGCCTCCAGCTTGGTTTCCGTTTTCACCATTGGGTGTCGCCCCCACGTTGCCTCCCATGCCACCATCGGGGCCACCACCCACTGCCGCCAACTGCAATTGCATTCCAGACGGCCCTTGCCCACCAGAAACGCCACCAGATGATTGGTTCTGCGTTTTCAAGATATCGTCGGCATAGTTGAAAAACTTTACAAGGTTATCTTGAAGCAGACGGACGGTCTCGGGACGCAGGTAAAAGATGTTGCTTGGAAGGCCCTCGTACTGCTTTTGCATCATTTCCTTCTGTTTGCATTCAAGAAAGAAGTGGGTTTGTTAGTTCGCAGTCTTTCGAGAAACAAGAGCAAAAGACAAGTTCAAACCATTCCGTTCAATTTTCGGACTTTTTCAGCTTCACTTTCACCATTCACAGAGAGAAGAATTCCAGTTAGAAATTCCATTGACCGAAACATTGGGTACATTTGGTTCATCTGATGGCAGGAAGTGGTATTAGCTTCGACCAAGCACCACAACAAAACAAAACAAAAAACTGAACCTCACCTTGTCTTTCACTTCACTGATGTCCTCTTCAGACATGCCAGATATTTGTGTCAGATGAATAGTTTTGGCCGATCCGTTTGCATCCCCAGACGGAGACGTGTTTCTTGCATCTGCAGAGGCATCCAGCGACCCATCGTTTCCAGACACCTCTCCACCATTAGGACCCGCGGGCTCGTTCAATTGTTCGGTTGAGGACTCGGCTGCCGACGTGGCGTCTGGTTGTTGTTGCTGCTGTTGCGAGTCATTCTCTTGGGAACCTTGCGATTCAGAGGGTGAATCTTCATCCTTTGCACTGACAACCTCCAATTTTAGCTGCTGTTGCTGCTGTTGCTGTTGCTGTTGCTGTTGCTGCTGCTGCTGCTGCTGCTGTTGTTGTTGTAGTAGATGTTGCGGCTGTTGCTGGTGTTGTTGTTGCTGCTGCACAGGCGGCGAGAGCTTTTGGGCACCACCAGTATTAAAAAGAACTGGCGACATTTGTGCATCCGCCGCCATACCCGTCTGTGCATGTGGTGGGGAAGATGCAGCCATGGGCAACGGCGTTCCGGCAACACTCGCAGCGGGCATGGGTGTGCCAACCAGAGAACCCGCTCGACCCATAGCGGATCCTGCGAAAGGCGACCCCATACTTCCAGCAAGCATTCCATTCTGCTGTTGTTGTTGTTGTTGCTGAATCAAACGAACTTGTTGCAGCTGACTATTCAAGAACATTTGCTCTTGATTCAACTGCATCTGAATCTGCTGAAACTGCTGAGGATTTATCTGGCCTGAAGATGCAAGGCGTTGGAATTGAAATTGTTTTGTGTGAAAAGTTTGGATCGCTGTGGATAAGGCTGCAGGAAGTTGAACTGGAGCACCACCAGCCGCCGCCTGGTTTGGTTGACCTGCCGCTGATGCACTTCCTGGCTGATTCATCATTGGAGGTCGCATTCCAACCATCGCACCAGTGTTTAATTGCTGGCTGAGACTGTTCTGACGATCCCGCATTTCGGCTTGTAACGCAAATGATCGACCAGCATCATCACCGGCCCCGGAGCTGGCTGCAACATCTTTCGCAGTAGGAGACAACGATTGAGACAAAGATGCACTCTGCGGCTGTTGTTGCTGATGAGGAGGGTTGGGAGGACTCGGGTTGTCGAACGCACCGCCCATACCAGCGCTTTGTTGCTGCTGTTGACCACCTCCAGCTGCCTGGTTTTGCATCTGTTGCATGTGAAGAAGCTGGCGCTGTTGCATGTGCTGTTGTTGCATCGCTTTAATGGCCGCTTGTTGGTTCATCAACAAAGCTTGATGAACTTGCGGAGACATATTCCCTGGAACACCAGCTCCACTGTTTGCCGGACTTCCAGTTTGCATGGCCATCATGGATGGATTACCATTGTTGCGAAGAGCAGCAGTAGTCCCGGTCATTGCCGGAATAGATGAATTCATCGATGGGCCCTCAGAGGCCTGAGGAGTCCCCGCTCCACCAGGCTTGTTGGATGCTGGAATTTGGGGCGCAACCGCAATACTATTATTATTGTTGCCGGTGTTGGTGCCGGGGCCACTCATGTTTATCGATTGTTGTTGCGCGATTCCATCTTGGCCGCTCGGGTTCCCTTGCTGCTGTTGTTGTGGTTGTTGTTGTTGCTGCTGTGGTTGTTGTTGCTGCTGCTGCGCTTGTTGTTGTTGCTGCTGCTGTTGTTGTTGTTGTTGTTGTTGTTGTTGTTGCTGGTGGTGGTGCTGCTGCTGTTGCTGCTGCTGCTGTTGTTGAGCTGGAAGGATATCGAGGTCAGCCAATATTCAGATTCGAAAACAGCGAGTGACAAAACGACAAATTGTACTTACAGCGGTTGCGAAGAGAGTCCAGCTGCGTTGTGATTCTGTTCAAGTAGTCCGCCTGGGAAGTGCGACAAGTCATCATGATTAGTTAAAAAAGTAAAGTTAAAATCGAGTGGCACCCACCTTATTGCTTGTCTCGTTGTAAGCGGATCGTTCAAAATTGAGTGCAATCTGGTAAATTTTGAGGTCTTCGTCTGGATTAGAGGGATTCGCAACAATCTCCTTCAGCTGCGCCATTCTGTCGAGAAAAGAGAAGAGCATTTTGAGTCACGCATTGGGGCGAGAACAAAAGAAAAAGCGAAAAAAAAGACGGAATAAAAAGCCGGCAAAAACAACGTACAAGTTTTGAATGACTGTTTTTCGCTCTGCGTGAGATGCTCTGTCTGCGTTTTGCATTTGTTGTTGCATCGATGGGTTCATTGTGGACATGCCAAGATTCAGCGCCCCATTAGCGGGATTTATGTGCGCGCCCGGTGTTCCTGGTACGGCCACGGCAGATTGCTGCTGCATTTGAAATTGTTGCATGAGTTGCTGCTGTTGGAGCAGCTGTTGCTGTTGCTGCTGTTGCTGTTGCTGTTGTTGCTGTTGCTGTTGCTGTTGCTGACTGAAGCGGGCCTGCATCAGCTGCTGGTTACTCATGTTTTGAATCCCGCTATTGAGAGCGCCATTACTCATCAGCATGGGATTATTCATTCCTGAAGGCACTGAAATAACGGACGTTAGGTGCCGAGCAAGGTACAGATGCAACAAGACAAGACAGGATATACGCAC
Source organism: Chytriomyces cf. hyalinus JEL632 (assembly GCA_025435555.1). Taxonomy (NCBI): domain Eukaryota; kingdom Fungi; phylum Chytridiomycota; class Chytridiomycetes; order Chytridiales; family Chytriomycetaceae; genus Chytriomyces; species Chytriomyces cf. hyalinus JEL632. The sequence continues at coordinate 139,641 of JAIWWG010000029.1, read as the reverse complement.
ATTGTCCGAGCATACTCATGTTAATCCCACCATTGCTCTGCTGCATCGGTGAGTTGAAAGTGTTGTTCAGGGTATTATTAGCCGAAGCCTGTGCCGACCCGTTGGCCATGATGAGGGCCGCCTGTTGCTGCCTCAGCAAGTTCATTTGTCGTAGCTGGTTCATCTGGTTGACTTGCTGCGATAACGCCTGATGGCCTGCGACAGGATCCTGGAAGTGCCCGAGACCGCCTCCATTCGGCCCGGTATTCAACACTCCACCAGCGCCACCGCCTTGGTTGAAGCCATTGAGTCCGCTCATGTTGACGCCCATGTTCATGCCCATTCCCATGTTCATGCCCACCGCAATGCCCATGCCCATGTTTATATTCTGACCCTGATCCTCACCCATTTCGATGTTTATCTGCAGGAGGGGGAGAAGTAGATTAGCGCACAGGCGCCACTCAGGGCCGAGCGTTAAATAAATAACCCACTAAAGTTGCTGAGTTGAGATGTTCCCGCACGCGGTTTCGTCTTCTTTCTCTCTCTTTCTCTCAGGCGTCTCAGAGGCTTTCGATTCCCCGCAGCCGCTTCCTTCTTCTGTATATGTACGCTCTCTGCTTTTCTGCGTCTGGGGTTCCACGCTCAGACAAGGAGAGGGGTCTGTTCGTTGGTTGCGGTCGAGTCGAGTTTGGGGGACCACTTTGCACGAACGAAATTTTCTGTTCCAAAAACACCAACCAAATCTTCCATCCATTATCACCAAACTCCACCTCCGCTTCCAGCTAGCATTCGCAACCAAGCAAGCAACAACGAATGGTACACAAGGCGTATCTCAAACGCCTTAATGTCAAAACTGACGCAAGTGTCTTTGAAGGCGGGCATGACCAAGATCAGCAACAGCACACTAATATTATTTTACAGCGTCCTTGAGATCACAGCACCACCGCCTACAATCCGTGGTGTTGTAAAACTGCCATTTAACACCCTCCGTGAGCATTTTCAGGGGGACTTGGAACTGGAATCATCGTTCGCAACAGGAAATCACCCGTTTTTAACAAGCTTGCCAATTATACTGGCTGCTGACATCCGTCGAAATTCATCTGATTATGATGGCAAGCTGCAAGGTCATGATACTGTGCCAGACAAAGAATAGGCTTTTCAGAACCGTTCGCAGTTCATAGTCAAAACAAAAACGCAAGGATGCTTTGACTTTGAAAGTTACCAACTGCTTTTATCTCGCCTACAGTCAAACATCCAGTGCGCAAGGCCGATAAATATGAACTCTGGATCTCTGGAAGAACTGAAGTACCTGCCCAGCTGGCGCAACGCAGCATAGTTCAAGAAACAGCTATTTCTCACGAGACGTACCCAAAAATCAACGGCCCATCACATTAACTAGATCACCAGGCGTGGGCCCATTTATCATGAAACTGTTGTAAGGCGGCACATAGTATCCGACCCCAACGCCATCAAAACTAAATTATACCTGGACTTGCGTGCTCTTGCATAGGGTCGATGACCAGACCAGTGAGTCGTTGCTGCACCAGTTCCTAAATTTTGCTGGGTCAGTTTATTTCACACCACAAGCTGGTATCTCCATATCTCTTCAATCATCGTTCAAAATACACAGCAGGCTTTCACAGACAAAGGGAATCAGGGAAAAAAAAACGACAAAAACGGGCAAGGTGTTGCCAAGAGTTTGCAATAGGAAAGACCAAATGAACGCATGAGGTTAATGAAGTAGCAGAGAAAAAAAATGGATGGATTGGGCAAACACTTCAAAAAACTACATTCCCAAACAACTCAGTCACCAGAACCACATTCTCGACATCACATCCCTCTAACCGTAACTGAATTGAATGATTTCGCACAACACCTCTCGCCAAATCATCATCTCTCAACTGGCATAGCCCTGCATACAGAACAGACACGAAGTCGGTTGTCCAAATAGAAAGTCCACATCGCAAAAGTTGCACGTTCCGCCAAAACTCCACGCACGGCCATAGATCCATCATATACCCTTGACAAGAGAATTCGAGCTCAACCAGGGAAGGCGATTGTGAGACAAACAGTGTCATGAACTTTGTGACACTGTCGTCCGTTTCGTAATCAACATTCGTAATCGCCAAACGCCGCAACGCATGCATTGGAGTTACTGCAACGGTTGAGGCTGGATCATTTGCCCACAGCATGAGCTCAAAGGGTCCATCGAGATGGAGAATTTGAAGGTTCGGTACGAGGGCACCAATATCGGGTATATGCTGGACAACAATATTGTCGAGACGCAAATGAGTGAGAGAGATGGACCAGATGCTGAGTAACGGTTGCAGAACCGTCGCGCGGCGGAATTTCCTGCGGGTGATCCGGAGGGAGGATATGTTGGGCGCTTGACGCATGACAGAGAGGAATTGAGTGCGCTCGAAAGATAGACCCACGTGCTGGAATGCGACACTGCGAAGATGGGGAGTCACGATGCGGGCTGTGTTGTTTTGTTGAGCGGAGTTCCAAATGTGATTAGGGTTTGTCAGCATGGACCCCATCCAAGTTGGTCATTACCCAGATACTGCATAATCCCCTTGTCGCTAGAATCAATACCATGGCCCTCCAGGGTCATGTCCTGAATATTGCGCTGTCCGTGTGAGGCGAGAAGTCTGCATGAGTTGATTGCGGACACCTTCTGGCTAGATGACGGGGCGGAGAGATGCATGGTCGCTACACAGCCGTGTGGGATGTAACGCAGAAGGACGGCATCTCTTGGAAGCGAGAGGGAATTCCAAAGGGCCTGCAAGGAAAAAGCACAACAGAAAAACAGGGGCAGTGAGTCAATGAGTCAATGAGACACAGTTTGAGGCAAAAGGATACTGCAAGTCCATACTCACGCCCATTGTATACAGCTCGTTCCACTGCACACAGACCCCACGCGCACACATGACCGTGCCATCGAAGCCCACGTATTTGAATATAAGCTGGACAAGATGTGTGGGCAGAAAGCCAACAAAGGTTCTGTTTGCATGGATCAGAGTTGTCTCCTCGACGCCCTCCATACTCTCCATGCCATCCATGCTCTCCATGCTGTACATGCTGCCTGTGCGCATGGGGGCATACCGAGTGTTGGAGAGCCCATTCGGTAAGGTCGCTTCCGACGGCGATGTTGATGCGGTCGGCGACAAGGCCTGCAAGAGACTTGATCGGCGGGGCGGAAACATATTTGATGGCTGATTTCAGCGAAACAACAAATTTCTCTTATTTTATCTTTTGTCTTGACCCGATTGAACGTGGGGAAAATTTGTACAGTGGTTTTTTTTTATTAGATGAGAGAATCCATAAATAAATGTAGTTGTGCGCTGTGGCAGTGCGCTCAGTTGCCGGTCGCGTTTTCGATCTGGCAATGCGGAAGCGGGAGTGAGCCGCGTTTTTAAGAAAAGAGAAGACACACACACACACACCTGCATCAACAGATCATCGCAAATCTTGGTCAGCTCAGCGTTTTCGGCAGCTTTGCTTTCGACGTTCTTTTCCAAACTTGCCATATGCAATTCGGACCGTGATATTTTAACGCGCAGAGACGCAATTTCCTTCTCCAGCCCAGCTCTGACACGAGCAATCTCGATATTGGCTCTGAGAAAGGGAGTATATTCAGATGATTGCAGAAAGTGAGGGAAATAGAAAAAACCAACTCTTGAAGCTTCTCCTCCGCATGCGCCTTCAACACTTGGTACCGATCTTCCATTAAACCGACACACTCGTTGCTCTCTTGTTGCACTTTCAGCAGCGCTTTTTTGGAAATGTCGCGCTCGATTTCAGCGTCCAAGCGGAGTTGCCGCATGCGGGCATTTGTGTCTTCGACGCCTTTAATACTTGCGTCGCGTTCAACGTTTGATTTTTCAATAGCAAAGCACAACTGCGCCGTTTCTTGGCGGCTGCGTAAATCGTCCGCTTCCTTTTTGGCTTTTCGAAAAAAAAAAAATTGTAAATCTGCATTTTCCCGAGAAACGACAAGATGTCAAGAGACCATACCAATCATTTCTTTCATGAAGGTTTCCCACTCCTGCAACGTTTTTTGAATCTTGCATGTCCCTTCAAGCGCTTGGTTGCGTTGCCGTTCGAGATCTTGAATCTCCAACTGAGCCATTTCAAACTCCCTCTCAAACTATCAATATCGCACAGAAAAGTGAGAATGCTTGCTTTCAAGAAAACAAAAAATTGTAAAATAAAATAAAATAAAACCTTGAGAGTGATTTCCATTCGAATCGCTGAAATATCGCGTTCCGAGTACTTTGGCTGACTACTCGGCGTGCTAAAAACAGAATGCAGTTCATACATGCTCGTTGTGGGTGGTGGGAGAATATTCTGCGGTCGTTGCTGCTGCAGCAATAACGGCGGCTGAGATTGCATGGTTTCATCGAGACCTCCAAAATCACTGGAATTTGCTTCGTTGAACACACTACTGACAGCACGAGGAGTTCCTCCAACGCTTCCGGTGCCCCGACCGCTATGATACCGTCCAGCGGTTGCAAGGGTAGGTGTTGAAGCGCGTGTATGTAGGGAGTTTACTGGGCTATTAAATCGTGTGAGTCGCTCCTTCTGCTGGTGCGGTGAGATGATTGGCGCATATTTCGCAGGATATTGCTGAAGTGGGGGTTGTTGTTGCATGGAATACCCAATCCGTCCAGAGTTTAACGTGGACGCGGTAGACGCTGTCCCACTACTAAAGCCGTGGAGAAGCGGAGCCTCGTTTGACAAAACCGTTCCTTCGCTTGCACGGCGGACTGACGACGGATTGCGGCCAGACGGCAAGTAAAAGCTATTTGGCAGACCAAGCGTAGCCGAATTGGATCGGTTCGGGATTTTACTCGATGGTCTACTGGGAGGGGACAGCACCTTTTCTTCACGGCCAGCGGTGGGGTATTTCTCAGCACTTTCTACAGTGCTGTGGGTTTCTTGCACAATTTCTTGTCTCGCGTTTTTTTTCGCATCCAACTCAATTTTGGTTTCAACGAAAGATGTGACAGAGCTTCTTTCGTGCGGATTTAAGGAGATGTCGCTTGCAAGCAAATCAGTGCTCACGTCAGCCATCCCTACGAACGCGTCGGCTGCGAGGGTGTCAAGAGTGGCAGTGCTTGGACTTTTACTCATTTGCATAAATGTTTGAAGCTGGGCCTCCGAAACCTCGTGAGAAATCAATGGAGTGCCCGTGTTGCGTACGATGGAGGGGTGCAGGCTTTGGCGTTCAAGCAGAGGTGTGGAAGTCGCAGAAGTTTGCGTTGGTCGGGATGGCGAAGAAAGAAAAGATTCACGATCTGAGGTCTGGTGGTGTTTTTCAGCGCTCGGAGCAACGTCTGGAAGTAGCCGAGAAGAGCAGAATGTGGACGTGGGTGATTCTGCTTGGATGGAAGCTGGGACTCCGAGAGAGCCTTCAACAGTGTTATTGATAGTCGAAGCGATACTTTGTGTATCCATTGACGTAGTCGGGCTTGATCTTGGTGAAAAAAACTGCTCACGGAGTAGGGAAGCGGGACTGGCGGAGGCGGGGATGAGCGAAGAATGGATGAAGGCATCGTGTTTGTTGCTGGTTGCAGCAACCGAGAAAAAGTTATCGCTCTGATCTAATGGATACGACTGGGACACGGGCAGCCGAGAAGCACTGTTTGCACGAGAGTGAGAATGTGAATGGGAGTGCATGGGTTTGCGTGGGCTGTGCTGCTCATCTGGCACCGATATAGACGCAGCAGCTGCATTCGTCGTTTTCAATTGGACTGTTATTGTGTGTGGCGTGTGGGTTTGTTTTGCGGGAGTGTGGATACCAGCAATGCTGCCGTCGATGCAGCTGATGCTCGTGGGTGTGGTCCGCGCCTGGAGAATAGAGGGAGCAGTGTGAGCATTCAAAGTATCTTATTTCTTTTGTGCGCTCAGCTACCTCGCTGTTGGCCCTGGCAGATGCTTGTGTTGCGGTGGTGACTGTCCAAGGGAAGACCCTGCTCCAGAAGGGACTCTCTGGTGCTGCCTTTGACCCACTCGATGCCGTGTCTAACCGTGCCGCGGCTTTGCTCCCGTTCTTGGTGCGTGCTTTGACGGGGGTGTGCATGGGTTCTGGTTCACGTTTGCAAAATGATATTTCTCAGCATCATGGCCAGCACTCGTCCGACTGACTCCAGCCAGTGCCCGCATGTGGAGAATACACCATGTCCATGCCGGAGGCGTTGCCGCCGCTGTCGGAGCCATCCCTTCAAACCAGATCCGCTTCCGACCATCCGGCGCCGTAAACAAATGTTATGCTTGTGCTCCATTGTTGGTCAGTCAATGACGATGTAAACCTTTTGAAATCGGGTGCAACAAATATTGCTGATTCTCGGTAAAGAAACCATCGACTCCCATCGCCAACACTTAGCGCTCGGACATGCCTGGCACACATCTGCTGCGCTCCTACTTTGCAGCGCTATCCACACCATGTTGCATCGTAACCGTGACCTTGTCGGACAACACCTCTTCCGTCTGGGGAAACTCGGCTCTCCTTGACAACAACACTCTGCGACCTCTGTTTCAGCTGCCTATTTCAGTCCCTCGAATACCCTCGGACATACGGTTGGACTGCTCGTTCTCCGAACCTGTTCCGCCGCTCTCACATTCAGAACGAGGCGTGCAAGCAGCACCAAAATGCTCTCGTTCAGCTGCGGACGCAGATGCTCTGGCGCAGGGCGAGTTCGTGTCTCAATGGCTGCAAAGTCTTGCCCACAGTAGACACACTGTAGACAGCGACTCTTCATCCGCCATGCAACTCCCACTTTCTCTTGGTCGCGTGGCAGATATATCCGCCGTTGCGATCGAACGAACAAAGCAATCAGTTACTTTTGCTGTCCAAATATCGGTGACAAAGGTGGCCACCATCGACCGCATCGGAGTTAACGTCATTCTGACTAACCATTTCAAATTTTCAATTTTAGCCGTATCCAACTCACGACATTCCGTTCCATAATGCTGGTACAATGGGCGCGATCTTAGGACAAGTCAATTGGGCGCTCGAAGCTCCCGACCTCGGAGAAATTCGCGATTGGCCAACCAGTCTCAAAACCGCAGTTTCGGTCACGCTTTGCTCCAAGATTCAAGCGATGCTGTTGTGGGGGCCCCAGTTTCGAATAATGGCGTACAATGACACTGCGATTTCCACTTTTGGCGACAAGGTGTGTTGCTGTTCTTGATCGAAACTCTCACTCACAAGCCTTGTTTTATTCACTTATTTTTGGAAACAAGCATCCATGCATGATTGGCAAACCGTACAAACAAGTGTTCCCCGACATTTGGCCTTTTATCGAAGGGCGAATGCACACAATCGTTCAAACAGGCACACCCATGTATCACGAAGACAGGGCCTACACATTTTGCCGAAACGGTTTTCAAGAACTGACATATTACACCGTACGTTTCTCAGCAAAAGTGTTTACATCTCACGTGGTATGATCTTAACTTCTTCAAAAAACATACAAAAAACTGTAAATCAGGCTTCGCAAAACCCTGTCCTTGGTGACTCGGGTCGCTTTGAAGGTGTCATAACTTTCAGCTTCGAAACAACCGGCAAAGTCCTTGGACACAGCCGTGTTACCTACCTTCGCGACCTCGGAATCACGCTAATAGCCAGCCCCGATCTGGCCGCATTCTGGATCCAGCTGGTCGAATTTCTCGAGTCCCATACAAACGAACTTGCATTTGCGGTCGTCTATCGATTGTCACCGGAAACGGGTGTGCTCATTCGAATGGACGCGGAATCCTTATCGAACCAGATGCTACCAAAGGAGGTTGATCCGCTGCAGAAACTGGAAGATGGTGACGATGATGATGGTCTGACGCGTGTTGTTTGCGAAGCATGGAACTCGCGGCAGCTGATGCAACTGGTGCCGCCAGAGTCGCATATCTTGCATCGAAATGGAACTGTATTGGTTATGCCAGTTGTTGCATCGAATGGTGATGCACCTGCGCTTATTGTTGCTGGAACAAGGACAACTTTACCGTTTGACGAAAAATATTTCGACTTTGTGAACATGATTAGGTGTGATTGTGTTGACATGTTTGTTTCTGGATTTTGTGAACTTTTTGAACTGACACTAAATCACTTAGACACGAGGTTTCGATGGCGTATGTCAATGTTCAATCATTGGAAACAGCGAAAGCGCGAACGGATGCGCTCGTTGAGCTTGATAAAGTAAAAACGTCGTTTTTCATGTCCATGAGGTGAGCGCAAAAATGTGCTTCTTTTATCGATGAATAATCCAAATAACCCCGAACGGCGCTTATGTGTTCCTTTCTCCATTCCCTATCCAGTCACGAGCTGCGAACGCCGCTTGGCCTTATAATTGGACCCGTCGAAGACTGTCTGAAAGATTCGGACTCGAAACTCACTGACAACCAATCCATCCAACTCGAGTTGGTCCGAAAAAACTCTGTGCGTTTGTTAAAACTCGTCAACTCGCTCCTCGACGTGGGGCGGCTCAACTCCGGGTGCATGAAGGCGGTGTTTCGCTTGTTTGACATTTCGGAAAAAACAGGGCAGTACTTGTGCATGTTTCAGAGTATCATTGAGAAGGGCGGTTTGAAATATCAGATGCAAATTGAAGCGATAGACGCGCAGCTGTGTTACTTGGATGAGGAAATGTGGCAAAAAATTGTGTTCAACTTGTTGGGTGAGTGGCATCTTTCCTGCTGTCTTTCTTTCATGGGGCTCATGTTATTTCTTCTTGTACCAAGGCAATGCGCTGAAATTCACGTTGAGTGGCCACATCAAAGCAACGTTGAAGCTTTCAGAGGACTCGAAATATGTTTATTTCATTGTTGAAGATACTGGCGTTGGAATACCTCTCGACCAAATGTCACGAGTGTTTGACCAATTTCATCGTGTCGAATTTGTTGGTGGACGCAGTTTTGAAGGAAGCGGGATTGGCCTGAATTTAGTCAATGACTTAGTCAAACTGCACGGCGGCAGCATTGGTATTTCAAGCGTCGTTGGGCAGGGCACGACAATGACTGTACGAATCCCAACTGGGCATCAACACCTGCCGCGCGACCAGGTTGTAGACTCGTGGGAAGATCCTGACGAACAAACCGCCAAGTACATGACTTCGTACCTCGAGGAAGCATACTGCTTCGTGTCGGATGACTCGGCACGTGATGGTATCAATTCCCCTCCAACTCTCCCAATGAAACCATTAAATGAGTCCAAAATCATCGAAGCGCCAGTTTCTGGATCTTTGGTGCCATTACGGCCGCCGTCTGCCACGTCATCTGCCTCCTCGATTCTGATATTCCTTGTGGACGACAATCAGGATATGCGCCGATATTTGGGACATGTGCTTTCGAGGCATTATAGTGTAGAGGTTTTTGAAAACGGTAAAGCGGCGTTGGATGCAATGCATCGGATAATTCCTGCGTTGGTAGTGGCGGATGTATTGTGAGTTCTGTTTATGTTTAAATGACTCGGCATTACGTCTTTGCTTCTAAAACTGTTTCATAGAATGCCCGTTATGGATGGGTTGCGAATGGTGAAGGAGATGCGGGGACTGTCTCAGTTAATGCGTGTTCCTGTGATTTTAATGAGCGGCTCTGCCACGGGCGAGGCGCAGAAACTTTCAGGGTTTGAAAATGGCGCGGATGAGTTTTTGGTATTGTATCCGCAGAGTTGCCTTGTGTTCAGAACTCTTTCTTTTTTTAATATAATGCTGGACTTTTCAGGAGAAACCGGTGAACAGCAAAGAACTCATAATCAAGATCAAGATGCTCTTGGATCACTCAACGATTAGATCGAACTTAGAAGAAGATGTTCGTACACAGAAGCAGATATCAGCTCAAACTATGAAAAGGTTAAACTTCATTGCTCCGGCGTGAGAGATATCAAGGTTTTGATGCCATTTTCGTCATTTTGTTTTCTACAGATACGAGCAAATTTCGCGTGTGTCCCCTGTGGGGCTCTTTACATGCAATGCGGAGGTAGGGCAAATTTCTGATGCTTTGCATGTGCAGAATCCTCAACAACTGTGTCGTGACCAGGGTTATGTAATTTTTGCGAACGATAAATTTGCGCAAATTCTCGGATTTGACAGCATGGACTCAATGTCTCCCGAACTGTCGTCAAGCGCTGGGTCGCAAGGAATGTTTTGGGACTGGTAATATTGCGGTTCAGACTCCTTGTTTGTGAAGATGTCTTCAACTGGTCTTATTTTCTGCAGGATCCACCCAGATGAACGAAGTCAAGTGCTTTCCATTTTCAGAGGGTGCCTGGAAGGCGACAGGTCCGTGGAAAATGTGGAATTTCAAGTCCGACCGCCTCTCCTTCGCAAGTCGCTGTGGGTGCAAATGAATGGTACAGTTTCCAGATTTTGCAAATCTCGGTTTTGACAAACGCTTATTTGTGGTGCATGTGTGTTTTTTTTATCCTTTCGAAAGCAATCTCGGATCGCGAGCCAAATGGCGACGTTGTCGTGCTTGGCAGCATCACAGACATCACCGTTCGCAAGTACCTTGAAAGCGAGCGCATTCACGCATTAGAGGCGGAGCAGGCAGCGCAAAAGCAACGCGCAGATGAAGCCATTCAATCGAAAAAAGAATCAGACAAGTTCATTGACATGGTATGTTTTCTTTCCTTTTTTTTTTTTCTTTTTTTTCTTTGGTTTATTGAACAAGTTTATTACCAAAAAAAAAAAAAAAAAGGTCTGCCATGAGCTTCGGAATCCGTTGAACGGAATCGCCAACAGCAATTCGCTCATGAAAGACGTTATTGAGGAGCTGTCGCAATTGAACGACAACTTCCATCACATGACACAAGGATCCATCGCAAGTTTAGTTCTCAAGTGTCATGAATGCATCGAAGCAATAGAGCTGTGTTCGAGGCACCAGCAAACCATTGCCGATGACGTGCTTAACCTGTCAAAATTGAAGTAAGGCGGGCAAGAACCATTCCTTCCTTGTCACGTAATCTAACCAAAAAAAACTTACAACTTTGACAGCATGAATCTCATCACAATCTCGACAACCACCCTATTCAACCCGAAAGAACTCGTCAAAAAAATTCTCAGCACATTCCGTGCAGAAATGAAATCCAAACAAATCAAACTTGCCATCGACATTAATGACACGTATCATGCACGGTTCGGGACTGCTGAGTTCCGGGGCGATCCTGCCCGGCTAACTCAGATTCTCATCAACTTGGTAGCGAACGCTGCCAAATTCACACAAAAAAGCGACAAACGCGAAATTCGAGTCGTTTTGAGGGCACAAGAAATTCCTGATGAAGAACCAGACTTTTTGGCACGAGGTCCTGCGTCTGTCTTTATGTCTGACGATGAGAATAACGAGGTTGGTGAAGTTGAGAGGCAACGTCTAGAAGGGATGGCCGTGTTGCGGGTTTCAGTGACGGATTCTGGGATTGGAATGACGGAAAACGAGTTGGCGCTTTTGTTTAATCAGTTTCAACAAGCTTCAAACAAAACGTATGCTGAGTATGGTGGATCTGGACTGGGACTTTTCATTTCTAAGCGACTGGCTGACATGATGGTGAGCAAGATTCCGGACTTAAATTGATCTCTGACAGTTGCTCCCTCTCTCTTTTGTCAACACCTAGGGTGGCGAAATCTCCGTCGAAAGCCGAAAGGGTGTCGGAAGCACGTTTTCCATCTCGATTCCGTTATCGTACTTCAAAGCTGGACTGACAGAGATGCATCGGAGGCGCCACCCGTCAGATCATGTTGAATTTACGCCTTCACCCATGACCATTCGCAGTGCCGCGCATACCTCGAAAATGAATGAGATGTGCACAAAGAGGAAAATTCTTGTTGTTGGTTTGTGCAAAATTTTCCTTTCTCTTCCTGTTTGTGGTTTTTTTCTTCAACTGACTATGTCTGTTATTTAGACGATAACGACATAAATCGAATGGTGCTTCAAAAACATCTGGCGAAATTGGGTCATGAATCGATTTTGGCGGTGAATGGCAAAGAGGCGTATGAAATTTACATTTCGCAACTCGCGAGTATACCCCTGATTCTGATGGTAAGAGTTTTTCTGCGGCTATTGCAAACAGTGCTTTAACTGAATTAACTGGGATTGAAAAATTGTAAGGATTTGGAAATGCCAGTCATGAATGGTCGCGAGGCAGCAGTGAAAATCCGAGAATTTGAGAGCGCAAACAAAAGCCCGTCTCCAATAGGAATCATTGCAGTTACAGGAAATGCTCGGCCTGAGCAGGTCAGCGAAGCGTTAGAAAGTGGAATGACGAATGTGTTGTTGAAGCCATTTACTCGGGATCAGTTGAGTTGAATGCAAAACAAAAAAACATGGGTACTGATGCATACACATACAAACAAACATTGAATATCAGGTTATCTGAAATCATAAAACCGTTCACTGAGAGCACAATTGCCTCACTTTTGCATCCACGCGTCCAATCCCCAACACCATAGTATGGTTTTTTTTTCTTGTTTTCAGCCCCACTTTTTTTTTTTTCCTTTTCAAAAGCGTGAAATGAAACGCTTTTGGATTTGTACATACCTTTTAATGAAACGCGTTGCTTGAATCTATCAATAATAACATGCCAAGACTTGACTGCTCAACGCGTGACGCATTCTGTGTAACCAAAGCAATCAAAACAAAAACAAAAAGGGAATTGTCAGGCAAGTTCAAACAATAAAAAGCAACACGCACCAACGAACCAAAGCCCGTGTCCTTGCGCAAAAAAGATGAGAATTGTGCTCTGGCTGCAACTTCTTGCACTCGTCGCCGCACAGCTCGTTCCAAGGGCACAGAAGGCTGCCTCAACGAAACACAACCCAGTTTCAAAGTTGCATTCGAAAACAACAGTTTCGGTGAAACCGGCGCATGTAAAAGTCACTACCGTTCCGAAAACGATCACAAAAGCAGTAGCACAGAAACCCATCAAATCCGTTAAACCCGTTAAGCCTGTGAAGCCTGTAAAGCCTGTAAAGCCTGAAAAACCTGCCAAACCAGTCAAAGCGTCAAAAACAACAAAAACAAAAAAAACGACAGCCACAAAAGGGCACGCGCCAAAGCCTGCGAAAACAACAAAAGAAATTCACACCACAACCGCCATCTTGACTACCGAAATACCTGCGACTGCGAACGATGCAAGCACTTCTTTCTCTGTAAATGTCACCGAATCTGCGATTACTCAAAAAGCGGCGTTAAAATCAACAACAACGAAGACCAAAACGAGAACATCCAAAACACGAAAATCAACCATTATTGACACTGCTTCACTTCAGAACAATGCTGATATCGATGATGCCGATTCAAACTCTACCACCACAGTTGCAAGTGATTCTAGCTCAACAACAACAACAATAACAACATCAACTACAACAACAACAGATACGGTAAGACCTACCGTGATCAATTATGTCCAACTAAAGTGCGTCGCAAACTTATAAAACACAGACAACATCTTCAACGCCATCTCCGACCACACCTCCTTGCACAAGCTACTCCATCCGCCGCGAATGGCGAGACCTCTCCACAATGCAGAAGCAAACCTACCTTGATGCTCTGGCTGTACTGCGTAAAAAGGAGTCCCTATACAGTCAACCAAGTCGGTACCATGACTTTGGGTACATTCACGCGCGTTACGTGGAGCTAGCCCATGGACTTCCCATTTTCTTACCGTGGCATCGCGAGTTTTTGAGACAGTTTGAGGAAGAAATGCAACTCATAAATCCCAATATTTCTGTTCCGTATTGGGATTGGGGTTTCAACGCGGATAAACCGCTTTCGAATACTGACATGTTCAGGTGAATATTATTTTAAAGGAGTCTGTCTTTTAAAACATTTTGGAACGGCAGCTCGGGCCCGCAATCGTTTGGTACGCGAGGTTATGCTAACCCTCCCTGTGTCGTGGATGGGTTTTGCGGAAACTGGACGGACCGCGACAATCAATGCCTGACGCGTGCGTACAACCCGATCGGATTAGCCTGTAAGAAGGAACATTAACCCCCTCAGGTCCTTGCACTGACTCTTATCTAAACTCTCGCAGTCACGGACGATGTGGATTTGGCACCGGCTGTGTTTGCAGCGCCTGATTTCAACAGCGTCTCGGCAACAATCGAGTCGGCGCACAACCAGGTGCACGACTATATTGGAGGTTCAAACTACCCGAATCGCTCGGGAGACATGTTCCCAGTCGGTAATTATCAGCAAGACACAGAATTAACTCGACAGGTACTAAAAACACAAAATCTTCAGATCGAAGCACAAACGATCCCATCTTCTTTTTGCATCATGCAAACGTCGACCGACTGTGGTGGTCATGGCAGCAGAACAAACCTGTCGAGGGCAAGAAATACAGCACTCACGCCAGCATCAACGACGTCCTGCCTGGACTGACTTACAAGAATCAAAAGGTTGATGTGAAATCCACACTGGAAAGCAGTCGAGGGGGCCAGTGGTGTATTGTATACGCTCCTCACAGTAAGGGCCTGCCCTTGACCCGGTCTTCTTTGAATGTTGGACTCAGCGCCTTCAACTCGTTCAGCCAAGTAAAGGGAACTGGGAGCGGGAAGCAGCTTGTGAAGCGCACCCAAAAGCCAGTGAGTCTGAATTGGATCAAAACCAACGCACAGCGTCTGAACAAGAACAGCAAAAAAATGGAGACCCAAATTCGAACGAATGAGAAGTACATGGTCTCGATCACCAGTCAGTTTGAGAAGGAAATGAACGCGTTCTTCAAGTACAACCCGCAGAGCAACTTTGCAGAGGCGTTTCAGTACACCATTGATAACTGGGACTGGACGCCCATCAAGAAGGCTGCAGTGAAGGCGTAGGACGATACTGTTTACTGGGTCAGAGGGAACCTTGGTTGAATCTAGAGGAACCTCGCTGAAGGCGAGAAGAAATGTGGGGAGTTTGTTTCGTTGGTATTTATCGTGAAGAATACAAAACAAACGCGCTGTTGCTTGTGCCATGTGGTATTTACACACCACGTGACGCTATTGACAAATTGCGGACTGATAAAATCGAACGAAATAAATCCAGAGCAAACAAATGGAGGCTGTGGCGCCATATCAGCGTGTGAGTATGACACAGAAAAGAGGGGCTATGAGGGACGTAGTGTGGGAGTGGTTCGGGACAAGGAATGCGACCGGCGCTGGCTGCATCCGTCTGATTCTGATCCCCGTCACTCTATTCGAAAAACCAGGGCACGAAAGCGTGGTTCGCCGATGAAGTCGAAGGCTGGACCGTGGCTTCTGTCGTTGAAACCAGTGTGGATGCCGAGACTGTGCGTATTGTGTTCGAGACGGCGACCAAGAAGGTGATCCTCGATTTTTATACAAACGTGCGCTCCACTCTCTCCACTCACAATGTCCCTCACTTCGCCCTCATGACCCAGCGAATCACATTCGACAGCTCAGTTGCCGCTCTTGTCGCATCTGGCTTCTCGAATCTGCCCCCACTCAAGAACCCTCCGATGCTTGAAGGAATCGACGACTTGTCTAATCTCTCGTATCTGCATGAGTAAGCAGCATGTGTTTTGTTAGCGCTCACAAGTTTTCTGATGTTCTGACGAATGGCGCAGGCCGGAAGTCTTGCACAACATCAAACTTCGATACTTGCAAGAGCAAATTTACACCTATTCAGGAATCGTCCTCATTGCGATGAATCCATTTCAACGCCTGGCTCTGTACTCTTCCGATATTATGCGGTTGGAATGACTTATCGTGCCCTCAAACTTCTGTCGCTTATCATCCGTCTTTTTTTAGTGAATACTCTGGGAAACGCCGTGGAGAACTTGAGCCGCATCTGGTAACACCATGTTTCGAATATCTTTCCTTTTTTTATTAGCTGCTGACTCTTCATCGAATTCTCACAGTTTGCCGTTGCTGAAGAAGCATATCGGACCATGATTCGCGAAAAACAAAACCAAAGTATCATTGTGAGCGGTGAATCGGGAGCAGGAAAAACTCAGAGTGCGAAATACATCATGAGATATTTTGCTACTGTGGATAACTTGGACACCTCCCGCGGTGAATCTCTCAACTCCAGTGGCATCAGTGAAATTGAGGAAGCCGTGTTAAGCACGAACCCAATCATGGAGGTAATTTCTGGTCCGCTTTTCATTCTCGAAATCCAAATATTTACTCCCTTTTCTTTGCCAGTCTTTTGGAAACTCAAAAACCACCAGAAACGATAACAGTTCGCGGTTTGGAAAGTACATCGAAATTCTCTTCTCAAAACCATCCGGTCCAGCCAAAACGGTCTCCATTGTCGGTGCTAAAATTCGAACATACCTACTGGAACGCTCAAGATTGATTTTTCAGCCAGCAACTGGTGACCTTTTTATTTTTTTTTTTGCGCCACCCATGTGTGTCTTGTGTCTCATGTTTTAACCACATGACCAATCTTAGAGCGTAACTATCACATCTTCTACCAATTGTGTGCGGCCGTTCCAGCTGCTGAACGGAAAGAGTTGGGGCTTGGAAAGTGGAGCGAATTCCATTATCTGAACCAGGGTGGAAGTGGTGTCATTCATGGATTCGATGACGCGGCGGAATTCGCTGTCACCCAGCAAGCTCTCTCCACCATCGGAATCTCTGTTTCGTCGCAATGGTTCGATTTTGGCGAGTTTCTCTTTGCCAGATTGCATCTCTGAACTGTATTTTCGATTCACAGGAACATTTTCAAAGTATGCGCGGCATTGCTGCACATTGGAAACATCCAGATCACAAACTCTCGAAGTGACGAAGCTCAAATTTCTGATGACGATCCTGCACTTGTTCAAGCAACTCGTCTGTTGCAAGTCGACCAGGGAAACTTCAAGAAGTGGATCATCAAAAAACAAATCTCCACTCGGAGCGAAAAAATCTTAAGCAATGTCAACAGCGCTCAAGCCCTTATTGGAAGAGACAGTGTTGCCAAATTTATCTACACGATGCTGTTTGACTGGATCGTCAAGGTCATCAATAAGAATCTGTGGCGAGAGGATTTGGCGGCCGGTGGCGATTTGAGTTTCATTGGAGTTCTCGATATCTATGGATTCGAACACTTCAAAAAGAATTCGTTTGAGCAGTTCTGCATTGTGAGGATATCTGTTTCGTTTTTTGTTTTGTGTGTGAGGACTCATCATGAATTCGAAATCTTCTCAGAACTACGCAAACGAAAAGCTCCAACAAGAGTTCAACCAGCACGTTTTCAAGCTCGAACAAGAAGAATACGTGGCCGAAAAGATCAACTGGTCATTTATTGATTTCAACGACAATCAGCCATGTATCGACTTGATCGAAGGAAAACTCGGCATTTTGGATCTCTTGGACGAAGAAAGTCGACTACCCTCAGGCAGTGATGGAAGTTTGATCAACAAGCTGTACCAGCGCTTTGATGGATCTGTCAAGAATAAATTCTTCGTCAAGCCGCGGTTTGGGCAAACGGCTTTCACTGTGAAGCATTACGCAGTGGACGTTACCTACGATATCGAGGCGTTCATTGACAAGAATAAGGACACAGTGACGGATGAGCAATTGTCGCTCTTGAACTCATCTTCGTTCAGCTTTTTGAAAGAAGTGCTTGTGATTGATGAGGCTACGGCTGCGCCCCAAGAGGTGAAAGCTTCTTTCTCTGCCACATGAATTCGAAACTAACTTTAGAAATGCGACACTTGGATACCCAGGCCGAAAGCAGTTCTAAACGCTTCTCCATGCTCCAAACTCGAAAACCAACTCTCGGATCCATCTTCAAAACAAGTCTCGTGAACTTGATGACAACCTTGCGCACAACCCAAGTGCACTACATTCGCTGCATCAAGCCGAATCACAGCAAACAAGCATTCGGATTCGAACCACAATTAGTGCTCAGCCAACTGCGGGCATGCGGAGTCCTCGAAACGATTCGAATCAGTTGTGCAGGATACCCTTCCCGTTGGACTTTTCAAGAATTCAGTGATCGATATTATATTCTTGTACCGAGTTCGCAGTGGACGAGTGATCCCAAAGTGTTGACTGGAAGGATTGCGGAAGGCGCGATTCGTGAACCAGGGTTATATCAAGTCGGGTTAACAAAGATTTTCTTCCGTGCGGGACAGTTGGCATTCCTGGAAAAGCGCCGAAGTGAGAAGCTGAGATACTGCGTTGTTTTGATTCAAAAGAATATCCGTATGTTTGTGAATCGGAGAGCGTACTTGAGAAGGAAGGAAGCAGCGATTGCGATCCAGTCAGGTGTGTACAACTCCTTTGATGTGAGTGTTTATCTTGCGTTGAACCCAATCTGCATCCAGCTTTCCGTGGATACAGTGCGCGCACAAAATACCAAAAAGAACGCAGCGACCGGGCAGCAACCAAAATCCAAAGCACGTTCCGTCGCCACGCCGCCATGAAAACGCTGAGCAAGAAAAAGAACGCCATCCTCACGATCCAAACTCAACTCCGCACCATCAATGCCGCACGTGTGCTAGCCAACCTTCGCCGGGACAGAGCCGCTGTCAAGATTCAAAGCTACCTCCGTGGGCACTTGTCACGAACAGCGTACCGCGCCACATTGAACAGAATTATTCTATTGCAGAGTTGTGTGCGTAGAGCGCGGGCTGTTGCTCAAATGAAAGTCTTGAAGGTGGAGAGCAAGAGCGTTGGTAAACTGAAAGAGTTGAACTACACGCTTGAGAGCAAGATTGTGGAGCTGAGTCAGAGTGTCAAAGCGCGCGGACTTGAAAACAAGGCTCTAGTTGACAAAATTGCTTCCCTGGAAGGCCAGGTTGTTTCATGGAAGGAGAAGTTTTCCCGAGTGGAAAGCAGCAGCAAGAATGCGGTTGGACACTTGGAAGGTAACGCCGTCGAGTTGAAGGCAGAGGTGAAGGCTGCTGTTGAAGCGAAAGACGGATTCATGAAGGAAGTGGAACGTTTGCACTCGGAGCTTGCCAAAAAGGAGGCTGTGATTGTGGGGCTGCAGACAGACTTGGGGAAATCAAAGGACGAAGTGCGGAAATTGAAAGACGAACTTCTTCACAAGCCTCCCGCTTATTCGCCGGCCACTCGTGGCGCCTCGGTCACGTCAGACGATTCCGCGTCGGCGGCTCAACTTAAGAGGGAGAATGCTCTTCTAAAGGATCAGATTGCGAAGCTTGTGGAGCGATCTGCAACCGTGGAGTATGAGCGAAAAGTTCCGACCGTCTACCCCACTGAAATCAAGGCAATGTCCGCTAAAATTTCAGAAGTCCACGTCCAGCCTGTGGAATCTGTGGAATATACGGTGAGAAAAGATGAATTGAAATCCGCCAACGGTCTTGACTTGCCGTATTTAATTGCATCATTGGCGGGATTGATTTGTATTCTTGCTCTTCGAATGTTGGACACGTTTGTGCTGAGCAACTTGTGATGCAAATGCGTATCTTTTTTTATTTGGCTGGCTGGGGAGATTTTGCTGGGCATGGTTTTTTGTCGGCGCACCCCCTCTCCTTTTGCCCACCCCTCACCCCTCCTAGATCATACATATATAGACCTTGCCAAGTAATAAATTAACTGGAATTTCTATTTGCCTGTGAAACAGAACCCCACACCCTCATTTGATGACAAGGCTTTGGAAGAAGAAATTATTGACTCTCTCATCACAAATCTCCGAATCCCGTTGCCAAGTACACAAACCATTGCGACTCGATCCGAAATCTTCTTCCCGGCTCACTTGATTGGTCTGTCCATGAAGCAACTGCTGCTGTTTAACCTTGGCACGCGAACTCAAGTTGTCATGTCGAATATCACAACGGGTAAGTTTGCTTGTCCCTCGTTGGAATTCAGATAAATAATTTTGCGCTCTTGTTTGTTTGCCAGCCATTCAACTTCTGGCCAAGCGCTTTGAAGATGACTACGTCTCCGCCTTCTGGCTATCCAACTGTTTCGAATTAAGCTGCATTTCCAAATTTCTACACACGCAAATGGAGGCACGCTACCGAAGCGAATTTGAAGGCTCAGAAACGGAATTACTGCTCAAAAAAGTTCAAGGAGACTTGACGAATATCATGACGGACATTTACGCTGGATGGATTAAAGTTTTGAAGCGCAGGTTGGCGAATATGATTGTTCCTGCCGTGGTAGAGAATCAGTCGCTTCCAGCTTACATCAGGTACTTTCTGTTTTTGCAATGCTTTTTATTCAAAAGATGAGGATCAAAACTCAGCAAAACTTAACCTGCAGTAAGCAAGTGGGTGCATCATGGTCCAAAGTCGGAAAGACTCCAGGAGGAACGCAGTTCAAAATTGAGCAACTTCTCAGCTTTTTGAACAAGCTGTCGAAAACTTTGAGGTGCTACTACATGCACGAAAAAATATCCTCTCAGATTCTTACGGAACTGGTTCGCGTGATTGGAGTGTCCGCGTTCAATCATATTCTCGTTCGCAAAAATTTTGGAACTTGGAAACGCGGCATGCAGTTGCAGCATAATGCGCAGCGGTTGGATGAATGGTGTCAGGCGCAGAATATCCCCGCGGGTAAAAAACAGAACCTTGTTTAAGCCAGATACTTATTATTTTCACATTTATTGACGGCGCGTGCTTTTTTTTCCTATAGCCGCCGTTCATTTGCAGCCATTTGCTCAAGCCGCAAAGCTTTTGGTTTTGATGAAAACTCCGCCCACAGATGCGGAAATTGTGTTTAAAGAGTGAGCAGTCCTTATTTTCCTGTAAAATTCTGTCGATTGAAGGGTTCTGTTCTGCGCGCACAGGTGCTTTCTCCTTAATCCGACCCAAATCAAGAAATTTCTGTCTTTGTACTATGCTGCAGATTTCGATTCGCCTGTGAGTGCATTTCTTTAGTGTTGTAACGATTTGACAGCAATGCTGAAGAAAAACAAACAGCTTCCCCCCCAACTTTTAACTGCTGTGAACTCGCGGGCGAATCAGAACCACGAGGAGGGCGGCGACATTCTGTCCCTGGACTCGGAGAACGTGGCTGAATTTGTGGAGCCAGCATCTCGGCCGCTTGAAACAGGCATCGATCCTTTCATGCCGCAATGGCTTTCGTTGCCTCAAATCCGCACGTTGATTGGTTGAGTTGAATCAGACTTTTTTTTTATATATTTTTTGGTTTATTTTACTTCCACTTTTATTCGGCCAACTTCTCACCGCGATTCAGCACCACTCCAAATACACCCATTTTACCTCGCTGTTTCAAATCCAGATCATCTTTTACATCAAATAAATAATTCGAGTCTCTCCCTGTTTTCGCAAGTAGCGACCGTGCGTTGGCTGTCATGCGAATCTCTTGGGGTCCGCTGAGCGTTTCAATCATGGACGCAATGTTCACAGTCTCCCCCATCAACACCAGTTTGGGCACTTTGCCGATAATGCCGCCGATCGCCGGGCCAGAGTGTATCCCAATTTTTAGCATAAGACGCGCCGATGTTGAAGAAAGATACTTAGTGGCGTCCCACCGTGATGCCCACTGCACCAGTTTAACGGCAACGTCGAGAATGTCGAGGATATCCCTGTCATACGCGTCAGGAACTCCAGCGACAAGAACGCAGGCATCAATGACCCGCTCGGTAATGTGCACCGTTGTTGAATGGTCCGAGTTTCCAGATTCGATTGCGCCATCGATAGCTTTGTAGTAGCATTTCAAGATTTCCATCAGCGTTTTGGGGAACCCGCTCAATTGCTGGACATAGCGGCTGAAGCCGGCGATAGAAACTACCATGACAGTCACACTGTTAAATATCACTGGCTTATGCATCACGTCAAAGTCGGGGGAAACTCCGGTCATGGCGAAATAAGACACGGCGTGGTTGAAGAGACTGTTTGATATCCCTTGCGGCAGGAGAGACAGCCGGCCAGCGACAAAGTCTCGCTGCAGCGAATGCACCTTTGACTGGAGATACTCCAACTCCAAGTGCGATCCTTCAACCTTCTTTTCAACTTCTTTCTTTGTCGACAGAAGCGAATGAACGGCGTTCTCCTGTTCGGCGTTCAGTTGGCGCGTGAGAATGTCAATCTGACGCTGGTACTCGTCCTTTACGCTTTGCAGCCTTGTTTCACTTTCAGCCAGTCGTTTTGTGACGGCTTCTCCTAAGTTGATGGACAGGTGAGATTGGGCGCTTTCGAGCTGGAGCATGTACAGGTTGATTTCGCGTGAGTACGCTTTCGACAGGACCAGCTCCGTTTGGCTATGTTTTCCTCTAAAGAGCGGAGTAAGACGGCTCTGGATTGCGTCTAGGCAGTCGCTCACGCTGGGTCGGTTGTCCGGATCAAACGACCAGCACTTTTTGATAAGCTGAGAGTGGGGGGATGAGTACTCTCTGGAAACTGCTGACGAAAAGAAGGGTAATTACGTACCTTGACAAGCGCTGGATCCAGTTGTGTGGAAAGAACCGGCCGGAACACTTCACCCCTGTCCGAAGGCAACTTCTTGATAACGTCATCCAAATTGGAGTGTTCAGCAAACGGCTTTGCTCCGTCATTGAAGATCATGTTCATAATCAGTCCGACGCTAGAAGGAGTTGTTAAGGAGCGTTGACAGTAAAATAAATTGGAACTCTTGCCGGGATTTGAACTGCGCACCTATACACATCGCCAGCCTTTGTCTTGTAATTCCTGGGGTACAGAGCGACATCCTCCGGCGCTGCAAACAGCCGCGCCGCATGCAGTCCATACGAATCAAAAGCAGCAGTCTCCAAAACGCGCTCCGCTACTTGCTCGAAATTTCCTGGATACACTTTCAGCCTCCAATCATCTGTGACGTAGCAACTTCGTGGAGACAGCTTCCCATACGGCCGCCGTCTGTGTAGAAACTGTACAGCCATCAAAAGATCTCGGCACAGCGAGAGCTTGATGACTTTTGGGATGGGAAATCGCGTGCAGCAAAGGGCATCCTCCAGACAGCCTCTGTCACAAGCTTTGATGATGATGTTGAACTTGTCGGCATTGAACTCCAGTTTCCGTTTTGGTGGTTTAACGGAGAGACTGGCGTCGGGGGGTATCGGAACAGCGGCAACCACAAACTCGGTAATGTTTTCATGCGCAATGCGCCGGAGTTTTTTCAGCTGAGTTGTGATGGTCCTAACGTTTGTTTTGATTTTGACTGCGGTTGCTTTGTCCTTTGCTGTCAGGGATTCATTTTGGACTTGGCCGCGATTCGTAGCCTTGAAACGGAAGGTGAACGCTGCTTTCTCGGAAGCCTTGTACGTGATGATAATGACTGGCACGGCTTGTTTGTGTTCCAAGTTTCCAAACAGCGCCACTGAGTTTCCCTCCTTGACCAAAGTTGAGGATGACGAAATCAGTGAATCTCGCATTTCCACCGCGTTTTGATGCTTCGAAGATGTGTTGGCGGCAAGCGTTGCTGAAGCCATGGCAGCGGCTTCCACACTGGCTTCAGCAGATTCTTGAATGGAACTCTTGGGACCCAGCCAGACGCAACCTGGCCGCGGATGTATTGAAACATTCCCATCGAAAGGCAGGATCAGGTGACCTCGCGGGTTGAATGGCTCGTCATCCTCATCGGACTTCCAGCAACTCATTTGCTGGCAATCCCTTTGTTGGATTTCCCTAAAACAAACCGTCAGTCCAACAAGACCATCATTCACCTCATTTTCGCTGCACATCATGCCAGAGCCCAGTGGCTGAAGGTAAAGTTTACTGCCAGGTGGACAAGTAATCCAAAGTTGATGCTCTGAATTTGTTGGACATGGTGGAGTCAGTAAAGACCTGTTTATTGAGGTCAACCAGCAGGGTGTATTTCTTGTCCGAAATCGTGGATGTTTTGAAATTAACCCACGTTCGAAGTGACGCGTTTTGCTTCCAAAAAAGGGTTCAACATTTTCTGATAAAATTTATTTATGCAAGTCAATTAATTCTCTGCTGGCAAGTATGCGCGCTACTGCTCCTGCATCGCGTCCACGCCTCGCGAAGTCATCCGAATCTGCTTCCGAGCTTCAATCTTGAGCAGACGCGCATCATCATCTTCCCTGGCCTTCAACTCAAGCTTAGCAAACAGTTCCTCGTCTTGCGCCGGAATCTGCGCAATCTGTGCTGGCTGCAAATGACCTCGCATCATGACTTGTTTAGCAGTCCACACGGGATAATTTTCAGTTCGTACGAGTTCTTGCAATATTTCCAGTGAAATGCCGTTGCCGTTGACGCGTTGCGGGTTACTCGCTGAAGTCTCGGAAGCCGCGTCGTCCGCCGGTTTCGCTTTCTTGGGTGCCTTTTTGAGGAGCATTTCAGATTCAACAGCTTTTGAAATTAAAAGACTGGATGCAATGATTTCAGGGATACGCAAAAACGGCGCCGATAATCGGAATCCTGCCGCAAAGGATTGGCCGCCGTCAGAATTATTCTGCGCTTTTGATTCCCGCAAAAGAACAAGCTGGAGTTGGTTATAGTTTCTGGGAATTGCAAGTTTGTGGGACAGGTGGTTGTGTTCGAAACGATACGTGACTGTAGCGTAGTGGGTGACATCCTCATTGGTTTGCTGAGGGCGCTCATTTTTAGCAACATACTTAAACAAAAGGCGATAGAACTCACGCTGCCTATTTCATTGATTAGAAGAGGTGTGAGTTCCTGAATATTATGGCAAATGATGTTGCTTCAAGTTAAGTTCGCGTTTTTGGAAGTATATCCACGGAATGATTCACCTTCACTCGTTCTTCGCTCAGTTGTTCGTATGTAAACCACACAGCAGCATTTGCGCGCGGGATCGGCGATGTCGGAGTCGGGGTACTCCACTTTGTCAAAAACTGGACACGACAAGCTGCCAAATCAGTCCCTCTGTGTTCCGTCTCATATTTCCACCATCCTGCACCCCCTTTGCCCATCTTGTGAACGAGATTACTCGGTGTTTGTCGAATTGAATTTGGTTTTAGTTTTGCGGGTGGTGGTGGTTCTGATGTTGTTGACCGCTTTGTTGGAGGGGTGTCTGCGTGTTTTTCTTCGGCTTGGGGATCTTCTGCTTCGATGTCACTGACGTTGATATTGGAAGGCTCGTTATCTTGCGTTGTCGTGTCTTGATTGTCTGTAGCTGGAATTTCCGTTGTTTCTTCACTATTTTCGCCCACCGCATCCTGCGGGTTGACCTCCAGCGTGGTTTCAATGGCTTCTTGTGCTTTACTATCATCGATAATAGCCTCAGCATCTTCAACAACTTGAGCAGCTTCGGCAGTTTCCGCAACACCTTCCGTAGTGTCAGGGACAGTAGTAGCTTCCACGACCTCAGCAGCTTCAGCAGCTTCAACAGCATCAGCAATTTCGACATCCTCAACGACCTCAGCACTGTCACCAGAGGCAACGTTGTCAGTGGCATCGGTAGCTTCAGCAACATCAACTGCGGCATCATCAGCTTCGGCAGCTTCAACTTCAACAGCTTCAGCCTCGACAGCTTCAGATATTTCGGGTTCGCGAGTGATGGCTTCATCCGTGTCAGCAACTTCGACGTCCACGGATTCTTGTTCTAATGACGGTGCAGTCAAAGCGCTTGCATCTTTTGGAGTAGCTTTCGCCGACTGAGTAACAACAGACTCAGGAGCTGCAAACTCATTCTTTTTCGCGGCGGTATCTGACTTGTTGAAATACGCCGGTGCTACGGGAGCAAACCCAGTCTCCTGCGTGGCATTTTGAAAGTAGCTGACATCCCAGTACGACAGAATCGCATCCACAGCTCGTAGGGCCTCATTTTCGATGGACTCGGACAGGTTCATTTTCCTCAGGTTGTCTCGTACTCTTTCTTTTTTCCTTCAAACACAATAGTCACAATAGACGCCGCATAAACAATGCAAGGAAAACAAACACTGGCCCCCACATCTTCCATAAACCATATTTTCCTTATTCTTTCTTTCTCTGAGAGCGGGTTTTCGTTGTTGTCACTGTAGCAGTCGCATCCATGGTTTTGGCTTTTTTGGGTTGTTGATTTCCATCTACTGCAGACGCTCCCCGCTTTGTACCAGTACCACTAGTCTGCTGTTGTGCCTTTTGTTCAACAGCCTCGGTCGCAGTTTTTTGGTCATCCACGACAACGGTACCGTTTTGTCCGGCAGGCGAGGTTTGGCCAAGAACCTCAACCTCGCCGGCTCTCGCATCAATTTCGTCATCCTCCCCACTTGCATTGCTACCCTCGCATTCGGATTCTGTTCCGGTGACTCCAGAGGTTTCAGTGACGGTATCCCGGTGCGACGTGGCCACAATTGTGTCGCCTTTTAAAAATGCAACGCTTTCGGAAGGGATTTGTGCTAAGGCGGCGTTTCCTGACAGTCGCTGTAGATGGTTTTTTATCCATGGGTGATTCAGGGCTTGAAGGGCAGTGAGGCGTTTTGATGGGTCCACGACAATCAACTTTCGAATCAAGTCCTTCGCTGTGCACAAGCCACATGGTCAAAAACGAGGTTCCAGAACATAAATAGAAGAAAATCGGGTCACATACCTTCTGCAGAAATGGTATCCCACCAAGGCGAGGGAAAGCTGAACTTTCCAGTCTTGATTTGATCCATCATACTTGGTGGAGCAAGCTCATCAGAAAAAGGTGGCTGACCAACAAGGCTTGATATGTGGGATAATCATCCTTTTTGAATATTGTCTTTCCTGGTTCTGAAAAAAAAAAACCCCTCACCAAATATATAAGACAACGCCGCAGCTCCAAAGATCAACTTCACTTCCATAAGCGCGGCTACTTTTTCCCATCAGCACCTCTGGAGCAACATAGTTTGGTGTTCCACACAAGGTTGAGGTAAAATCCGTGACCAGTTTTGCCAATCCAAAATCAGATATTTTTAGACGCAAATCTTCGGGGTCCGCCGTGGCCAACAGGATATTTTCTGGGTGAAATATCATTTGATTAGCAAAAGCAACATGATTTCGAGGGCAGATTAAGCTGAACCTGGCTTCAAATCACGGTGCACAATCTCCCGTTGATGCAGATACGCCAACGCGTGAAGGATCTGAATCATGAGAATTCGAGATTCGTCTTCTGTAAACTTTCCACGTTCGATGATGCGATCAAACAGTTCTCCTCCTTTTGCACTGAAAAACGGCGCAGAAAAATGTTAGACGTTGCAAAGGTGGTAAACCATGAAACAAACACTCAACTATTCCATTACGATATTTACGGTATCCTGTAAATCAAAAACTCCACCAATTTTGATTATACAAGGCTGTAACGAGTGAAAACATGAGCATTATTGAGTAAGAAATAAAAATAAACCCCAACATGGTTGACAGCCATCAAGATTCCAATTTCCTGCTCCAAGTTTTTAAGAACTTTCGCGTTTCCCTGAAACATTTTCTTATTCAAGATTTTGACGGCGCTCTTTGCTCCAGATGCCTTATGAACACCCAGTTTCACGGTTGCAAAGTTGCCGGATCCCAAGTCCTTTGTCAGCTCGTAGGCATCATTGAATGACTGGAATTGATATCGGAGCAGCACACATGAGTACGCCTGTCTCGACCGCAATTTAAAAAAAGACGCTTTACACTGATCACTTGTTCCTTCGGCCGAATAAACATCCAAACTGGCAAACAAAAAAACGGGCTCAGAACGGCAACAACAAAGAAAACTGTTTTTACATTTATCGTCAAACTTCTTTTTTGATGAGCCGTTCTTCGCGAGCTGAATGGAGTCCCCGTTCATGAGTTTGAACCGTTTCCCTTTTTCGATTCTTGCGCCGTTCACAAAAGTCCCGTTTGCGCTCACTGACATACAGCGGGGGTTACAAAAACGCAAGGCCCCAAATGCGACTTCTCAGAACTCACTGTCTTCGATGAAGCACTCGTATTGCGCGACGCCGCCCTTGCCCACCAACGCTTCCTAGAAACACACCCGCGAGTAAGTTCATTGAATGCATTGCATCGTGCAAGGGAACAGACCATGTAGACGAGGGCATGGCGCTTTGAAACTTGCGAATGGTTGACGACAATATCGCACTCTATCGTTTATAAAACCAAACATTGAACTCCACACTAACATGACCCTGAACAAGGAGAGCAAGACAAAGCCGGACATACCCGCATGCCGCCCGATCAAATACCCGGACTTGTCTTTGTTCGACAGCTTCACGGAATCGACATGGCCCGACTTCTTGTCCTCTGCGTCCAGCATTCCCCACCAGTCGCCATCCGCATTCGCTTCTGAGACCTTGGGTGTTGTATTGGGTTGCTCTGTCGTTGATGTGATGCTGTGCGCTGGTTCAATTTCAGACATTTTTCTTGGATTTTCATAAAAAAAAAAGTGGGGAAGACGAAGCCACCGACTCCCGACTCTTGTCCCCGTCTTCTCCCGATTGGTGAGACTTACGAAAGCTCTGGGAGTGACAACTCTTTCCCTTGTACTCACACACTGCTTCTGTCTACTTTTAGAAATAGCTCGACTTTCTTGTCCCAGCATCTTCCTCATCGAAACGCGTCCCTTCACAACGACTCTTTCGGCAACCATGGCTGCACCGCTCTCTTCCTCACTCCCAGAGTTTTCAACGCGTCAAAAACAGCATCCCGGGTTTCCTGCACAACAAGATGATCACAGATCAACTGTTGTTGCGCAGCGAGGGCAATCTCAACACCAACACCACCGCAACCAACAACACCCAGAATGCGCTCAAGCCCATGGCACTGCAGAACCAGAAATGATTGGCGAAGGAAGCAGAGATACTCACGCACTGGCCAACAGCTTCCCAACAAGTCATCACGCGAAACCGCCGCCGTCGTTGAGGCAATTTCTTCAAGCGTCTCGGAAAACTGGCAGCGCTGGATCGTTTCATCCTATGCAAGAAAGCTTCAGTCCAGTGAGTTTTTATCTCGATATCTTTTGTTTCTTTTCAAAGCGGTGTGCTCTTCATTTTCCTTGATCTTTTAACCTGTATCTTTCAAAACCAGGCGTACCCTCAAAACCACGCCCAATCTGAAGTCACGCTTGCCGAAGATTTAACGCTACCACCTCCAAGCCTTCCATTTCCACAGCAATGGGATCCGGCGTTCGTAGATACTCTTGTACCTGAGCAAACACCGTCATCTGAACCAACGCCAGAGGACACCGGCAGTAGTTTTCAAGCCATGATCGTGCACGAAGGACCTAGAGTCGGAGACTTTATTTTGACAGACACCCTTGGCGAAGGAACGTTCGGCAAAGTGAAGCTGGGAGTGCATTGGAGAACCGGTGAAAAAGTAGCTGTGAAGGCGATCCAGAAATCAAAAATCAAGACGGTCAAGCAAATGAACAGCGTTCAGAGAGAAGTTCGGCTGATGAAGTTACTGAAACATCCGCATATTGTGGACGTGAAGGAGACTCTGGAGGATGAGAATGAGGTATTGGGGGCGTTGAATTCGATCCCCAACAAATCTTCTCAGACCAGCCATCTACCAACCAGATCTTTCTTGTAATGGAATACGCGAGCGGCGGCGAGTTGTTTGACTACATTGCCAAGCAATGTCAGCAGGACGAAAACATGGCCAGAGTGTACTTTCGCCAAGTTGTTTCCGCAATCAATTATTGCCATCAGGTGAGAACTCTCTTCAAACTGCCTGAAACGGACCACGACGCTAACGCCTAATTTTTGAAAATAGAACTCCATCATCCATCGCGACTTGAAACCCGAAGTATGCTGCTTTTTTAACGCGTACTTTGTCACTCAGTAATCGTTTTCTGCTCAAACAGAACCTTCTCCTCGACAGAGACGGAAACATTAAAATCATTGACTTTGGCTTTGGAAACACGTTTCACCGGGACAGAACACTCGACACGTATTGCGGGTCACCGTACTACGCCGCACCCGAAATGGTGAAAGGGATACCTTACACAGGACCTGAGGTCGACATTGTAAGCATAGAAAAGCTTGTACCAAGATTTGGGTGTCTGTCTCTGACCTTTGCCTCTTTTTCTTCAGTGGAGCATGGGCGTCATTTTGTACGCACTCATCACCGGAAATCTTCCCTTCGATTCCCGAGACATGCCCATCTTATATTCGCTCATTGCCAAGGGAGACTACCAACGGATTCGGACGAGTGACAGTACGTTTTGATGTGTGCTCTTCTTTGAGATGAGGGCACTGAGATACTGACGACGATGCGAATACCTTTTACAGCTGCGAATGACCTTGTTTCAATTATGCTTGTGGTGGATCCAATTAAACGCGCTAAAATCGCAGAAGTCATTGACCATCCGTTGAGTGCATCCCGTTTGTTTGTGTGGGGAGGGGTGGTTACCAAAGCTAATGCATCGATATCTTCATCACGCAGATGGACAAATTACGGGTACACTGAGAAAATTCAATGCCACATTGTTGCGAGGCCTGTAATTGTGGAACAACCATCGGCGTCGGCAATCAGCGAACTGGTTTCCTATGGAATCAATGAACGCGAAATCAAGCGTTTGCTGAGTATCGACTGCGGGCTTCATCCCATCAAAAGTCTGTATTTTCTCGTGGCGGATTACTTGGGTAGAGTAGAACGACATAAACTAAAACGTGAGTGCTAAGTGTGGTGTGTGCGTGTGTTGGACTGGGTAACTTACCGAAGGTTATATTTGCAGCTGGCCAGTCATTAACAGCTCTTCAACCTATCCCACGCGAAGACTCGTCTAAAAATAATGCGCAGCTGCACAAATACCAAGCCCAACAACAACAGCCGCAACAGCACTCCCAGTTTCGTCCGACATCGGCGCCACTCCAGATGAACACAAACTACTTTTACGCATACCAGCAGCACCAGTCCTCTAACGCGTCGCCCGTTGGCCATTCACACTCTGCAATGTCCAGTCCCTACCAGGCACCTCAATACAATTTCATCCATCCACACTCTCAACACTCGATGCCATTCTATTCAGCCAGTAATTCACCTGCTCCGCACAGTAGCCCACATTTTGATTCCCCTTCTTCTATGCACGCTGCAAGTTCTCCGGGTAGCATGCACTACCCTTACCCTTCATACCAACAGCAGCAGCAGCAACAACAACAACCTTTCTACGTGATCCCTCCGCCCTCTCAGTACCATTACCCAACCCAAATGCAGCAACAGTCGAGAAACCATCAGCAACAGCACCCACAAATATCCCAACTGATTTTACAGCAGCAGATTCAACGACAGCACAGTCCCTTTCAAAACCATAGTTTTGGTGCAACTCCCATAAAAGCAAACGCATCTGTCCCGTCACAACAACAACAGCAACAGCAACAAATGCAAGCATCATCTCAAAACTATGACGGATTCAATTTTCAACCCGTAAATTTCCACCAACCTTCGGCTCTACCGCGGTTACAATACCAAGCCGAGCAACCGCCTGTGCTCGCACTCCAGCAGCAAGCGATTCTGCACCCTCCCTGTCAAGGCCGTACCTCCGTGTTCAAATCATCGCGTGAAGAGTTACAGCAGGCACCGGAAGAGGTAGCGCAACCTTTGAGTGCAGAGACAAAGCAATCAAAGAGTCCTGGTGGTCGGCTGTTTAAAGCGATTGCGGCTGTGGCGATTCGGACTGCATCAGCAGCCGGACGTGGGAAGCTTGGGAGAAGCAGGAATGGCGAAGGTACAGCATATCACCCTTTTTCTTTTGCACTTTTCTTGTTTCTTAAATTGAATGCGTTGGTAGATGAACCCTCTGAGACAGGGATGGATGAACCTTCGGACATGACATCAGATGACCGACCGAGAAGCCGAGTTTACAACACTCGTATCTCTTCGAGCATCAGATCCGGCACAACTGAGCATGTACCGTCGAGAAACACAAACAGCAGCCGAGAGTACAACCGCACGACGGATGAAGGAAGCGATGTTGTGTGGGGCATGAAGTGGACAACTGCGCATCGACCGCCGGTCGAAGAAGACGGTGAAGCGAGCGATGGGTTGGGTGATGATGAGGACTATAGTAGGAGAGGGTCTGTGACTGTGCGGGCTGTTGCGAGGGAGAGTGTTGGTGCTCGTACCTCAGTTGCGCAGGCGAGAGAGGATGATGGGAAGAATGGGGTCGCTGCTGCGCGAGCTAACACAAGTTTAATCCATCGATTGTTTGGAAAGAAGTGATGGAAAATGATGGACGGCGCGAATTTGGTTTTCTGGTTTTTTCCTCAAGTTTTTCACTGGTTTCTTCCAAAGAACAAAAAACACTCTCTATGAAGACTGGCGATGCCAAAGAATACGCATTCTAATTCAATTCAAGCGTTGTTCTTCGCGAGTTACTGGTGTCCTGTCAGCGTCGTCCGGTAGTGTGAGTATTCGCTTGCCAGCTCAGACGGACTGGCAAGTGAAACAGCCTGAGAAACTGCCGTGGCTATTCAATTCGTTGAGAAGGTTGTGGGTATTGCACACAAATCGCTGCAACGAAGTGAACATTTTTACCCCTCATATTATATTAATATTAATATTTACAGTAAAACTGTGAAATAAACCAACGGCACGCACGACTTGCCCTTCGAAGTCTTGCTACAAATCTTTCTTCAGCTGGACCCGTTCAAGATCGCAAAGTACCGACGGGTCTGCCGCTCCTTCAACAACGTATTAACAGCGCATCCCTTCTCGAATCTGCTTGGAGTGGTTCGTACAAGGACAAATCTACGAACACCAAGTCGCCTGTTTCGTTACACCTGCATCCATTGGGGACGTTTTCTTTGCAAAAACGCAGAAACATGTGGACGATTCATGCATCGGGCCATTCAAGAACTATCCAATAGACAGTCTGAAGGTTCTTCCAATCAACGTCCATAAGGCAATCAATGCCAACAACTTGTTTGAAAGCTTACCATACCATCTAATGTCCGGCTCCCTTCCACCCGCATTGGGTAATATGACAAAACGTACGAATTTGATCATGATTGGCAATTACGTTACTGGCACTCTGCCGTCCGAGCTGGGCAACCTTATCAACTTGAAGAGACTGAGTCTAAGCCGCATGAGTCTTGAAGGCGCGATACCCGACAGTTTTGGGAACTTGGTCAACCTGGAAGAGCTGGATTTGTCTGAAAACGGGCTGATGGGTCTGTTCCTGCGAGTTTTGGGAACTTGAGCAAGTTGGTCAAGTTGATGCTGGAGAGGAACAAGCTTTCTGGCGTGGTGCCAAATGTGTTTGGCAGGATGACCAACCTCCAATTGTTCTCGTTAAGGCACAACCATCTGGAAGGGCTGATCCCGCAATCCATCAGTCAATGTTTACAATTGAGGACTCTGTGGTGCGATCGGAATAGATTTTCGGGCGCCATCCCCGAATCAGTCTTCCGGCTTCCATTGCTTGAGAGCGTGAATTATGAAAACAACTCGATCATCTCCGACAGTCCGCCAACTTGCGATGCGAGTACTGAATTCGCCGGTATGGAAGACACGCAGGATTCCATTATGATCGTATCACTGGAATAATCCATCAGCTTCGCTTGATCTCAAGTCACTAAACAACATCTCGTCCAATAATCAACTTGAAGGAGGCACAGATTTGCTGTTCCTATCAGAGCTGAACCTTTCCCACAACCAGCTCTCTGGGAGAATTCCAAACGCCATCACATTGCTAACGGGCCTCGAGAACCTCTACCTCCAAAAAAATAAACTCAACGGTCCGTTACCAACTGAAATTGGAGTGTTACGCAATTTGCAGATCCTGCATCTTGGTAGCAACCAAATCTCTGGCGTGATTCCTAACTCCATATCCGGTCTTGTAGCATTGAAAACGCTAGATCTTAGCCAGAACTTGTTTGTTGGCAGGATTCCTTCTTCAATTTCCTCCCTTGTGAATCTCACTCATCTGTTGGTGGAGGACAACGAGCTTAGTGGTCCGTTGCCAATGGAAGTTGGACTTTTAACTTCTCTCGCGACTCTCAAACTCGGTCACAACCGCTTTTGTGGTGAAATTCCAGAGTCAATGCGAAACCTTACGAATTTAAGCACATTGGATATCAGTTACAACCAACTCTCTGGCAAGATTCCACCTGGAATTTTCACGCTTTCACGTCTCATCTTGCTGCAACTGAACAACAACAGCCTTGCGGGTCCATTGCATCCAGATGAAGGAGCTTTGACAAGGCTGATCGCGATGGACCTCAGCCACAATCAATTGACTGGTTCTGTGCCGGAAAGCGCTTTACCGGGGCGGTTGAGTACGTTAAAATTGAGCCATAATCGGTTTTCGGGACCGCTGCCAAATTTCAAAGCAATGAATTGCATTCGGACCCTGCATCTGGATCACAATCAATTCTCTGGTCACCTTCCATCAACGGACACGCGCGGCCTGAGGTGCATGAAAAGTGTGAACATCAGTTATCAGGCCCTGTTCTACCATCCATGTTGTCCAATGTGTCCGTCAAAAGCCTGGATCTGAGCAACAACAGTTTCAGTGGAACTCTCCCGTGCGCGTTTTGTGGAGACATGGAGCGAATCAAGTCGCTCAATTTGAGCAAAAATCAATTCAGCGGGTTCCTGAAAGTCTTGGTAGTTGCAGTGCATTGGAACTGTTGGATTTGAGTGGGAACCATTTTGAAGGAGAGTTGCCGGAACGGTTTCGAACCCAGTCGGAGGATATGATTTCGTTTCGTTGGGAGAAGGGAAGCG
The DNA here is from genome assembly GCA_025435555.1 of Chytriomyces cf. hyalinus JEL632. Lineage (NCBI taxonomy): Eukaryota > Fungi > Chytridiomycota > Chytridiomycetes > Chytridiales > Chytriomycetaceae > Chytriomyces > Chytriomyces cf. hyalinus JEL632. Next base: position 105,212 of record JAIWWG010000029.1, on the reverse strand, counting down.
AATGTTGAGGCGTTGGTGCTGCATATGTGCAAGGAAGAGTTTCGGAAAGTGGAAAGTCTGCGTTTTTTGCGTTTGCCAAAGCTGGTCGCAAAGGAAATAAATAGTGCAAGTATTTCGTTTGGGAGTCTTAGAAGGACGCGAGAACCTGTATGACTTTTTGGTAATCCACGCATCGTCGGAAGAGCGATGTCGTGTGGTTCCTATCTGCATCTCTTGGCTCCGAAAAATGTGAAGAACTTACTCGTGCCTACGATACGCACTTCCGTTGCCTGGCGTGGGCTGTATCTGAGCTGAGTAATAAAAACAATCATATGTAAAATAAATATATATTTTGGTGACAATTTCTGCCCAGAGAATCTTTGTTGGAATGCGATGCAGCCAGCACCCGCAGAACTAATCTTGCAAGATGCAGAGAGCGCGTCATACGTGTCTCTCGAGGGGGTCTGCGAGGACTCGTACGAAAACTCGCTCGACGCGTTGGCATCATTGCCCACAACGGAATTGAATCCATCCTCGAAGACCGCACGAGTGGAGCACCCGCAACTTCCTTTGGAAATCTGGCTGTATGTGCTCATGTTTGTGCGGGATCCGTCGCAGCTGGTGATGCTGAACAAGAGCGTGGCCATGGCTGTGTTTAGCGTGTATGCTGTCGACGGGCTGTCAAAATCGGCGATTACGATCCAGGCGCAGTACATTATATCAAGGTACAGGGGATGAGTTGTTTTTTCTGTCGTTGGGTGGTTGTGCAAGTCTGACTTGATTTTCAACAGATTCGGGCTGAAGTACGCGTTGCCAAGCTTGCCAAGATGGTCGTTTTTCACAAAAGGGCCATCTTCGTTGTCGCCTATTCAGCCACTGTCAGACCGACCGGTGCGCGGAGAATGCCAGTTTTGCCAGCCGTACTACAAGTTGAAGGAGCAGTTGCGGATGAAGGAACAGAAACGCTGGTTCAAAACACTTCGGCGCAGGATATGGCTTCCCGCGTGGAAGTACATTGAATGGATGAAAGGAGTGTGCGTTTGGCTGTGGATATCCATCGTTTCCGTGGTCTTGTGTCGGCCAAGAAGACGGAGAGGCGGAAGCCGCCAGGTCGATCTGCACCACATCAAACAGTCTGAGATTGCCAGCATGCAAGCGCTGAGCGAGGTTGTGTCTGTTGTGATGGACGAATCTTCAAGACTCTCGGGTGAGGGCAAACGCACCAACAACGTCCGACGAAGCAAAGTCGGGCATGTCCGAAAATCGGCGCAAGCAGCTGCGGACAGAATGTCGCAAGAAATCGCGCTCCGCGACATCAACTATGCATCTTCACCGTGCCGCCTTGAGCGCCATCAGATAATTCTCCTCCACTGCATCATTCGCTTGGGAGCCGTGGAAGACCTTGGTCCCATCATTGAATACGCAGCCATCATCAGCCACTTGAACCTGCTTGGCACCATTGTCCAGTACACAGAGCGCAGGCCCGCGTTTGCGCCCAACTCTGAGGAAGGGATTCGTCAGCCAATCAATATGGAACCCTCGCCCTTCCTTCTCAACGGGCGCGTTCTGGCTGAATGCACGCGGCGCCAGAACCATCGGCTGATGCGCCACCTCTGCGAACGACACAACGCCGCAAAGCCGATCAATCGCGGCTTCATGTCAGTCGAGATTGCGGCGGACATGCGCGACACGACTGCGCTGCGCATCCTAATTGAGCACGGCGCAAAGGCTTGCGCCGAAAACAGCACTGACGAATCTATTGGTAAGTTTTACTGAATTTGTTTCTCGTTTTTTTTCCCCCATTTTGTCGTCACGTTCGAGTATAAGCTCACCAGTAAACTCCAGACGACGACCAGCTCGAGGCGGCGCGAGTGCTTATTGCACTTCTGCGTGCGGCAACCATCCGAAGAGTCTTTGGCATCCCGTTGCGCGAGGGTGGCCGCACCCAACGCGTTATCGAAGCGCTTATTCTGGCGCAGTACAAGCCGCAAAACCATGTGTCGTTTCTGGAATTTGCAGATACTTTTTTGGTGCCCATGCTTGTTGAGGTTAAGTTATTTATGACACCTTTATTTCATTTGTTTTCTCATTTTTTGACACCTTGCACCTTTGTATTCCAATCTCAAGGTGGGAAGTGTAGGACTGTTGCGAGCAGCGTGGGACTGCGGCGTGGACCTAGACATCAACGACAGCATGCCGCTCTACTTCAGCCTCATCAGCGGCCACTGGCGCGTCGTGCGTTTCCTCACACACGAAGTCGCAGTCATCCAAATCCGCGACCTGGAAGCCGAGCGACGCCGCTTGAAACGAACTTGGCGTATCCGAATGCACGCTTTCGATAAACAATCCGACTTGGTGTTTTTCCAAAAATTTTGGCATGAACGGAGGAGAGGTAGTTTTTTGGTGGAGCTTGTTGGTGTGTATTTGAGGGGTTGGTGGGATGTGATGATGCAGGAACGGCGGGAGCGGAAAAAGTCAACGTATACGGATATGCGGCGGTCGAGTGTCCGCGTAGTTCCCGACCTTGCGAATGCCAATTCCGTCACGTTTGTGCCCGACTATGCAGCGGAGCAGGATACAGCCAGGAATAATCCATCCTTGGATTCCGTCAAAGAAAACATTGGAGACCGCTTCTACAAAACTGAACCTGGCGTCGTTCGCCGTAGATCTATCCGAGTCCAATCCGTGTTTCGAACAAGAAGACTCATTGGAATCGTGATTATTATTATTCTACATGCTATCCTGGTCTGCTGGTTTTTATACACGCTCGCCATGATGGGGATTTCAGTGTACTGCTACTACACCAATCAGTCCCACATTGTGCGGCAGTATCATCAACCAGGTCAAGCATACAGTTTCCAGCGTAGGAGAAGTAGTACCCACGAATACGCACAATATCACTACTTCTGGTCAAACCATACATACCCCCAACCAACTTCATACCCATCCCCATCTCCATCACCCGCAACACCTACAAGCAAACCCAGCAGTCGAAGCAACAGCGCAAGCACTTCAACCACAAGTAGCAGCAGCAACAGCAACAACAACTATGAAGAAGCCGTATACATCACTGGTTGGTGCGCACAGCAATGCGAAACAAGCGTCCTGGATTCAAATTATTGGTCCAAAAACGGGGCCGTGTTGTTTATGCTCACGTTTGCGACATTTCTTGCGGAGAGGACGATGCCGCTGTATGGGATTCTGATTGGTTGTTTTGAGGTGGCTTCTTGGATGCTGAAACAGCGGCTTCTTTTAAAGATTTTGGAAATGAAGCGCAAGTTGCATGGCGTTCCGTGAAATCGGTGGATGAAACTTTTTATCGGTTTCTTCTTTCTTTCTTTCTTCTTGTACGTAGCTTGGGAATATAACGACAGTTTTATTTTTCCTCATCGATTCCGTCGTTCTTTGAATACGTTGGTTATCAGTCGAGGTTCCAGGTTTTGTCACAAAGTGGCAGCAAATGAGTTTATTTTTTTTACCATCCCGCTGGTGGACTTGGCTTCAGAAAGCACGCATTATAAGGAATATATTCGGCTACCCCTAATTTGTAAAGGCGCGAAAATCCTCAACCCAATCATCTTTTCAAAAAAAAAAAAAAAAAAAAAAAAAAAAAAAAAAGAATCCAAAAAAAAAAAAAAACATCATGCAAGCACTTCAGAAATCTTGCGGTTTCTCTTCTTCATCATCCCCAGCAACGGCTTGCAACTCACTCTTGAGTTCATACAACCCATTATAGTTTCCCTTGCGTACAATCACTGCAACTTCGCTCAACACTTCTTTAAGCCACGTTTGCGGTTGAGCAGTACGTTCCATCAAATTTTTCAGAGACCAGTAATGATGCTCGTTGAAGAGGTTGATCAGGATCCTGGGGAAAAAGTTTTTCACATAGCATAGGGTGAGTTTTCACGCGCCGATTGTCCAAAAAAAAAGAACGCACTCAATCAAATCTTGACGCGGCATTCGCTCCCTCTTTTCCAAATCCTTGAAGTTACCCGTCGTACGAGCCAACTCTGATTTCGAAATGTTGATGACACTTCGCGAAACGTCCCCGCCCAGAGTGGATTGAATACGGCGCGCGTTTTTGGCGTCCTTGTTTCCAAGAAGTTCGACCGATTTTCGCTTGTTGGACTCGGTGAGTTGCCGCTGTTTCATGATTTCACGGTATTGGTCGTCCATCACAGGACTGCCGGAAAGAAAAAAAACATTCAGTAAAAAACAGGAAAATCCGAACTACCCCCCCCCCCCCCCCCCCCCCCCCCCCCAACTGTCGAAAACAAAACTCACGTGACAACCGCATCACGAAAAACCGTCGCCGCAAACGCAGTCACAGCATCCTGCGCCTCCGTCGAAACAAACACGGATGAATTAATTGAATCAGTAGGATTGATGCGCAATTGATAGTTTTTCGGAATCGTTTCAGCCCAGGCAGCGTCTTTGGGCAGATGCAGTGTGATGCGTTGTGGTGGTGGAGGTTTCGCTTGTAGTTGCGCGGGTGGGAGGGCGGATGGGTATTTCGAGAGAGATGAAGGGCCTTTTTGGTTTTACATGGCATGAGTTATTGCTGTTTTTTTTTTTTTGAAGGAAGACGCGCAAAACCTGAAGTTCGCATCGTTTGTACGATGGGTGCTGGTTTCGGAGGAGGGTCATTGTACACGCGAATGTATCCCAATTCGATTCCAGGTTGGCCCTATTTTTTGGGAAACGGGACACAAAAAAAAGTTCAGTGACTGGGAAAAGGAAACGTCCTCATGAACACGCACTGCTGCTGCCACAGAGTCCCACCGCTCCTTTACAAATTTAGGCACTTTGACCAGCCAAGCCTACGAAAGTTGTAGTGAACAGCGGGGGGGTCAGTAATTGATTGTCCTGCAACAGAGAAATGGAACAACGGGGGACATCACCTGTGCGTCTGCCACGCTTGTATCGACGGGCGTTTCGGCGTTTTTCGTCTGCTTATCAACGATTGCCTGCGGTGTGTGCACGACATACTGGTTGGCGTCGTACTGCTCCCCGCTTTGACTTTCTTCCATTTGCGGGTTATTTATTTATTTACCAAAGTTAAATATTCCTCTCAACCTTTTTTTTTTGTTTTATTGCATTGCTTTTTCAAGCTAGAATCCTTGAAACACCAGATTGTAATTGGGAAGACCCAACCGTGACTTGCTATACCCAAGTTCCAAATCGCCTTCAGTCAAAATCGCTTGAATCGCGTCCGATTCTTTTTCTGGAGTTGCACCACCGGCTTCGCCAATCGCTTCCCAGACGCCTTCGAGGGGCGCGGGTATCACGTGATGGAGATTGTCTGGGACAGTGCCAGGCCACTTTTCATTGGTATTCGGCTGGTGCTGCTGCGGCCACGTGTAAATGTCCTTGCTCACATTGTATGGAAACGGTCGACCGGATCCTGGAGTGTTATCCGAGCTCGGCTTTTTGCGCGCGGAAATGATGTTAAAATAAATCACAACTCATGCCGCCAAAAGAATATAAAAAAACTCACCTTAATATCCACATGATCCCAAAAAGCAATCATGAATGAAGTCCGTCTCCCTTCATCCGAACCAACATCGCCACAAACACCCTTTCCAGGAATCACACCATGCAACACGCTCCCATCAAACACCACAAGCCGGTTCACGCGACTCTCCACCATCCAGCCACGGTCTGCCAACGGATCGCCAAGCCGCTGGTTCGTAACCATCGTCGGCCCTCCGCATCCTTCTGAGAGGTAGATGACACAACTCGCAATCGGATGAACGGGTCCCAGACGCCGCTTCTTGGATTTATTGTCCCCGGATGTTGTTGTACCACTTTTGCCTTCATGCGCGCTGTCGAAATGTAACTGATGCCCCGCCGAATGAACTCGCGAGTGGACCCACCATTCGGCACTTTTTGCTTCAGATACTTGTGGAAGGAGTTTTAAAACGAGTTTGTGCACGTAGTGAATGAGTTGATCCATGCTGCTTCGAGGGTGTGCTTCCTTCTCAGTTGGCGTTGGCAGCGCGTGACTGTATGAAAAGTAGGGAGTGTCGGGGCCGTAGTAATGCTCTTTCCAAAATACAGAGTCTCTTGCAAACGCATTTTGGAGGTACCGCAACGCTAGATCAGGTAACGCCGAGTCAATCGCTTTAACGAATGGAATGTCGTGCAGTCTCCATGGGCCTTTTGAGTTTTCCGTGAAAGAGTACGCTAGCACTGCGTCTGAAAGTCTGTATTTGTATCCGCCAGATTCGAGAAGCGGGGCAGCTTCATTTGAGCGACCCAGTTGGATCAAGAGGAGGATCAGGGCATTTTCAGCATCGCGACCTGCGTTGATTTCATCGTCGACGGATGCTTCGAGGACCCAGGAATCATCGTCTTCATCATCATCGCTTTCATCTTCGTTTTCATCCTTCTCTTCCAAGTCCCTTTTCAGCTTGTCAAGTTTTTCATTGAAGGAATCCCGTTTCAGAGCCAAATCCTTTGAAATACGCACAGCTTGTTTAAACGCATGCTCGACTTGATCCAAATCCGCAATCGTCTTCGACACGCTCTTTCGCGCATTCCCAAGCGCATAAAACAGACGCGCACTATACGGAAACACTTGCACACCAATCTCAAAATGTTTCAACAAGGCATCGCCAAACAAACTACGCAGGCACATAATCCGTCCCATGTGCAAATGCGCCATTGCAAACATGTAAAACGGGTTGTCGAGGATTGGTTCTGACGTTGACTCGTTGCATTTGCGAGTGGCTGTCAGGTTTGCGGCTGAAAGGGAAGTGAGAGTTGCGGAGAGGTGTTTGGTGGCGTTGAGAATGGCTGACGGGTGCTGTGGGGCGTGGAAGACTGTCTCGGCGGTGGTGCACTTTTGGTGGAGAGAGTTAAGTTGCAGGGGGGACATTGAGTTGTTACAAGTGCTTTTACCTCTGCTGTTCCAGCGTCGAGGGAAATGCGGGCTGCTGAGATGTTGGCAATCACTCGTTGTTCCATGGGGAATGTGGGTGGTTGACGTCTTCGTTTTTTCAATAAATATTTACGGAGCCTCCCAGATGCCAAATTAACATTGGCTGCGATAATTAGTACTGCGCCTTCTTCAAGACACTCGCCGTTACGCGTCAATAAAGAAACTAGAATCTCTTCTCACTGATACAAAAGCATGTCGCAAATATGAAACAAAGCGTTTATTAAACTTCCTTCTTCCTCTTCACTGAATCTTTTCCAATTCCTCTGCGGTCGCCTTGTGGATGACGACGGGGCAGTCGCAGTGATGGGCAGCATACTGCGAGACGGATCCCAAAAAGGCGCGACTGACGGCGTTCATGCCGCGGCTGCCCACAATCAAACAATCGGCCTTGAGGGCTTCCACCTCGCGAACAATTTCTTGTTTTGCGTTTCCTTTCACGGCCATGGCCTTTGTGGCAAACTGGTTTTAATAAACAAACGAGTGAGTATTTGTGTCACCAAGAAGAACTCTGTACTTGTCCTTACATTCTTTGCGTTCAACAAGTCAGTGTACTTCTTGAGCAACGCGTGACTTGTCTCTGTGCACTTTCCTTCAATCTCGCCGGCAAACTGGCGATAGCGCTCCTCGCTGTCCAGGAGTGGGAAGGCGCTGTGCTGCACATTCAACAGCACGACAAGGTCGTCGGGACGCAGGAAGGATTCCATGGCCCATCGCACGGCAGCTTCAGCGTACTTGGACTCGTCGATGGCGATGGCGACGAGTCTTCTTGTAGGTTCTTCGGGGGTAGTCATTGTGGTTTTTACGTAAGAAAAGGTTTTTTATTTTTATTGCTTTTTTTGAAGAGGGTGTTGTGTGTGTGTGGGTGGGGCAGCATTGTTTTGTTTGCATGCACGCGCGTGTTGCACAAAATGAGTCATGTGACGCCTCCTTTTTTTTGTGATTGCACAATTGAATTACTGTAACTGGAAATGTGTTCATCAGTCTCCTGAAGAGACGCGATACTTTAAGTGTGTGTGTTGGGCAGAATAGAAACAAACTAAAAAAAAAAAAAGGAGAAAGAACAGCATTCAATTCATTCCAACCCAACAACAACAACAACAACAACATTCCCATTGCGCGGACCCCCGATATGACCCACCAAAGCAAACAACCGGCAGCATAAGCTTGGTACCCTCAGACACACACACCATGGTTGCTACCCATTCGTTTCGTTTGGCAGTCGTAATTGTTCTTTGTTTTCAGGGAAGGTAGTTTTACCTTGTCAAAGTCCTAAGTCTGCTACATACAGTGTATATTTTATTGTTACTTATTTAGCTTCTTCCTGTATATAATACATCATGCCGAAGTGATGAGTGAGTGCATATCCTGGGTCAATGCCAGTCGCTGAGATGCACGCGCTTGTGTTGACATTGACGCGTGTCATGTTGCAGACACAGCCAATAAAATGCCTGCGCATGAGTCATTTTTGCGGGGGAATGAATGTATAATTTTTTCTATCGAAAGCGCGCGCGAGTGGGATCGAATCGGATCGAAAAAAGAACAAAACAACGAACGAGTGCAAAAGAAACACGTCTGGAAAGTAGTGGCGAACCTAAAATGAAAGAGTGAGTCTCAGCCTGTGCACGGACGGGGTCATCTGTCTTGGTTGCAAGCGAGTAGCCTGCATTGCAGACGCGCGCGGTCTTGCTCAACTGTGCCTCCTCTGCACTGCAAGGCTCCTCCCCCGTGCAACAAACACTACACCAGACCATACAAGAGAAACGTCAAGTACCTGCCTGTATAATACCCGACCAGTTTGCCAGACTCTCTCTCTCTCCCTCTGCTCTGCACACACACGCACATGCACACACACACGTACCTCGTTCGTTCGTTCCTTTGTTCCAAAAGCGTCAAATGACGTGTTATGACGTGTCGTGACAACTGCTGAAACAGTAAAAATTTTCTGGCCGGAATGAGAAAATTGATAAAAAAATGCAGTAAATTGTCGGTGGGAGCAGGAAAAAAACAGACACGACTCCAACCAAGAAAACAAATCCAAAACAATCCCCCCAACAAACAGCTGAAAACAACAACAACCCCGCCCCCCTCAAAATGTGCTACGTCAAAGTGAAGACCCAGCCTCAGGCGCTCCCAATCGCCGTTCCATCTCCCGCTAAGGAACTCACCCCAGATGCTTTCAACCTCGACAACTTCGGTCTCGACCCCCTTGATGCCAACACCGAGTGGCTCAGTATGGCCATGGGCGTCCCTCTCGTCTTCTCCGGCAGTGTCGGCGTCGGTGCCCCTGCCGTCGCTGGCGAGACGGACGCTGACTGGATGTCCTGGCTCGAGGGCATGTCCCAAGTGAAGCCAGACATCAGCGATGTGTCCGTCGATCTCAGCCTCCCAAACGTGTTCAGCCCTCTCTCTCCAGCTCTCACGCTCACCTCGCCCTCGCTCTCTGCCCACGACTCGGCCTACGCCTCAATTGAGACAAAGAAGAGATCCTTCTCTTCTGAAACCGAAGCCCTTAAGCGCCTCAAGACGTGCCCACCTGAATCTGAAGACCAAATGAAGCGTCTCAAGAACACGGAAGCCGCTCGCAAGTCCCGTGCCAGAAAGGCCGCCAAGGTGGACTCGCTCGAGCACCGTGTCGACACGCTCGAGTCGGAAAAGGCCGGTCTGGCCATGCGTGTGGCTGTTCTCGAGTCGGACGCTGCCAGCTTCACGTGCCGCGAGGCCGATCTCAAGCGGCGGGTTGCTATGCTCGAGGCTCAGTTGGCTGAGTCCCATCGGGCTCTGATCTCGCAGGCGCTGTAGCCGTTTTTTTTTTCCTTTGTACATAGCATCCACAATGTTCTTCATCTGTTCGTGTCTCTCGTTTGAGTTCGTCTAGGGCTTTACTCCTCCATCTTCAGTATATTCCCTTTCTCCTCCCTTGCGTGCTTCTTGTGGGCCGCAACTAATAAAGCAATGTGGGTGTCTAACCACCGGCATGTGAGAAGAACTGGAAAACCATCTGGACCCAATAGGCTACCAGGCAGATGTTTCTCCATATTGAGGGCTTCCTGAGAAGATCATCATGGGACTGAAGGGGTCCATATCAAACTAAGCAAAAAAAAATAAACAGACACCGCTTATGTCGGTGCTGGGCAAACGTATCGTCAAATTGCTCATTGTGCAGCCCCTTCTGGATCTACACGGTTTCCTGACGCAGTCCGTGCAGGAGTTCTCGCTGACGTTGAGTACACTGTGGAAATGAATCCGCATTGTTTTCACCCCTCACATCACCAACACGCACACACACAATTAAAATAACAGGTTCATGCTTATCATTGGCCTCACTTACTTTCTGCAAGGATTCCGCAGTTATGCATTCGGCGATGGAATCATTTGGTTCTTTTCAAACGTGTTTCAACTGGATCCAGGTTGCTCTCTCTTCTCTCTCTTTTGCAGCACCGACAATCAGAATCTCACTCCCATCTCTTTATTCTTTATCCCACTATCTTTGAAGCAATCCAGGACCCACGCAGCTGTACATGTCCACAATCTTTATCACATGGAACATTAAAATGCTGTACGGCTTGGTGTTTGACAATTTCCCGCTGTTTCGAAGGAAAGATGTGCCGTATTTGGTGATATCCGGGATGATTTCGTGTGTTGGTTTGTAAACATGTTTCATGCGTCTGGTTTTTTTTTTTTTTTTTGTTCGAAAACTGACTGTTTTTTTGTGGTTTTGCAGGATTTCTCGCGCTGGGGGTTCCTTCGCTGACAACTACACCGGATGTAACGACCGTTTGGTTTTTCCTCGCGTTGATGGGGTTAGCTATGTCGGATGTGATTGCAGACGCGATGGTTGTGCGACAGGCGAGAGAGGCTGGAGCCGCAGGCGGCGCCGACTGTTGAGTAATTTTGTGTATGTTTGTTTGCATCCACCAATCTAAGGACCTCTGAACTTTTTTTTTGTTTTCAGTACAAGCATATTGCTGGGTCCTCAGCTCCATCGGCGGCATCATTGGCCGCCCCCTCGCCGGCTACATCACCGGAACAACCGGCAACGGCTCCCGCATGCTCCTCGGCGTAATCTACAGCGCATCCAGCGCACTCGGTTGTCTCGTAAGTCTCATGCACAACGAACAACCATGCACAGACGCTTCCTGGACAGTCTCAAAATTCTTTGATCAACTCAGACGACTCGTATTTGCAATCATTGGAAACACAAATGTATGGATGCCCATGGTTTGGATCGTATGTGGACGTGCGATTGTACCGGATGTGAGTGCGGCCATGAATTTTTGGAAGAGGGATGTGATTGGGGTTGGAGCGGATACGAAAGCGTATATTGATACGGTTGGGGATGTTGTGTCGATTAGTGGGTTGGTTTTGTATACCAAATATTTTAAAAAGACAAGGTTTAGTGTGTTGTTTTTTTGGACGCAGATTGGGGTGGCGGTGTTTGCGTTGACGGATGTTGTGTTGGTGTATCGGTGGAATCGAGTGGTGGGGTTGTCGGATGAGTTGAGTCCTTTTTTTTTGGGTGCTGGTTCGAAACTTCTAACCAAATGTTCACAAAACAGACTCTTTTTGATTGGATCCGGAACCATCATCCACACCTTGCACAGTTTTCAAGCCATGCCATTCCTCGTCCTCGCTGCCCAACTCTGCCCAAAAGACATTGAAGCCACATTCTATGCAGCCATGATGTCCCTCGGAAACGTGGGCGCCAACCTTGGAAACCTATACGGCGGTTACCTCCTCACGCAACTTCACATTGTCCAAATGAAATCACAAGACCCTACAGAAGAAGATCCCGGGAAAAGCGTGTATGATTTCACGTACTTGCCGCTTGTGTTGTGGATTCGAGTTGTTTCGATGGGTGTGAGCGCGTTGTTTGTGTTTTGGCTTGTACCGAATAGTCCGGAAGATGTTGTGGATGGGGTGAAACGTGGGGAGGGTGGTGATGGGACTGTGGATGCGGAGTGGGAGGATGGGATGGATGAAGATGATGAGGCGGTACGGTTGGTGCCTGTGCAAGGGGTAGGTGTGGAAGGGGAGAGGCGGAGGCATGGGAATTGAAGAGACTTTTTGATGATTCAAATTTTTTTTTTAAGGGCGGTCCATGTTATTTTTTTTTTTTTTTTTCTTTTTTTTCTGTACTGTCTACTGCGTATAACAGAAAGTGTGTACCAAGTACATGATAGACGTGTATATTTAATGGCGTCTTCTCGGCAGAGGGACGAGGATAACAAAATTGGTCATTGGATAATACGTTGCTGTCATTGAATTTTATTTGGTCTTTCTAGCGTGAAGGGAATGGACAACAGGGGAGGTGGGCGATACAAAAAAAATGACTGACAACGTATAAACTCTGAAAGAAAAAAAGAAGGAAGATCCATTGCTGCAAAACGCGTGTTTCTAGGAGTGCTACTTTTAGATGGAAGAAGCATGTGGGGGCGTGCGGCCATTCACTTGGTCTTGGTCTTTGTTTTTGTCGTCTTGGTGTTCTTTTTAGTGGTGCTTGTCTTTTTGGTGGGAGTAGAGACCGTCTTTTGGGTCTTGGTTGTCTTTCCGGTCTTGGTTGTCTTTTCAGTCTTGGTTGTCTTTTCAGTCTTAGTTGTCTTTTCAGTCTTGGTTGTCTTTTCAGTCTTAGTTGTCTTTCCGGTCTTGGATGTCTTGGATGTCTTGGACGTCTTGGATGGCTTTGATGTCTCGTAAGTGTCGGGATGTGGAGCAGCTGCAACGGTTCCGGTCTGCGTTTCGGCCATACGGTGAGACGGGCCGGCGGCCTTGTTCAGCGATTTGGCGTTGGCCATTGCAGCGGCGGGGTCCGCAGAGGCAAGCGGCACGACGGCTGAGAAGAGCAACGCGGCGAGGATGGTCAAGTGGGAAAGTGGGGATTTCATTACTGTTGCTGTTTTTGGGATATTTTTTTTTTTGGAACTGTGTGCTCGGGTTTGTTGTCTTGGCAGAAGGTTGCTTGTTTACTTGGAAAAATGAATTGTCAGATTTGTCCCAAAAAAAAAACAAACACAGTTTTCGCAAAGCGTTCATTTACGTAATCGTTGTTTATACATTCATCTTTCGGGGCATGTTATTGCTCGCAAGAGTCAATTGACTTTGTTTCGTTTGCTCGTATGTGCGTGCGAGCAGCGTTGACCCTGTTCTTTTCCATTCATGGTGATCCATAGCGGCGGTTACACAAAACGAGCGACGATTTTTTTACGCTGCATTCAGGCATCTGCGTGTGTATGGCCCCGTCGTTAACAGGAGCTACAGGGCAACTGGGGTGAGCAGGTGCACCTCTTGTATAGCATTATTAAGAGATAATCGCTGGATGGATCGCTACCCTCACGCTCTCACTCTTTCTCGCTCTCTCTCACTTGCCCGATTCAAACAAAATACTTCTGGGGGAAATCTTGCCAGCTTTTTTTCGCGTCTCTCTACTTTGAGATACAGCGTTTCGAGAACCATTTGACGAATATATTTCATCAAAACGGGTCAGTCAGGCTTTGTAAAGACACAGTTGAGTGAGTTGGGTGGTGTCTTGGCGTTTGCCGTGGGCAGGCAGATTCTCGAGAGCAAAAAAAAGGATCGATGCAAGTAGAGAACACCTGTTGACGAAAGTTGGGAGAGAATCTCGTTTTTGATTTTATCTTTACAGATGTCAAATATTGTCGTATGTTGCGATGGACCTTCAATGATGCAAACAGACAAAGGAATGCCTTATGCGAGTATATGTGAGGAGGGTTTGACGACAGATCAAATGGTAGGCTCGCACAGGGCGTCGCTTTATCCGCTGATGGCAAGCGTTTAATGGCGTTCGAATTTCACTCCAATTTCCTTTCTTTCTTTTTTTCCTTTCGACCATAAAACCATAAAAAAACACAATGTCACAACCCATTCCCAAGAAACGCACCAAGAAGGCTCTCGGAGATCTCCTCGCCGAACTCTCAAACCCGGCACCAGACTCGTTTGACCCCGAGACGCATGGAGACGATGGGCTTGGACGCGGAAACGGTGACAGCGACAGCGATGATAATGACTTTGGGTATGTGCGTGATGAGACGGAGGGGCGTGAGCATTATCTCAGTGTTGGGGCTGGAAAGCTTAGGCGTAGTCTGGGACTGGATTTGGCGGAGTTGGGGGACCGGTATGTGGGGGAGAGGGTATCGAGGAAGGGGCTTGGATTGGAGCAAGATGATGAAGAGGAGGAAGACGATGAAGACGAGGAGGATGCAGAAGAAGATGGGGATGAAGATGAAGAAGAAGGGGAGGAAGGGGATGATGATGACAACGAAGATCAGGATGAGGACGACAGCGATGAAGAAGAAGAGGAAGAAGACGAGGATGGGATGGAATATGACCAGGAAAAGTCGGACCAAATCGCCGCGGACTTGAAGAAAATGGCCGAGAAGGAAAAGGAGCTGTTGCGCAATGTTGCGTCCAACACGAATGCCGACGCCGAAAAGGGTGCTCACGTCAAGAACCAACTGGTGAGTTAAACTTGCTTGAAATGAATCCAAAATGCTTGTTAACAAGCTAATCTTAAACGCACTCAGTCTATTTGGGAATCTCTTCTGGATCTGCGCATCCAAATGCAAACTCCGCTCGCAAATGCGAATCGATTCCCAGTCGGAGAAGAGTCCTACGGAGCATTCACAGTGGCCAGTGAAATTCTCCCAAAATCGACCGTTGCATCCACCACTCAAGCCATCTCCAATGCATCCACTGCACTCGAATCTTTTATTCAAGAATTACTCGTCACACGCGCCCAGCTTGTCGTCAAGAACGAAACTGTGTCTCTGAGTCCACCCGACTTTGCAACAAAACTCATTAAAAAGCGGAAACGACAGCAGCAACAAGAAGTAGAAGCTCCAGAAGACGTCACCCAACACCTCGAATCTCTCTGGACCGATATTAACGCTTTTGAAACCGCGTTCGAACCTTTCCGGGACGCTACCATTGAAAAATGGAGCAACAAGGTCATGGCAAGTACGGTGGCAAGTTTTGGCTCGGACAAAAAGTTCAAAGCCATCAATCAGAGCGTTTTGTCCCAGATTCGAGGAATTCTGAGTGACAAGGAGCGGCTTGTGAAAAGAACCCGCCTTGTTCGTGGGGCCGGTGGTGAAGCAAGCCGTCGGTTGGGTGCTGTTTCGAGAGGCGCGCAGGACCAAAATGAGGCTGCCTCTGCTGCTGCTGCGGATGCGGATGCAGATGCACCAAAAACTGAGCGAGAAGAAATCGAAGCGCATGAGGAACGTGAAAGTCTGAAGCGCCGGGCAGGACGTGGGTTGGACTCACATTTGTCCAACTTTGACGATGAAGTGTTTGATGATGGCGACTTTTATCAGCAGCTTCTGAAAGAGTTGATTGAAGGGCGGTTACTTGAAACTGGTGAGTTGGATGCACAAGAATACGTTGGTTTTTTGAATCTCAAACATTGACTCTTGTTTTGTCAGACGATCCGCTTCTTTTGAGCATGAAATGGGCCGAACTTAAGCAGCTCCAAAATAAGACAAAGAAAAAGAAGGTTGTTGACACGAAGGCGTCCAAGGGCCGAAAGATCCGGTTCACAGTCCACGAAAAACTTCAAAACTTTATGGCACCTGAGCCGCGAGGAACATGGCACGAGGCCATGATTGACGAATTATTTGGAAGCTTGTTTGGGGCAAAGATGGCCGTTGCTGATGAGTCCGCTGATGCAGCACCGTCTGGCAGTGCAGATGCATGGGGAGATGTTCAAGTAGCGTCTGATGGGTTGAAGCTGTTTGGATAAGGGTTTTGCCTGAAGAGAGACTGAAGGACTGGGGGGAGGACAGACAAATAAAGTAAAACGTGCACTGGGCTTGGCTTTTTTACACAGCGGAAGTATTTACTTTTTTAATCGTTAAACATGAGCTCGACTGACTGCGATGTCCTCCGCACCATTCCCAACATGACCGCCATCATCGGCAACAGCGCATGCTGCAACTTCACGGACGTGGTCAGCGGCGGAAGCAGTCTCACCATTCGATGCGGCGACAACGAGACTGTCAAAGGATTGTATGTGCCAAGTCCAGTCCACCCTTGATCTGGCTGCGTATCCGTACTCTGCTCCTTGCGCTTACGCAACCCTATTCCGTCACGAACCAGCTCGTACATTGCCGAAGGTCGGGAGTTTGTTCTCAGTGGAGACTTGGCCGTGTTTGGGAGGTTGCGCAGCCTAGAGCTTCTGACGCTATACAGCAACGACTTTAGCGGGGTATTACCGGACATGTCCACTTGGAAAAGTCTGACTGCACTGTACGTCGCTTTTTTATCCACGGTTCTGCTTAACCTGATTCAAATTTTTTGCTGACAGCGACTTGAGGAAAATGAACCGCATCACGGGAGGCATTCCCAAGTTTCCGCCCAACTTGAAACAACTGTTAGTTGGATTCTAGTGATGCGTTTTTTTTTTTTTTTTTTTTTCTTTTTTGAGTGCTGAATCCTTTTTGCAGATATTTGGACCGACTGTCACTGAGCGGACCTCTTCCCACTGTTTACCCGGCATCCATTAACGGAATGTGAGCCTTTTTTTGTTTTTCCTGGAAAATATCCCCAAACTTAAAAAAAGAACCGTACTGTACTAGTCTCATTGAAAACTGCGGCATCACAGGCGGCATCCCCTCGGAACTCGCCGCGCTCACGATGCTTCCATCGCTGTCAATCCGAAAAAACTCTCTATCTGGCTCTATTCCGACTGAAATTGGGTTGTTGACGCGGTTATCCAGTTTGTGCGTCCTTTTTTTTTTTTTTTTTAATTTTTTTATTATTTACTGACACCCGCGTTTAATTTTTTCTTTCTGTTTCATACAGAGAGTTGGACGGAAACGGATTGACAGGTCGCATCCCAACCGAGCTTGGAAACTTGAAAAATTTGACCATCAGATGGTAACCACTTCCGAATACCTTTCAAAAAGAAATATTAACACTCCCGACACTCCTTAGCAACTTGAGCAACAACCTTCTGACGGGTCCCATCCCCCTAGGTCTGGGAACAAAGGCGCCGGGAAGCCTGTTTGTCGGAAATAATTTACTCGACGGTGATATCCCTCAAGACTTGGCGGCCGAGCCAGAATCGAATCTGGAGTTGAACTGCTTCAATGGGCAGAAAAGAAGGAATCCAAAGTGTTCGGCCACTGGAGCGGGAAAAGGTGGGCCTTATTTGCTTGCTGATTTAATTTGCATGTGCTAACTTTTTTTTACTTGTTCAAGATTTAACCATTTACTGGGTCGCTGCTGCTTGTGCTGCATGTGTACTGTTTCTTATCTTTGGCGTGTTCCAGTTTCGAGCGAAGCGGAAAAGGCAAGCGGAATACTTGGACGACCGTCAAAAGAGGTGAAAAGCTTTCTTCTCTTGCGTTTTTTTTGTGAAACTCCCCGTCCAACTGTTCCGAGTTATTTCAGTTCTCCAAACCCTATGGAAGAACAAGCGCCAACAGCAAAATCAGAAACAACTCTAATCACACACACTATGGACGCTGAGTCTGTGATTGAAATTTTAGGGCCAACAAAAAAGACTGACGCAGAGTCGCCAGTGGATGACCACGTTTCCATGTTCAATGAGTTCGCAATTCCACATGGAGATCAACGGCCGACCGAAGCTATGAATGTTTCGAAAGCGACCGAGAAAGCACGGCTTGCGTTTGAGCTTGTGGATCCGCGGTTTTGGTCTGTAAAGGAAACAGCGGGGTGGGCTGCAACGATTACTGCGGAGGAAGACCGTGTGAGAGTGTATCAAGCTGTGATTGGTTCGTATCCCTTCATACCCTTTGTTCACATGATTGCATAACATCATGTGGTATATTTTTTGTCAGATGAGAGCATTACAGGGGAAATGTTTAGAAAAATGAGTCGCGTGGAGATGTGCGGGAAACTAGGTCTGGCATGGGGTGATGCTGTCAAACTGCAAGACGCGTTCGTTGCACTAGTGAACCGGTTCTTTGGTGACGGACAAATTCCTCCGCCCGAGTACCAGGAGACGGCTTGAGAATCATTGACTGGCACATGTTCTTTTGCTGGGTTGCCCCCCTTCTCTGTGCGTAGAATATATATGCTGTAAAGCAGGAGGGACGATTTATTTTTTGTTTTTACTCATGTTATGGATCTTTCTATAAGGCGCTGGACAGCATCGAAATGATTGAAGCAGAGTCTAAGGATTACCGAGTGCATTTGCAACTGTGAAGTGAATACGCAACAAACGAACAAACAAAAAAAAAAAAACAACAACCTGCAACACTCCCTGAAACGAATCCCGCACTCAAGCAACAGTATCAATACTGAATAACTTGTACCGAAATAACTTGTACCGAACGCGCTCATATCCCGTACTCTTCCGATCTGAATTGTGCAAAGTGCTGCTTTGTAACGCTTGGCAAACTAAAGTACAATATGGCCGACATCTCCAGTGCTTACGAATCATACGATCGCGTTTGGGATGCAGCACCTGGAATTGCATACGCTTGTTGTCAATGGTGGCGCCATTTTTCAGCAGTTTCAGATGCAACAGGGCCTCGCTCGATTCTGCAAAGAAAACCTGCTCCATTGGATCGAAACGATGCTCCTCCTGTTTCACCATTATCATCAGGGATGTGGAATAGTGGGAGAGGGATTTGGATACTTGGAGTTTTAAGTTCAAAAAGCCCTGCCTGTCCTTGCATTTGGTGGTATGGTTGGATTTTCCGAGGCAGCCAGCGGGCAATTTGCTGGGTTCCTTCAGACACGGCGGGATCAGCTATTGTTGAGAGCAAGGCAATTTCGCGTCGTTTTAGACCAAGTGTGCCTTTATTTTACGCGTTGTTGTTGTTGTTGTTGTTTATCGTTCGTTCGTTTGTTTCCTTGATTTGAAAGTGATTATAAAATCAGGGTTTCTTTCGTATGGAGTGCGTGAGTGCTTTAAAAACAGAAAAGGTCAGGGTTTTCGTCGGGGTGGAAAGAGATCAAACTCAGCGGCGGCCTTTTTGCCACATGCATGCTGTTGGAACGAACGCCTCGTTGGCGCCTTTCTTTCTTTGCGTTTCAATCTGTTTCTGATTCAAGAATAAAGACAGTAGAGTCCACTAGCATCTCAGTCCCGTCAGCATCTCCTCGACACCTCCATACACTCTCCTCTCAACAAATTTTCAATAAATCACATGGCTTGCAAAATAATCAAAAAGGTGCCACGCACGCCACCCACCCCTTGCTTGCTTGTCAAACAAATTGGTTTTAAATATTTATTTTCGACAATCAAAACTTTATTGTGTAACCCTGGTTTGCCTGTCATCATTTTTGATTGGACAATTATCAACAACAACAACAGCAACAACAAGGACAACTAACGATAGACCATCCATCCTTCCCTTCGCTCTCTCTACTCCTCTTTTACGGCGTCTCTACCTGATCCAACAACCAACAACCAACAACCAACAACAAATACATACACACCCATCCACAACACCAACATTCACAGGCATTTCCTCTTGTCATATGCGCGTTTGTTTTGGAACCACACCTTGATCTTGTGAATGCTCAGTCCAATCTCTCTCGACAGAACTTTGGCCTGTTCAGAACCAAGGTGTGGGCTTTGCGCATACCTGCATTGCAGCGTGTGTAGCTGTGCGTCAGAGAGTCGGACTCGGTGCACTGCTTGTTGTTGTTGTTGTTGCTGTTGCTGTTGTTGGTTCATGATGCTTGTCGGCGTGCTTGCTGTTGGTGTGCTTGGTGGGAGTGGTGGTTGTTGTGCGCGTGATGGTGATACGGCAGCTTCAGATGGTGACAACTGAGAAAACAGAGTATCCGCAAACGCTTGCTGCGACTGCTGCTGCTGCTGCTGCTGCTGTGGTGTATAAAGCGAATCCAGCGAGTCCAACGGGCTTGGCGGTCCCAACAACCCTGTTGACGCTAATATTGCGGAAAACGGGGAATTCCGGCGAGACGAATCGAGCAGCGAAGCGGAAGGACTTGTCAATTCATACGGCAGGGATAGTGACCGAGTTGGGCTTGGAAGAGATAGGAGAAGTTGTACGGTTTCTTCGAGATGTTGTACCCGCATGAGAAGGTGTTCATGTACAAGAGAGTCTGACGACGAGTTATTGTTGCTGCTGGAATGATGCATTTGGTTGGTGATGGGGTTTGGTGGCGGAGATGTTTGGAGTAGCTTCAGTTGGGCTGGGGAGGGGGGTAAGTTGGTCAGTTTTGTGGGCGGGGTTGGGCAGAATATTGGATGATTTTTTTTGGGGGGAGAGGAGTCCACTTAATAAATACATCAGCAACAAGAAGAAGCTCACCTCGAATCTCTCTCGACCGACATCAACGCCTTTGAAACTGCGTTCGAACCTTTCCGGGATGCTACCATTGAAAAAATGGAGCAACAAGGTTTATGCTTGGCAGGCAGGAACCGTGCTTACTCGAATCTGCAACCTTGAATCTGCAACCTTGAATCTCAAACATGGCTTAATTTCTTTTGTTTCCAAGGTCCGAAAGACTCTCCTTAGCCCACACACCTTGCATCCATAACAGGGTTCATGTGGAAGTCGAACTCAACATCATGTTCGAAGTGCAGCATGCCCCTCAAGACTGGGCGGCCAAGCCAGAATCGAATCTTGAGTTGAACTGCTTCAATGGGCAGGAAAGAAGGAATCCAAAGTTTATTTACTGCTTGCTTTTTTCCCTTGGATTTTTCAGTTCTCCAAACACTGTCTGGTGTCACTTTTCTTGTGGCTCGCAGAAGAAAGCAATACGGGTGAAATGTTCAAACAAATGACTCGCGTGGAGATGTACGGGAAACTAGGTCTGGCATGGGGTGACGCTGTCACGTTCCAAAAAAAAAAAAAAAAAAAAAAAGAAGAAATCAACAACCACCGGCAACTCCCCGAAACGAATCCCGCCCTCAAGCAACAGCATCAATATTGAGAGCGGCGCACTTCATACACGACTGAGGTGCGTGGAATCGGACGCGGCCAAGGTTTCTAACATTTTAGTTTTGTGGATTTGGTAAAAATAAAAAAAAGTTGCTGGGATAGATAATTTTGAATTGACACAAAGTCAGGGTTTGTTTGTTTCGTCGTCGGAGTGGGAGTGGAATAGAAACCAATCTCTTTCTTTTTTTTTTTTTTTTTTTTTTAATTTTATAATCAATCAATTTCTGAGTTGAGCCTTTTGTTTCTTGAAGGGTGTCGAACCATTCGTGTTTTTTTCGTTGTTTTGCGGAGAACGCGGACGTAGCTGGCTGGCTGGCTGGATGGATGGATGGATGGATGGATGGATGGATGGATGGATGGATGGATGGATGGATGGATGGATGGATGGATGGATGGATGGATGGTGATGTGATCGTTCGTTGATGTAAAACATTAAATCACGCGTGTTGTTGTATGAGTCGAAGAAGCAGATAAGAATTACTTGGCATGGTTGAAACGCTTTTTGATGCGTGCAATGCAATGCAATGCAATGCAGCTAGCTCATGAGCACAGACACTTTTCTTTCCTGTAGAACGCAGTAGGACATATGGACGACAATGACAATGAATCGGAGAACCAGGGTTTTGGCCACAAGCGCCGCCCACGCTTTCGTTTCGCCACATTCACAAGTTTTTGAGTGAATCACATGATCTCTTGCAAAAAACGTGGCACAAAATGTTGTAAGGAGTGTGTATCGAGGTGTCGAGGAGATGCTGACGGGACTGAGATGCTAGTGGACTCTACTGTTCACAAGGTAAGAGATTTGGTAGAAATTGTTGTCCTTATTCTTGAATCCGAAACAGGTTGAAAGGCGTTCGTTCGTTCCAACACAAAATTGTCAAACAAATTGGCCAATCACATTAAATAAAATAAATTTTGTTAGTATATCCGACCGACAATCAAAACTTTATTGTGTAACCCTGTGTAACCCTGTCTGCCTGTCAATTGTCCTGTTGGATCGATCCCATTGGCCCCCAAACAACAACAACAACAACAACAACAACAACAACAACAACAACAACAACAACAACAACAACAACAACAACAACAACAACAACAACAACAACTGGCGTAACGGTATCTTTTACTGCATCTCTAGCTATCCCAAAAGAAACATCAAACAACATCAGATATTCCCCACACACACACACTCATCCAACCAACCAACCGGCTATTCATCACAGGCATTTCCTCTTGCCATATGCGCGTTTGTTTTGGAACCACACCTTGATCTTGTGAATGCTCAGTCCAATCTCTCTCGAGAGAACTTTGGCCTGTTCAGAACCAAGGTGCGGGCTTTGTGCATACCTGCATTGCAGCGTGTGCAGCTGTGTGTCAGAGAGTCGGACTCGGTGCACTGCTTGTTGTTGTTGCTGTTGCTGTTGTTGTTGTTGGTTCATGATGCTTGTCGGCGTGCTTGCTGTTGGTGTGCTTGGTGGGAGTGGTGGTTGTTGTGCGCGTGATGGTGATACGGCAGCTTCTGATGGTGACAACTGAGAAAACAGAGTATCCGCAAACGCTTGCGGCTGTTGAAGCTGTTGTGTTTGCTGCTGCTGTGATGTGAAGTCCAGCGAGTCCAACGGGCTTGAAGGTGCCAGCAGGCCTGTTGACGCTAATATTGCGGAAAACGGGGAATTCTGACGGGATTCGAGCAGAGACGCCGCAGGACTCGTCATTTCATATGGCAGCGATAGTGATCGATTCAGGCTTGGAAGAGACAGGAGAAGTTGTACCGTTTCTTCGAGATGCTGGACCCGCATGAGAAGGTGTTCATGTACAAGCGAGTCTGACGACGAGTTATGGCTGGTGGAATGATGCATGGATGGATGGCGAGTTGGATGAGCAGTTTTTGGTCTGGGTTTGGTTGGGTCGGGTTGGGTAAAACTGGGCTGGTTGCAGTGAGGCGGGGTGTGGCAGGATTGGGACAAATCATTTCTTAAATGGCCTTTTGGGCGAGTTCACTTAATAACTTCATTAAGTAACGGAAAAGGAAAACCGGCAATAATATTGTATAATTGATCGAATTTGGCTTTTGATTGAAAGGAGAATTCCGGCGGTGTTGGTTGTTGGACTGATCTGTTTAGGCTGAACAAGCGTGAAAGTGAAAGGCGGTGCTCTGTTTGAACTACAGAAGCAAACCAGCAAGAACAACAGAGAAGTAGAGAGAATGAATGTGTAATTGAACTGAATGACGATCAAAATCCCACAACAAGCGTGTAGAATAAAAAACAAAAAAAAACAAAAACCACCAATTTCCAATTAAATGAAAAGATAAGAAGACCACTGAAAAGAAAGAAAAGCAAAAACACACGCGCGTTTGTCGTTTTTTTGTTTTGTTTTTTCAAAGCGGAGTTCCAAGCGGGGCCATGGGTTCAATGTCAAACACAATCACAAGACGCTCTGCATCCATTTCAGTGTTTTCGCGTGTAATACCCTCTGCGGATTTGCAAAATGCGTTCAGCAACGTGATCAATTCAATGGGAATAAATAAATGCACAACAAACCTGCATGATGAGAACACTTGTCGTCGTACACGCCAAACGTCTCCAAAAAGTTGTACATGTAAAAGCGGTCCATAATCTCACTCTGATCCACATCATGCGGACTCTCGCCAGCGTTCAACACTCCTGAAATAAAGTTTTCCCCGCCGACACAGTTGACGCGGTCAATCAGGTGCACAAATGAAAACTTGTGGCCATCTTGATGCAGAAAGTTGGGTGTCACGACTCCCACGGGGCGGTCCTTTGTGGCAGTGATCTTGTTCAAGTGGATCCCAACGAGGATCGGGTGGCGCTTCTCATCTTCGTTCCTGCCAAAACCCGAAAAAGTCAGGTTACATAAGGTCACTCAGCAAATACACACATCAAAAAGAAGAAAAGCACGTGTCATTACCAGTCACAGAGAGACACGTCCATCAAGATCAAGCGCTGAAAGAGCGGGTGGTTGATGAGCGAGCTTGGGACCGGTTTGTACCATCTGCGAAGTCCCTCGCACTCTGGATTGAAAGCGCCCTATTGCCGAGTGAGTGTAAAAAAAGAAAGAAAGGAAAGCAGTATAAATACAGCTTTTGATGGAACACCCCCTCAAAACAGAAATTTAAAGAAACCTGGTTGTAAGGAACCGCAGGATGATCGACGCCCGGCACATTCTCGTACGGCGGGCACTCACGCACAACCTGCTTACTTTCCCACGGAATCACGACGCTACGCGAATACACCTTGAAACGGCCGTCGGAGCAGTAAGGGTCGCACGGCAAGCCCTTGAAACTGTCCTTTAGCAACTTTTCAAAGTCTCGGATTTCTTCCGGGGAGGCTGCCAAATGCGGGATGGGGTCGTAGTGGATGTAGGCGGCGTTTTCGAGGTGGGGCAAGGGCTGCGTAACAGTGTCCTGCTTCTGGGGTTGCTTGGTTTCGGTGTGGACTGGAGCCATTTTGTTGTGTTTTCTGCAAGAGCTTTTTGGAAGAGATGGTGGCAGAGTGTTGGTTCCTTTATAGCGAGGGTGTAAGGCTACTTAATGCGCGGATTGATGTGCATTCAATGCATGCATTCAGTGGGAGCACATTAAATATTTAATTAAGTGGATAAAAATAAGGCCTTCTTGGAAGGAGGGTCTATGTCTGCCTCTGTGCATGTGTATGTGCATGTATGTATTGTATGTATGGATGGGATGGATGGGTTGGTTGGATGGATGGACACACCAAGACAGTTGCAGTCACTGGCTGGTGGTGTGTCATTAATAAACGATGTTTGTCTAATTCCGTTGATTTGATTGGTCGGCCAAAAACAATTTCTATTTTTTAAATTGGAATTGGACTTACTTGCTTAATCACTGAAAGGACCCAATCAACGCATAAAATGAAAGTGAATGAAGGAGGAGAGTGATCAAACCAATTTAACCGTTTATTTGTTATGCGCTTCTGGACAACTGTCAAGCTGTGGTGGAACATTGCAACCACCGACCCTGATGCCGACGACGACGACGACGACGATGAGGACGAAGACGAGGGCCCAGCCAATATCTACCTGACCTCCATCTTCAGATATGCATCGCCAACTGACCGCTTCTTTCTCGCTTCCGCCGTCCTTGCCAGTCTCGTAAACTCAACAACCAGCTTCGCATGGACATTCATCCTCGTCACTGTCTCGCAGATCATGACCGACTTTGCCAACTCTGACACGTCCACTCCTGCTCGCATTGAAGATGCCAGGCAGTTGTTTCAGACCCAGATCCTGCGCTTTGTGTTGGTGTTTATGGGCCTGGCTGTCTTGTATCTCTTCTCAGGCTCGTTGAGAGTGTATCTGTGGACTCGCGTGTCGGAACGAGTCGCTCTTCAATTAAGAAACAAGTTTTACGACAAGGTCATGAGAAAAGTAAGCATCTCACCCCCCCCCCCCCCCCCCCATTCCGAATTGCCTCCTCCTCCCACGCCATACAAAAAAGAAAGAAAAAAAAAAAAAAAAAAAAGACTCACTGTGAATTTGTTTAGGACATTTCCTGGTTCGAGAACCATTCCTCCGGGGAACTGGTGACCCATCTCACATCGCATATTGACAGCATCCAAACGGGAGTATCCGACACGCTTGGTGTGATTATGGAAGGACTGTTTACATTCGCCATTGCTTTAATTTATTCCGCCACTGTGGGTTGGAGACTGGCTCTCCCGATTATTGCCCTGACAGCCTTCATGGTTGTCATTGGAACCGTCGCGTACAGATTTGCTGTGAGGAGGTTGAAGCGGAATCTGAATGCACGAGAGGTTTGAGCAAATTTCTTGCTTGAATTTGATGGGAAAAGATTTCAGTTCCTAACCATCAAATGGCTGCCCCCCCCCCCCCCCCCCCCTCCCACACACACACACACACACACAGAAAGCGGGCCAAGTCGCAACCGAAGCACTCACGCACATCAGAACAGTAAAAGCCTTTGGTGGTGAACAGCGAGAACAACAAAAATACGCTGTCCATCTCAAGGAAATTGAAAAACAACATTCACAACGCGGCTTCATTCTCGGTCTTGAACAAGGAGTCGAAAGTTTTTACTCCCACGCCGTATATGCTTTTGGGATTTGGTATGGGTTCAAGTTGTTCCTCGCTGGGTCAATCACGGGTGCCGCCGTTCTTCAAACGCTTCTACTGCTTCTCCTGGGAGTCGACACGTTGACGGAAGCAATCTCATCCATGGGAGACGTGCACACAGCTACACTCGCGGCAGCGCGCATTTTCCGCATCATTGAAGAAGACGACAACAAAATCGTGTTATCCGACACTCCCCCACTCATTTCCGCCTCTGGTTCAGCTCTCATGCCAACCATTGAAAAATCATCTGCAAAATCAAATTCTCCACTCATTGAATTCAAAAACGTGTCGTTTGCGTACCCGTCACGCCGCGACGTACAAGTCCTCGACGGGTTCAGTCTCTCGATCCGTAAAGGACAAACAGTTGCACTCGTGGGAAGCAGTGGAAGCGGCAAAAGTACAATCGTCAGCTTATTGACGCGGTTGTATGAAGCTGGGTCCGGTGACGTGTTGCTTGGAGGTGTTCCTATTAAGCAAATGGCGCCTAAAGCGTTGCGTGCGCGGTTTGGTGTTGTGTCACAGGAACCTGTCTTGTTTGACACGACCATTTTTCAAAACGTGGCGTGGGGTGCTGTTGACCAGGATATTACCCTTGAGCAGGTCCAAATGGCGTGTCGACAAGCCAATGTTCATGAATTCATTACCAGTCTTCCGAACGGGTATGACACGAAAGTTGGAGAAAAGGGGGTCTTGTTGTCTGGTGGCCAAAAGGTATCCTTGAAGAACTGTTGTTCTCTCAGCGAAAAGGCCAATCAATAACCTGATTTACATTTAGCAACGTATTGCCATTGCGAGAGCGCTGATTTCTGACCCTGAGATCCTGATTCTGGACGAAGCGACGAGTGCTCTCGACACCAAGTCGGAGAGAGTTGTGCAAGCCGCCATCAACAAGATCATGGTCGGCCGTACCTGCGTTGTCATTGCCCATCGGTCAGTTTTAATTTATTTTCTTCTTTCCTCCCAACCTGAGAAGAACCTGAACATTTCCCCTGAACACAGACTTTCCACCATCATCAATGCGGACCAGATTGTTGTCATGGCAAACGGCAAAATCCTGGAATCTGGCAACCACCAAACCCTCTTGTCCAACGCAACTGGCCCTTACTCTGCCCTTGTCAAGGCCCAAGAAATGCGGAAAACCGATCCTGCCACAGCAAAAGAATCAACCGACGAAGCCGATGAAAAAGAAACTGCCCAACCGGAACCCCGCGCAGAATCCACCGACAGCGAAGATGCAGATGAAATCCAAGTCACCGCTGACTCTTCCCAAAAGACTTGGCGTTTCCCACTCCTCAGAGTCATCCCCTTCTGCCGCCCAAACCTCGTGTTTCTCTTTGTAGCACTGTTTACAAGTTTCTTGAACGGAACACTCCTCCCAATCTTTGCCGGCGCCACATCGACCATGTTTTCCGTGTTCAACGTTGCACCAGACCCAGCAAACCAAGGAACAGTCAACTTTTGGACAATGATTTTCTTGATTCTTTCCATCGCCGATTTCATCACTCCGATTATCCGTCGCGGACTTTACTTTAAAGTGGACGCTCAGATTGGAAACATTTTACGCGCAAGATCGTTTGAAGCCATGCTGCGGCAAGAAATTAGTTTCTTTGATCGCCCAGAAAATGGGGTGGGTTCCCTCGCTGCAAAGTTGGCGTCGGAAGTGGACCGCATTGGCCCTTGTGTTGGTGGATCCCGGTTTGGGCTTATTATTCAAGCGCTTGGTGGATTTGGTGTTGGTATCGTGCTTGGATTCATGAATGCGTGGCAGGTTACTTTGTTGGCGCTTGCTTGTGTGCCGTTTTTGACGATTGGAATCTTTTGGGAGTTGAAATCCAATGATACTATTGCTGATGAGAGTGCCGTGAGTTCTCTTTTCTTTTTTCGTTTTTTTTCGTATTTCTTTTCGGTCATCTGATAGGCGTTGTTTCCAGGAAGCACATGAACAAGCATGTAAATTCGCCACAGACACACTCAAAAACATTCGAACAGTCACACTTCTGGGTCTTCAAGAAACATTCATCAATCTGTTTGAAGAACAGACGCAGCAACCGTTCATCAACAACTTGAAGATTGCCGCCAAGGCGTCACTGGGTGTTGGGTTCAAGGAAGCGATGGAGTTTGCATCGTACGGCGCAACGTTTTATTATGCGAGTCGGTTTGTTTTGGATGGTACCCGAACCCCGAATCAAGTCGTGATTGCCTTGTTTGTTGTCTTGTACAGTTCAAACTCGATTGGTGAGACAAATAATCTTCTTCAAGTGCGGATACTCTTTTTTATTAACTTTTTTCATGTTATAGGATGGATGTACTACGCAATCCCTGCATTTGCTCGAGGCCACACTGCCGCACGATCCGTCTTCAAAATCATTGATCGCAAACCCGCCATCTCCAACAACAAAAACAACAACAACAACTCGAACCAACCGTTCCCCTCTCAAGTAACAAACATGAAATTCTCTGGTGTCCACTTTTCGTACCCACTTCGCCCAGAAGTCCCCGTTCTAAACGGAATCGACTTTGAAAGTCTGCGTGGAAAAACCGTGGCAATCGTGGGTGCAAGTGGATCCGGAAAAAGCACCATCGTGTCGCTGCTGATGCGATTATACGACGCCACGCGCGGGACAATCACGGTTGAAGGACACAAGATCCAGGACTGGGACGTGACGCAGCTGCGCGAACATATGGCCCTTGTCGGACAGGAACCCAGTTTGTTTAGTGGAACTATTGCTGATAACATTGCGTACGGTGCGAGAAGCAACGATTATGTCGTGTTGCGCGATGAGATTCACGCGGCAGCGAAAATGGCGAATATTCACGAGTTTGTGGAGAGTTTGCCGGACGGGTATGATACTGTGCTTGGCGAGAGTGTGGGAGTATCTGGTGGGCAGAAACAGCGCATTGCGATTGCGCGTGCATTGATTCGTAAACCAGACGTGTTGCTACTCGATGAGGCAACTTCTGCTCTGGACAGTGCCAGTGAACGTGTGGTTGAAAACGCGCTGAAAGAAGCCTCTGCGGGAAGAACTGTCATTTCAATTGCGCACCGTCTTTCGACGATCCAAGGTGCCGATTTGATCATTGTCATGACGAGCGGGAATATCGTCGAGTCCGGCACGCATGGCGAGTTGATGGACAAGGGAGGCGTTTACTCGAGCATGATTGCGTCGCAGGCGGGAGAGGCTGTTCGTGCTGCTTGAGTGACTGACATGTTATCATTTTTGACTTTTGGTTTTTGATTTTTGGTGGTGAAGGTAGTGCTCTTTTATTATTGACCAAGTTGTTCGTTTGTGATTCTTTTTGTTTGTTGTTTTCAGTGGTATATGCAACAAGAGAACAAAATGAATCTGATCCATATCGCTTGTCTCACTTTTCTCGTCTGGATTTATATAGCTCGGATGTTTCAAGAATCTGGATCCCTCGCCTCAGACGTGTTTCTTTTCCGAATGTAATTGCAGATGATATGGTGTTAAGTTGTGTGTGCAGTTGCGATGCAATCCTTGCAGTGTGAGCATAATGCCTGCCATCTTTTTTCAAAGATCAAACGCAATATCAATCAATATTCATATAATATATTGGTGCAAACAGCTGGCAGGCAGCGCGTTTCCATCTCCAAACGACAAAGAAGGTTTTCATACCATTTCAAAACTTGTTTGCTTTGACAAAAAAACTATAGTGCCCAAAACCAGCACCAACAAACAGCCATCCATACAAACAAAGACGCATCAAATACGCAAAAGAAAAGACATTGCCTCAAATACGCAAACAAATACGCAAAAGACACGGCATCAAATACGCAAACAAATACGCAAAAGACATGGCATCAAATACCCAAAAGACATGGCATCAAATACCCAAAAGACATGGTATCAAATACCCAAAAGAAAGCCATCATGTTCTAACGCGCCGACTTTCTCCGTTCATACGCTCTCCTGCGTGTATATTTAAATACAAAATGTAATTTAGCTGTGGAGGAGCAGCATGCGGGGGTGGCGCAACTTTTGATTAAAACAAAAAACCCAAACCGATTTTGGAACCAAACCCTGATCCTGTGCACGGTCAGGTCTGTCTCGTTGGCCAACTCACGCACGGCTTCTGGCATCAGGAACTGGTTCTTTGCGTATGCTAGTTGTAGGCTCCTCAGTTGCGCGTCAGAGAGACGATTCCTGCTGTTGCTGTTGATGGTGTTGTTGTTGTTGCTGCCAGTGCTGCTGCTGCTTGCGTCTAGGGATGATGCAGTCGTTGTTTCAATGGCAGGTGGTGCGAATTGGAATGCTTCGTTTGGCGATTGAGCTGCAGACGGTGAATGTGGGGCAGTGCTGCTACTGCTGCTGCTGCTGGCTGTGCTGACTGTTGGTGGTTGGGCTTGTGGACTGTTGATGAGCTGAACGATGTCAATTGACCTGTTTGACGTGGGACTGGCCATGCTTGTAAGATTCCCGACTATCGTTTCGAGTTCGGCGATGCGCACTTTCAGTTGTGCGCAAGATTGACAGATCATCTCTCGGACGGTTGTGTAGTTTAACTCCAAATCTCATCAAAAATAAAAATAAAATTTTGGGAACCATGTTAATTCATTAAGTGCAGGTATTGTGCACTGCGCACTTAATGAACCTATGAATTGGGCTATTTTGTTTTTTGTTGTTTTTTGATTGAAACAAGTGAGGGTTTGTTTCGTCGTCGGATCGGAGCGGAGTGGATGAACCATTCGTATTTTTTTTCGTTGTTTTGCGGAGAACGGCTGGTGGATGGATGGATGGATGGATGGATGGATGGATTAGATGGCGATGTGATGGATGGATGGATGGCGATGTGATGGTTCGACTGACGTTCATTGATGTAAAACATTATAATCACGCGTGTTGTTCTATGACTGGCTGGCTGCGTCACGCGAAGAAGCAGTTGAAGCAGCTTCATGAGTCCAAAGGGCACATCTCTTTCCTGTAAGACGCAGTATATACGACTGACTGACGGACGATAATGGGGAAATGAACCCGAAAAACGGCGTTTTGGCCACAAGTGCCACTTACATTTTCGTTTTGCCCCATTCACAATTTTTGCATCACAGAACAAATTGGCCAATCACATTAAACAAGTGTATCCGACAATCAAAACTTTACTGACCATGTCAGATGCAACGCTGGAAGGTTTTTATTCCAAGATTCGTATTAATTTTGTTCCAGATGAGGGTGCGAAAGGAAGTGAAGGGCATTTGTTTCTCCAAACGGCAGGCACGCTAGTGGTTGAGAATGTGAGCGTTGATGACGCGTACCTGTCAGTTGCCAAGAAGGATGCGGTAAACGCTTTTTCATTCTTGTTTACGCTTGAGTGTGCCATTTTATTAAACACACGTTCCTGCAGATTGTCGGTGTCAAATACCTCCGTCAGCAAACGCATAAGAAAGCGACTCCGTCCAACAAGGCCAAGATCAAAAGCGCTCCTAAAAACAGATTCCAGTTAGTATTTGAAACGGACGAAGCCGCCACTTTGTTCGTGGCCAAATCGTCGGCGCTTGGTGTCCGAACACGCATTGTTGCCAATGCAATTCCGGACACGCAGTCTTTGGCAGAGTCAGTCCAAGAAGTCCAAAGTACGATGGATGCTGCACAAGTACTCCCGGTGCGGACAACTACATACGAGAGTCTGTCGCATCAACAACTGCTCCCACGGGTGCAGCAACTCGAAACCACCGTACAGTTCATATTCACTGCCAACAACCCCGTTGTACTCATTGGATTCCCTGTACACACAGCAATAGCAGTAGCACTAACAACAGCAGTAACAGCAAGAACAGCAAGAACAACAGCAACAACAACAGCAAGAATAGCAACAGCAACTACAACTACAACTACAACAACTACAACAACAGCAACAACAGCTTCAAGAACAGCAAGAACAGCAGCAGCAGCAACAGCAAGAACAGCAAGAACAAGCAACAGCAAGAACAACAGCAACAACAACAACAAGAACAGCAACAACAACTACAACAACAACAGCTGCGACTACAACAGCAGCAAGCAGTCCGTGTCCGTCTGTCCGACATACAATACCACACGCTGCAAAACAGGTATGCGCAAAGCCGGCATCTTTCCACTGAAGAGGTCCAAGTGTTGCCGGGGGAGATTGGCCTCTCCGTGCACAAGATCAAGATTTGGTTTCAGAACAAACGGGCATATAACAAAAGTAAGTCTCTGTGATATTGGGATTGGTGTGGGCGGCGTCGTTTTTTCGTTGTGCACTGTGCACTTAATGAACCTATTAACATAACTCCACTCGCACTGAATAAATGAATTGGGCTATTTTTCGACCCGACGTCCGATCCGCCTTTATAAACCCCCCTCACATCAGTCCCGTTGGTTGTCACTTACTGTCAAGTTAGACTACGAGAAACACTCATCAAGTTCCTCCCAACGTCAGCAACAACAACGAACACACTACCATGTCCCTCTCCAACATCAACAACAAAGAAATGTCCGTCTCCAACACAGCTATCCACTTTCACGCCGTGTTTGAGCAACGCGCCAACGAACTCCAAAACAAGCCGGCTCTTGTCAAGAACGAGGACGGAAGCTTTATCACCTACTCCGAACTCAACACCGTCTCCAACGACCTTTCCATGCGTCTCATCACCGCTTTTGGAATCGGACCCGGAGACAATGTTTTGGCGTGCTTTGAAGACGTGTTTGAACTCGTCGTAGCTACGATTGCTGTCAGCAAAACGGGAGCGAGTTTAACCGTCCTGGAATCAACTGCGGCTGCAGAGTCGCACGTCTGCCAGCAAGCGAGCCTTCTTCTCACTTCGGCTTCGGCGTGTCAGGAACTGAACGGAATGTTCCCGACCGTTGCTGCTGTGGAATTCACTGCGAGCGGCTACGGCGTCAACGCCATCCATCAAATCAATGGCATGGACCAGCAAGTCAAGGAGCAGTACACTGGTGTGGCACTGGTGTCTGTGACTGTGACAGAGCAAGAGGCTGCGACCGTGACCGGGGTCCTCACTCAGTCCGAGTTTCCGCAGTACTTGAACGAACTTGCGACGGTGCTGGGCGTGCAAGCCATGAGCAAGTTAGTTTTTTTGAAATATACTTTTTCTTGATTGATTGAGACTTACAAGCCGCAACAGCCTCGTCACACGCGTGCACGGAGACAGGACCAGTGCCCTCCTCGAAATGGCGGCAACGCTGTATGTGGGAGGCCAGGTGACACTGATGGCCGCTGCGGACAACGTCGATGCGCTCGATGGCAGCAAGGGCAGCTGCGTCACTCTGATGCTGGCGCTTGTTGCCATGGGCGCTACTCACGTGGCATGCAGCACTGCCAATGCACTAACCTGTCTGGAGCAGAGCCGCGTCAGTCTTGTCACAGTGAGCGCCGACAGACCAATTACCCCACGTGCCATGAAGTACAGAGGTAAAGTGTTTGTTTTTCTTTGATCATATTTTGTGCTCACTAACATCTGTCCGGAAACAGACGCCACACGCAAAGCCGACTTTTTCGTTGCTCCGTTCCAAGACTCAATTACCTCCGCCAACTTGCGAGCTTCGACGCATATCTTGGAGCACTCCGACGATGCCGCCGCGTTCTTCTGGTCGTCCTTCTTGGACGGCGCAAAACCAACTCTGGTTGGCAGAGCTACTTCTGAAATGCGTTTCTGCGTGAGTCCTTCTCATTTTATTTCTGCTCGTTAGAAACAGTCTTCTGAATATCATTTCATTTTTTTTTTTTTCTTTTTTTGTTTCAACCACAAAAAGGATGCAAAAATCGACCTCAGTGCCAATCTCGATCGCTTGTCCGCCCTGTACGGCATTTCTGCAGAATCTACCGTCAAAACCGCATGGGCTCTGACGCTGGGATTGCACCTGAACCTTGGCGACGTTCTGTTTCAAGTATCTGCTCCCAACGGCGTCCAGCCTTGCCGCGTTCGTCTGGAAGGTCCATTCACCGGATTAGAACTGCTGAAGCAAGTTCACGCGAATTCTCTGGCCTCCTCTTTTCACAGCGTATTCCCGGCCACAACCAACGAACCCGTCAACACTTGCGTGCGTTTCGTGAACCCGGATCAGACGGCGTGTTACTCGTACTTGTGCACCCGTGATGGTCATCAGGGTGGAAGCTGCTATTCCTATCAGCACGCCGAAGAATTTGCCGCACAGGCACAAGCTGATATGGTCCTCGCTGTCTGTGTCGATGGCAATGAACTGTCAGTCAATGTATCGTACAACAAGGCGTGCATCTCGAGCGAATCCGTCGACTGCATGTTGAATCACTTTGCAAACATGACTGCTCGTTTGACTGTGGAAGCTTGTTCAGTGGTTCAAAACGAATTTTTCTGCTCTTCTGACGAGATTCAACTCTTGCAAGCCGGAATTGGTGCGGACGCTCTGGATGGCGACAACTTGAACGAAATCCAATTTCTCCATCAAACACTTGAACACACTGCGCTCACCCATCCGGATGCAATTGCTGCTCAATTCGAATCCTCAGAATCAATCACCTACTTTGATCTCAACAACCGCGCCAACAGAGTGGCTCTCGCGCTTCAAGAGCTCGGAGTCGGACCAGAAGTCTGTGTCCCCATTTGCATGGATCGTTCCATTCTCATGTTGGTCACCATTGTCGGAATCCTCAAGGCTGGTGGCGCTTATGTTCCTTTGGCGGTTGACTTTCCCAAGGAGCGGTGCAAAACCATCATTGAAAAAGTGAGCGCGTCTTTCATCTTGGCGTCGGATGCGCCGCGTCTTCGGTTGCTCGAATTGGAACAGGAGTGTCAAATTCAAGTTCTGTCGATCGAATCGATGGCTCAATGCAATGCAGGCGAAATTTATTCCAACCCGATGGTCCTGGGGCAGAACACGAAGAATCTGGCCTATGTTCTGTTCACGTCTGGGTCTACCGGAGAGCCAAAAGGTGTCATGATTGAGCACGAGGCTGCCGTTTCTGCGATTTTGGCTCATCAATCTGTTTACAAGGTTCGTCTTACTATCGAGAAAAATATTTGGTAATTTTGTTTGTTTATGCTCTATTCTTCTTCTAAAACAGACCCGCCCTGGAGCCCGCGTTCTTCAGTATGCAAGCTACACCTTTGACGTGTCTGTTTTGGACATTTTCTTGACTTGGTCCGTCGGCGCGTGTATCTGCATGGCCTCGCAGGAGAGTCTGATGAGCAACTTGAGCAAAGTCATGGCCGACATGGAGATTGAGTATGCGGATCTCACTGTGACGATTGCAAATCTTGTTCGACCTGAGGACGTGCCAAGTTTGAAGAGTCTTGTCATTGGTGCCGAGACAGTGACTCGTGAGGTGTTGGAAAAGTGGGCTGGAAAAGTTCGCCTCTTGAACACTTATGGTGCGTGAATCTATTTTTATCCAATCTGGCGTGAATTTTAATCGTTCGTTATTTTTTACCAGGCCCCACTGAAACCACCATTGCTTGCACTGGCAGCGAAATTTTCAACGCAAATGACTCTCCGACCAACATCGGAATGCCATTCGGTGAAACAAAACTGTACATCCTGGATGCTGATCGCCAACTCGTTCCCACCGGCGGAGTCGGCGAATTGTGCATCGGCGGTCCACAACTCGGACGCGGCTACTTGAAAGACGATGAAAAGACTTCTGCAGCGTTCATTCCGCATCCATTCATTCCTGGTCAACGACTCTATCTGACCGGAGACCTTGTGAAACGTGTTCCAGGAGGCGCGATTGAGATTTTGGGCCGCAAGGACTCTCAAATCAAGCTACACGGATTGCGTATCGAGCTCGGCGAAATCGTTTCGGCGATTACCCGTTGCCCCGGCGTTGAATCATGCGCGATAGTACTCCACGAAACGGAGGTTTCGGGCAAGGAACTCGTCGCTTTCGTTGTGCTCGGCGGGTTTTCTTTCAACTCGTTTGAACTGGTTCCATCCGCGTCCTTTGAGCATGTCAGCCAACTTCTGGTCCAAGTGAAGGAGGCGTTGGCCGTTTCTCTTCCTGCGTACATGATTCCTTCAAAGTGGATTCCTGTCTCGGGTCTGCCGACGAATTCGAACGGCAAGTTGGACAACTTGAAGCTGCGTGCTAGCATTGGTGGGTTCAATGCTGCAGACATTCGATCAATCAACGCCGGTAGCTACAAC
Source organism: Chytriomyces cf. hyalinus JEL632 (assembly GCA_025435555.1). NCBI lineage: Eukaryota > Fungi > Chytridiomycota > Chytridiomycetes > Chytridiales > Chytriomycetaceae > Chytriomyces > Chytriomyces cf. hyalinus JEL632. The sequence goes on along the minus strand of JAIWWG010000029.1, from coordinate 69,159 downwards.
GAAGTGGAAGACTCCTCTGCTTCATTTAGTGAAATGGAACTGCTTCTGCGCCAGCTTTGGAGTCGTGTTTTGGGGATTGGTGAGATTTACCCTTTATTTTCAGCTGTTTCGCAGGTTCACTGACTTGAAAATATGTTTTCAGAATGTGCTTCCATTTCTCGCCGGAATGCATTCAGACGCCTAGGTGGAGACTCTTTGGACAGTATCCGTCTTTTATCTTTGCTTCGTGAAGAAGGCATTGAATGTACCTTCTCTCTCGGTGAGTTTTCAATATTTCAACTTCAATCCAGGTTCATTTTCTTAAATCATTCTTTCAACCTATTAGTGCACTCTGCAACAAGCTTGGCTGATCAAGCTATTAAAATTTCAAGCCTGATGGCACAGTCGTCTGCTGAGGACGCGAAAATGGATATTCTCCCATTCTCTCTCTCACCAAGTGGAAACGAATCGGGTCTGCGCAGCTGTTTGGATGAAGCGTCTCTTCAAAGCGTTCCAACAAGCAATGTCGAAGACGTGTATCCAGCCACTCCCATGCAAATTGGATTTGTTGCTGTGACTCTTGGAACCAAAACACAGTACATTTGCCAATTCTCGTTCAACGTTAAGGGCGATTTGGATCGATTCAAGAGCGCTTGGGTCAAAGTCGTCAAGCGTACCCCCATTTTGCGTACGACTTTCGCGTACAGGTATGTTGCCCCTTTTAATTGCCCACCTGGTGTTTCAGTCATTGATTGGATGCCTTTTCCAGAAAATCCAAATTCTTGCAGGTCGTTCTGAAGGACGCGTTCGAGTGGAGGGAACTGGATGCCGACACTGACATGGCAGAGTATATTGAGCGCGATCTTCAAAGTGGAATGCATTTGGGGCAACCCTTTGTGAGATTCAGCTCAAAGCGCGTTTCTGAGACGGAATCCACTTTCTACATGGCCATCCATCATGCTCTCTTTGATGCGTGGTCATACCAACTTATGTGGGACTCTGTGAAAGCATTTTCCAATGTCGAAACGCCTGCCGTCGCCGAAGTACCCTTCAAGTATTACGTCAAATATGCACTTGAGAATCCCGTGAACGCAAGCTACTGGACTTCGTATTTGGATGGAGCTTTACCCACCAAGTTTCCACGTGCAGAACCAACAGCGTCGCTCAAGTTTGGTAAAATCGCGACCGTGTTTGATGCCAACCTCAGCAGCTTCACTCGTCAAACCGGAGCTTCTACTGCCACTCTGTTGAAGTTCTGTTGGGGTCTCGTTCTTGCGAACCATGCCGAATCCTCCGATGTTTTGTTTGGATGTATTAACTCTGGTCGCGATATCGAGCTGCCTGGAGCTGACGCGATCGTCGGTCCTTTGATTGTCACGCACCCCGTTCGTGTTAAAATCGCCAAAGAAGACACGCTTGCCCACTCGTTGGAACTCCTTGAACTTGAATCGAATACTCACCGCGTGCAACCATATGTTCCTCTGAACGAACTTCGTCAGTATTCCAGCTCTCTCAAAGGCACGGTGGATTCGTCGAAACTCCCGTTTGACACGCTGCTCAACTTTTACCGTGAGACGGCATCCCGGCCACAGAATGGCGCCTTTTCGGTGGAGGAGACCTCGGAAGACCTTGAAATCAACTTTCCAATTCAACTTGACGCGACCACAGTGGATGGAAAGGTTGAAGTCGTTTTCACGTTCGACGAATCGCGCATCTCTTCAGTTGAAATGGAATGGGTGTCATCGCACTTGCAAGCTTGCATCCATTTTGTGATTGAAAATCCAACCGCATCTGTCGGTGATGTATTCATGATCTCACCGGAAGAAGTTGACTGGCACAGAATGGGTGTTGCATCCAAGGAACACTACATGGAAACTCTGGAGAACACGTACCTGCACGAACTTGTGGAAGAGCAAGCCGCCAAGACTCCCAACAATGTCGCCATTGATTCTCTCGATGAAAACCTTCGCGTGACGTATGCGCAGCTGAATTCGGAGGCAAACAAGCTTTCTCAGTGGTTGCATTTGCGCGGCATTGGCCCAGGTTCCTTTGTTCCCATTTGTTTCAGAAAGTGTGCAGACATGATTATTGTGATGCTTGCGATTCTCAAAACTGGAGCAGCTTATGTGCCTCTGCATTGGAGCAACCCACTTGCGCGTAACGTGTACATTATCGAGTCGGTTTCTGCTACGGTTGTGTTCTCGCAGACTGGGAAGGTGGAGGAGCTCCGCGGCGGACTTTCTGAATGCGAAGTTTTCTGCTACAGAGAGCTGGCTTCGACTCTGGAAGAATCGAATAGAGTGGATGCTCTCACCAATGGACTGACAACAAGTCATTTGGGACTTGTGATTTTCACTTCAGGTTTGTTTATTTTTTTTTGGACCGAGTTTTCTTTGGTATGTTTTGTTAAGACTTGCAATCAGGTACAACGGGTGTACCAAAAGGAGTGATGATTGACCATGCAGCGTTGGCGAACGCCATCAAATCCTACGGTGGCTTTCTACAGTACGGCGAAACGGCGCGAGTGCTTCAATTTTCCAACATTGCGTTCGACATCTCCGTCTCGGATATCTTTGTCCCACTGATTTCTGGATCCGTCGTTATTCTCGCCGATGATGATCACTTGCTGTCCAACCTGGAAGAGGTGTTCAACCTTGGACGTGTCACTCACTCGGAACTCACGCCCAGTGTGGGAAAACTTTTGAATCCGGAAAACCTTCCTCTCTTGAAGATGCTCAATATGGGAGGTGAAGCTTTGTCGCAGAAAGTCATTGATCGATGGTTTGATGCCGGACATTGCGACATTGTCAATTCGTATGGTAAGGCAAAACTTATCCTGCCCGTATTTCCTCTTTTTCTCAACAACTCTTTTCGAATCAGGTCCATCTGAGGTTACGGTTTGCTGTTTTGCTCGTCACATGAGCCCCACTAACAAAAAAGCGGCTCATATTGGACTTCCCTTTGGTGCAACTAAATGCCACATTCTGGACGAAAACCTGCGCCTTGTGCCGAAGGGTTGTGTTGGTGATATGTGTTTCAGTGGACCTCAAGTTGCAGCTGGATACTTCAACAACGAAGCACAAACTTCAAAATCGTTTGTCATTAGCCCGGATCTTCCTGGAATTCGTCTCTACCGTTCGGGAGATATGGTTCGCATGCTTCCGAATGAAGAATTTGAGGTTTGTCCGTTTGTTTTTTTTGTTTGGTTTTTTTTTTTTTTTTTTTTTTTTTTTTTTGTATTTTTTTTTTTTTTTTTTTGGAATTATTTCGGATTTTAAATCCTTTGAATTGGTTTAGATTCTCGGTCGAAGAGACGGTCAAATTAAGTTGAATGGACAGCGTATGGAGATCCAGGAAATTACAGAAGCAATCAATTTGCATCCGCAAGTGTTGATGAATGCTGTTATGGTTGTCAAAGAAAATGAAGACGCCCGACCTGCGTTGGCTGGATTTTTCGTACCAAAGGGTATCCAAGCTGGATCCCATGACTTTGGAATGGCTACCAGGGAAATGGTTGGCAATGATGTGGTGTCGTTGATTTCAGAGATCAAGGACTTTTTGGCAATTTCTTTGCCAGTGTACATGATCCCCACGAAATGGATCCCTGTAACCCGCCTTCCCACAACTGCCAACGGAAAGACTGACAACAAGGCCCTTATTAAGCTACTGAGTGAATGCGGCGATGAAATGACTCGTCAGATGAACGACAACGCTTCTCAATCACGTGAACCACCTTCAACGGAAGCGGAAATCGCTCTTTGCGCTGTTTGGAAGGATTTGCTCGGCGACCAAGACATATGGAAATCTAGCTCCTTCTACATGTTGGGTGGTGATTCCATCGCGGCCATTATGCTTCTTATGAGGTGCAGAGAGATGGGCTTCACACTCAGCATATCCGACATTCTTCGGTGCCCGGTTCTCGAAAAGATGGCGGAAAGGATTACCTCAAACAACAAGTTGGCCCAAGAGGAGCAGGAATTCTCGCTTCTGCCGTTCCGTTTGCGCGACATTCCAACCTTGACGCAGGTTTTCAGATCCTTCGATATCGATTTTGATGCCGTCGAAGATGCATACCCTGCCTTGGTTATTCAAAACATGCTCCTCTCAGCCACCTTTGCGAAGAAGGATCGTCACTTTGATCAGGTCAGACTTGACATTTCTGGAATCATTGATGAGGCCGACCTTCGAGCAGCGGTTTTATCAGCCATTGGAAACTCCGCCGTGTTCAGAACAACGTTTATTGAGCATGAAGGGCTGGATGGATACATTCAAGTAGTTTTGAAGAACCCTGCCGTGGTTTGGTCCAAAATCAATCTGGAGCGAGAAGAGGACTTGGATATCTTCTTGAGCTTTGACCGAAGAAAGTCGCCGAAATTGGGAGGACCGTTCTTCCACTTCAACCTTCTGAAAATCAGCCCACTGAAGCATGTCCTGATCTGGAGCGTCCACCCATGTTTGGTGCGTTGTCACAATACTTTCATTTGTTGTTTTTGAGTGCTTACCCAGACGCGCTTTTTAGGTTGATGATCAATCAATCAGCAATTTCTTCCAAGACGTGAGCAATGTTCTTTCCAGTGCCGAACTCGTTGTTCGACCCCCTTTGAACGCGCTAGTTGCGCATGAATTTGCTGCGAGCAAGTCAGATTTGAACAACAAGTTTTGGAAGAAGTACCTGAAGGATGCAGTTCCTACACCCTTTCCTGCCGCGGCCGATGCGGGTTTGGCGCTCACATCTGAGACCATTCAGATGGGACGAATCCTCAAAACAAGCGGCTTCACAGACACAACAGGAGTATTCCTGTCCACTGTCATCAAAGCGGCTTGGTGTTTAACGCTGAGCTCAGAAATCGAGAGCAAGGATGTCATCATTGGTATGATGACCTCAGGGCGAGAAGTCTCCATCCAGGATATCCAAAATTTGAACGGGCCGGCTGCTAAATCTCTGCCCCTGCGAGTGGCTGTTCCGGAAACGGAAAAGTCAATTCTTGACTTCTTGCTTTCCATTCAAGACTCTGTTGCGGAAGTGCTGGCAAATGGATCCGTCTCTGGGAATCAGTCGGAAACTAAGGAATCGCCTCTGTTCCAAACGGTCGTAAACTATCAAAGCATGCAAAAACCCGCGCCTTTGTATGCTGGATTCCACCACGTTGACGCTCCGAAAATGACCCGTGCTGCGCTTACTCTGGACGTCAAGCAGGAACAAAACGGCCTGAACTTCTCCTCCTCCTTCGATGGCACCATTATCACAGAAGACGAAGTCAACAGGCTATTGGAAAAAGCATTTGATGTGACCGACTTTATCTTCAACAACGTCACCCGCCCGCTCAGGACTTTGGATCCAATCTTGCGCAAAGGGGAAGCTCTCCAGATCAATGAGTTGGTTTCAACAAAGTACTACATGGACCAAATCGATAACGGATTCTTGCACCAGCTGGTGGAGCAGCAAACTGCACGGTCGCCAGCTAACCTTGCCATCGACTCTTTGGACGAAAGCATTCAACTCACTTATGCGCAGTTGAATGGTGAAGCCAACAGACTTGCTTGGTTCCTGCGTAAGTCTGGGGTCAAAGCTGGAGTCAAGGTTCCAATCTGCTACGAAAAGTGTAAAGACATGGTTGTCAGCATTCTCGCTGTTCTCAAGGCCGGGGGAAGCTACGTTGCACTGAACTATTCGAATCCCATGGCTCGTAACCTGTACATTATTGACGCGACTGAAGCGATTGTGGTCCTTATGTCCGATGCGAAGCGAATTGAGTTTGCTGAGCACATTTCCGACTCTGTCAAGTTGCTTACGGTGAGCCAAATTCAAGCTGAATTGGCACTGGAAAGCGTCGAGAATCTAGACACGGGCAGCCTCGAAAGGCAGGATCTCGCATACACTATTTTCACTTCAGGCTCGACTGGTGTTCCAAAAGGTGTACTCATTGATCATCACGCCGTTGTCAATTCGATTGTTGGTTACAGCAAGTTTCTGACTTACGAGAGCACTTCACGAGTACTTCAGTTTTCAAACTTGGCCTTTGATGTGTCCGTTGCGGATATTTTCAATGCTCTTTCATCGGGAGCGGCGTTGGTGGTTGCCTCTCAGGACCGTCTGCTGACAGACCTGCAGAACGTTCTGATACAAGGAAACGTGACACACGCATTCCTCACGCCTACTGTCGCTAAAATGCTGAACCCATGGTCTCTCCCCAACCTTCAAGAACTTACAATGGGTGGTGAAGTTCTCTCGCAAAAAGTTGTGGATAATTGGCTGGAGGCAGGACATTGCCGGCTCGGCAACGGATACGGTTTGTTTATGCAATTCGGTTGCCCCATTTTTTGTTATACTTACATGATTGTAGGTCCCTCGGAAGTCACCATCTTTTGCAGTGTTCGCAAGATCACAAAAGAAGAACGCACTGCTAATAACATTGGACTTCCGTTTGGTTCAACAAGGGCCTACATTCTGGACGATCAACTCCGCTTTGTGCCAAATGGAACTGTTGGCGAACTGTGCTTCAGTGGTCCTCAGCTTTCTGCTGGTTACTTTAACAACCCGGAACAGACTGCCAAGTCATTCACGTACAGCGATGACATTCCGGGTGTTCGGATTTACCGGTCTGGAGATTTTGCCCGACTGCTTCCGAACGGAGAGACAGAGGTATTGATTTGCTGAAGTCCTTTTATTGCGCGCGTTACTGATGTTTGCACTCTGTGAACAGATTCTTGGTAGAATGGACGGCCAAATCAAGTTGAATGGTCTTCGAATTGAAATTCTGGAGATTGTCGAATCGATCGAAGCTCAACACGGAGTATCGTCTTGTGCGGTGTTGCTTGCAAAGGATAAGGATGCATCTCGGCAACGCCTGCTGGCATTCTTCGTCCCAGCCGCCATTGATCTTACTACTTCCGAGTTCGGCCTGGTTTCTGAGTCAGAAGTGAACCACATGTCTTCTCTTGTGAATGAAGTCAAAGCGAACGTGGGACGAATCCTTCCTCAGTACATGATTCCGTCGCACTGGGTTCCTGTGACGTCTATCCCAACGAACGCAAATGGCAAGACAGACTCTAAACTCCTTCTTGAGTTGGTGTGCGAGTCCAACGCTCGCTTTTTGGAGCAAGTCAATGCCGAAGTCGAAGAAAACGACACGGCATCTCCGCCTGCTACAGAGGCCGAGATCGCATTAAGTAAAGTATGGATGAATGTGTTGCAGGTTTCGAGTGTCTCGAAATCTAGCTCCTTCTTCGCACTGGGAGGAGATTCTCTGCTTGTAAGTTGATTTTGTTTATGCAATTCAATTGATCAGGATATAACACCACACATCCAGGCGATCAAACTACTCATGCACTGCCGAGAAATTGGTTTCAACCTCACGTTATCGAACATAATTCAGGCCCCAAAACTGGAATCAATGGCATTGCGCTTGGTCCCTATTGAGACTTCCGTTTCTGTCTATGAGCCGCTTTCACTGCTTCCTGAGTCTTTGAGAGAGCAGAATGCCCTGCAGCGAGCGTTTGAACAATGGAATATCGATCCGGACAATGTTGAAGACGTCTATCCATCGGCCGACTTACAGACTGGAATGCTTGCCGACACCTTTTCCAGATACACTCAGCACTTTGACCAAATTACTTTGGATCTGTGGGGCTTGAAGGACACAAAGCAATTCAAAAAGGCCATCTTCTCCGCTGTTGCGAACAACACTAGTCTGAAAACCACTTTCATCATGGATGAAAGCTATGTTGGGTTCCTGCAAGTGGTTTTGAAAGAGGCGCGCATTGTCTGGAATGAGTACACCCTGTCGAACGACAACGAGGTTCAGATTTACCAAGAGCTTGAAAAGAAGAAAAGCGTGGAGCTCGGTGGGTCGCTGATGCAGTTTACTCTTTTGACGCTCGGACCTGAAAGACATGTCTTGATTTGGAGCTCACATCACTCTCTGGTAAGTTTTTCCAAATACCTGTTGAATCTTCTGACGCATTTTCCATTCAATAATTAGCTTGATGGAATGTCCATCCAAAACATCTACAAAGACATTGTGGACTCATATTTGGATCGCAAGCTTGTTAACAGACCACCGTACAGGCTCTACGTGGAGTATGAAATGCAAGCAAAAACAAGTGATTCGACCAAATTTTTCTGGTCTCAGTACCTCAAGAACGCCTCTTTCACGCCATTCCCGCACAACCTGCCCCAGTCTGCCAAACCTTCGGCGTACAAGTACAAGACATTAAGCAAGAAGTTCCTCTCCCTTGGAATCACTGAGAAGACTGGAGTACTTCTATCGACTCTGTTCAAGGCAGCTTGGGCGTTTGTACTCTCGGTGCACAGTGCTAAAAAGGACATTCTGTTTGGAATGATTTCAGCTGGACGAGAAGCTGCAATCGCGAACATCACTGATATGGTCGGGTTGTGCATTCGATCGCTTCCCCTCAGAATCATTGTTCCGACTGACGCAACCATCCTCGAATATTTGGTCATGGTTCAAGACACCATTTCGAACATCATCTCTCACAACACAAGTTTACAAGAACAGCAGAAGTTGAACAAGCAGTTTGACCAAGTGCGAATGTTCCACACTCTCGCCAACTTCCGAGGATTCAGTGAAGAAATGATTGAGGATGCCGAGCTCCCATTCATGATGATTGATCGGGAAGATTTCGACGAAGTCAGTGCAGCTATTGCGATGGAAGCCGACGTCAAGCCTGATGGTCTGCAATTATCTGCATTCTTTGACCACCATCACGTATCGGAGTCAGAAACGGAATTGTTGCTGGAACGAATGCATCACGTCATGGAATTCATGGCGAACAATATGGATAAGCCGATTCAAGAACTTTCCGCCATGCCCGCTTCTGAAGTCGCCACACTTTCGGCTGGAGTTATGGGAAGTCCGTACGAAAACGAAAGTCGTCACCTCGGGTTACATGAACTCTTCGAAAAGCAAGTGCAGCGAGTCCCAGAAAACGTTGCCGTGCAGTTCGAAAACCAAGACTTCGTCACTTACGATGAGTTGAATACTCGTGCGAATCGTTTGGCACGCTATCTTCGGGAACATGGCGCTGGTCCTGAAGCTATGATTCCGTTCTGCCTGGACCGCTCAATTCACATGATCACAAGTATTTTGGCAATTCTCAAGAGTGGTGCCGGAGTGGTTCCGCTGGATCCACTGAATCCGACTGATCGTAACAAATTCGTCATTGAAGATGTTGCAGCAACTATGGTGATCACAGAGAAAAGATACGCCAGCCTGTACGAGTCGGAGACGGTGCAAATGATTTTAATCGATGACGACGACGGTTGGGTCCAGCTCTCTGGTGCAGATGTTGACAATATCGCCGTTTCTTCTAATATTTGTTACGTTCTGTACACGGTAAGCGTTGCTTCTATCAAATTTCAGCTATCTGTTGATTCTTATTCGCGCTACCTAGTCTGGTTCAACCGGAAAGCCCAAAGGAGTAGTACTGGAGCATGGAGCGGTGTCTGACGCCATCATTGCAAATCTCTTGGTTCAACATGTAACAGAGGCGTCGCGCGTTCTGCAATTCTCAAGCTGCACTTTTGACGTTTGTGTGAACGACATATTTTTGGTCAGTTGTTTCATTCGATCCCCCCATTTTCAAAATGCTTATCAGGCTTTTATTGGACAGGCTTTAGCAACTGGTGCCACATTGTGCATGGCGAATAAGCAAACGCTTATCAACGATCTTGCTGGCACCATTCGCATGATGCAAACATCATTCGCTTTCTTCACTCCATCAACAGCAAAGCTTTTGACTCCGGCAGAAGTTCCGAGCATGAAGGAAATTGTGCTTGGAGGTGAACCTGTGTCAAAGAGCCTCATTCAGACTTGGCTTCATCACGTTCGACTGTCTATTGTCTGTGGGCCTACCGAGGCCATGATTGCCGTCGTTGCTAGAGAAGTAGCGGACGATATCGTGACTGGAGCCAACCTCGGAAAGCCATTCGGATCAACGAAAGCATTCGTTCTCGATGAAGACCTCAATATTCTTCCCGTGGGAGTTATCGGAGAACTTTGCATCTCCTCCGACCAACTTGCCCGCGAATACTTTCACCTGCCAGAAAAAACCAACTCCACCTTTGTCGATAATCCGTTTATGCCTGGACAAAAGATGATGCGGACTGGAGACTTGGTCAAGTTCACACCGGAACTGGATGTGGTCATCTTTGGGCGAAAAGACACGCAAATCAAGCTTAATGGACAGCGAATTGAAATCAGTGAAATTGAGGAAAACATTGCGGCTGAACCAAATGTTGCGCAGGTGCGTCTCTTTTTGGCGCTTTTTCCCAGCATGTCCTAACATTGCCTTTTCATAGGTCCTCGTGGATTTAGTGGAAATCAACAAGACGAAGGTTCTGACGGCGTTTATTCTGCCAAGTTTTGAAACTGAAAAATCCCAAGACGGAATCACTGCGAATCAAAACGACGAAATCAGGGTGCTCGTGGAAAGTGTGCGGTCTCGCTTGAACAAGAATTTGGCGCCGTATATGATTCCTCGTATTATGGTCCCTCTCCACAAACTTCCTCTGACATCTCACGGGAAAGCGGACAAGAAACTTCTTCAATCAGTATTGACGAATGCTTCTTCCATTGAGGAGTATCTTGGTGTCACTATAAAAACCAAGACAGCTCCTGAAGGATCCCGCGAAAAACTTCTTCAGGGTATCTGGAGCGGTTTGTTCAACATCCCAAGCGACAAAATCTACCGCGAAGACAGCTTCTTTGCGCTGGGTGGAGATTCCATCTTGGCAATTTTGCTTGTGAAAGGGTGCCAGAAGGGCGGTTTCAAATTGGCAGTGCATCAAATCTTCGAGCATCCACGTTTGGAAGATCTGGCATCGCGCCTCACGACCAACGAACTGATTGTTGGTCGCACATACAAGAATTGGTCTTTGCTGGATCCTACTGTACTGGCCTCATTGCCAGCAATCTTTGATTCCCTCAACATGTCGGTGGAGACTGTAGATGACGCATATCCCGCCACTGCCATGCAACAAGGGCTCGTTGCTGCGTCCCAGCAAGATTCAAGCCTTTACGTCGCGCAGTTTGGATATCTGTTAGAAGGCATTGTGGATGCAGAATTGTTTCGACAAAGCTGGGCGAACGTTGTTGGAAAAACTCCGATCCTCAGGACCACTTTCGCCCTCTCTGAAGTTGATGGCAGCATTATTCAGATGGTGATGTCTCCCGATCAATTTAACTGGTGCGATGATTCTGAGAGTACCTCGTCTGATCAAAATGCTGAACTCGATCGGTTGAATGGATTTCAATTTGGCGAAGTATTCTCTAAGTTCCGAATGATTCGGATAAACTCTGGCCAGTTCAAATTCATTTGGACGGTTCACCATGCGCTTTATGATGGCTGGTGCCATAAGCAGGTGCGATCTCAAATTTAACCATTTATGAATCTTCTCAAACTGACTCTTCTGTTATTACTGTAGATCTTCAATGACGTTCTTGCTGCCTACAACGGAGATATTGCGCCAGAAAGGCTTCCATTCTCTCACTATGTCGAATACACCTTGAACCAGAGCGTCCAACAAACGGAAGAGTTCTGGAAGATGTACTTGAAAGACTTCACCAAGACAAGTTACCCAAAACGCATCTTGGGCGGAGAGCTGAAAGTGAAGTCCGTTTCAGACTCAGTCGCATTTGATTTCGATCTCAGCGAAATGCTCAGCCGGTACGGTATCGGTGTCAGCGCCGTGCTGAAAGCTGCCTGGGGGGTTGTGTTGAGTCGCCATTCCAACGTTCAAGACGTCGTATTTGGTCTCGTCAACTCTGGTCGTGATATTGCACTGTCTCATGGTGCAGATGTTGTGGGCCCTCTGTTGGCCACAGTTCCAGTGCGCTTTATCGGCGATAGTGACGCAGAGACCCTATCAACCCTTGTAAAGCTGCAACAGGACCATGTGAATCAAGTCGAACACACTTACTTTGGGTTACGCCGAATCACAGCAACCGTTCAAGATGAAAACCAGAACACGCCCTTGTTCAGCACCCTCATGAATATCCTCAACTTTGCTGACGAAGACTTCACGGTATTTCTATCCTTCCGCAGTAATATTAACTCGTTTACTAACCCCTGCCGTTTATGCTAGGACTCGTCTTTCAAGATTAGTGAATTGGATGGAGAGTTAGACGTGGATTTTCCACTTGTCGCTCGGTTTTATCCATCGAAATCTGGTGTGAACATTGATCTCTCGTACAATACCGGCTATGTCACGGACAGCGATGCGAAGCTCTTAGTTCGCCACGTCCAAACTGCAATTCAGCAGATCGTGCTCAACCCTTCAATGCCACTTTCGACCGTTCATATGATGGATGAAGAGGAGAGAAACCTTATTCTCAAATCTTCATCTGCAAGTCCTGCATCTGAATCCAGCTCGAAATGTCTGCATGAATTGTTCGAGGAATCGGCTGCCGAATGGCCAGACGAACCCGCAGTTAAATTTGAACATGATCCTGCAATCTCGTATGCGGAATTGAACAAGCTCTCCAATCAATTGGCGCGCATTATCCGCAAACACGGCGTGAAACCTGACGATCTGATCCCATTAATTCTCGATGATAAATCAGCCATGATGGTGGTGTCAATCTTCGCAATTTTGAAGGCCGGCGCAGCGTACATTCCGATTGATGCGACCCAGCCAGAAAAACGCAAAGCTGCTATTCTGCAGCAAATTATGCCGAAACTTATCATCACCAACAAGTCCTCTGTATTCTCGGTCGGAAAAGAGCAAAACGCTACGATTTTGATGATAGACGATGAAAACCTGCTGGACTCAATGCGTGTTGAAGAAAGTTCGAATCTGGCGTCTTCTGTCTGCACAAGCAATCTGGCGTACCTCATCTTTACTTCCGGTTCTACGGGGACTCCGAAGGGCGTAATGGTGGAGCACGGAAATGCAGCCTGCGCGGCAGCGGCTCTTCAAACTGTCGAACAAGTGCCCAGGATGGCGAAGGTTCTGCAGTTTGTGAACTTTGCGTTCGACATTTCAGTCTCGGACATCATGATCACCCTCTTCAACGGAGCAGAGCTGGTTCTTTATCGCAAAGAGCACCTGATGAACAGCCTTGCCAGCGTCATTTCTTCTGGCGAGATTTCATTCATGCGCACAACCACAAGTGTCTTGAAAACGATCAATCCCATGGACGTGCCGATGCTCAAGACCTTGATTGTTGGCGGTGAGCCAATGACGGCAGAAGTCATTCAAACTTGGGCTCGCAAGTTGAGGCTAGTCGCTCGTTATGGCGCCACTGAAGTTGCCACCGCTTGTATCGAAATGGAAATTGCTGATATACACCATCGTCCATCTTTGGTTGGACGACCGTTGCCGGCATCTGGTGCTGTTATCCTTGACGACGGTTTCCAGCCTGTGGCACTCGGTTGTATCGGGGAACTATGCATTACTGGCCCTCAACTGACCCGTGGATACTTCCAAGATCAAACGAAAACTGAAAAGGCTTTCATGAATCTGAACGGCCAAACGATCTACAGGACGGGCGATTCTGCATTGATGAATCCAGATGGAACAATTGATGTTTTCGGTCGAAAGGACGGTCAAGTCAAGATCAATGGTCTTCGTATTGAAATCGGGGAAATCGAAACGCACCTTTTGAAAGTGCAAGGCGTGGCCCAAGCGTGTGTTCAGGTTTTCAAAGTCAAAGACAGGAGCGTCCTTACAGCGTTTGTGGTTCCAAATCTTGAAACTGCTCACCATCTGGGTTCTCAGAAGTTCTTTGACGACCTCAACGAACTCTTGGTGACGGCGCAAAACCATCTTGCCATTGGGCTGCCTTCTTACTTTGTTCCGTCTCGGTGGATTCCAATTAACCTTATTCCGCTGACGAAGAACGGGAAAGTTGACAAGGAGAAGCTGCAAGAGCTTTTCGCTCTGTCGGAACGTTCAACGGTGGCCGAAAACTCGAAACAAGTGCAGTTCTCTTCAGAAACAGAAAGCTTACTGGCAACAGTTTGGTCCGAAGTGTTGAGACTGGATGTTAACAGCATCTCCCCTCAAGATTCATTCTTGAAGATCGGAGGAGATTCAATTGGAGCTATCCTGCTGTCTGCGAATCTCCGTAAACGCGGTTACAAAATTTCAGTGGCTCAGATCTTTCAGACTCCTGTATTGACCGAAATGGCTCTCAAGCTGGAAGCTGAGTCCCTGCAAGTGCAAAAGTACATTCCATTTTCCTGTCCCGGGTTTTCGGAAGAGACCATGAAGCGTACTCTTGAGCCTGATTTGATCGAACTAGGTATACGTCTGCTTTTCTTTCTTATTTGGTAACGGCCTTGTTTTTAACGCTGTGGATTTTAGGGACCTCGTGGTCCACCGTCGAAGATATCTATCCAACATCACCAATGCAAGATGGACTTCTCGCTATTACTCTGCAGATTCGGGACCAGTATGTAGCGCAGTACATCTATTCCCTCGCTCAAGACTTTAGCTTGGAGCGACTGCAACACGCTTGGCGGGAAGTCATTCAAAAGACCCCCGTTTTGCGTACCACGTTCTTGTATTCACCCGAAATAGCCGAAGGAATTCAAGTTGTCGTCAAGCAACCCGAATTGATCTGGACTCACATTGAATGCCCTGTGAACCAAGAGCAATCAACTTTGGAAACTTATCTTTCGGTATGACCGCTTTTCACCCTTAGACGATAGTTTTCTAACCTTTTATCTCAGGACGATCTCGAGTTAGGAATGACTTTTGGAAAACAGTTTGTTCGCTTCGCCACAATTTCCTCGAGTGAGAAGTCTACTTTCGTTTGGACGATTCATCATGCGCTTTACGATGGCTGGTGTTTGAATCAAGTAAGTATTTGCAAGTACGAAGTGAAGACGCGTTAGCTGACCATTTTCTTCTTATTCTGAAGATCCTCTCCGACGTCTGGCGTGCATACGCAAATGAGCCTATCGTCACTCGCGTTCCTTATGCCGAGTACATCAAGCTCATTCGCTCGCTCAATCAAGAAGAAAGTCTTGCCTTCTGGGGACAGTACCTAGATCAATGCAAACCAACTCGCTTTCCGCAGGATGCAGTGGTTCCATTCTCCAATGCCAGCACCTCTGTTGATAAATCTCTCGACGTTAACTTGAAAGAGTTCACCAAAAAGACGGGAATTACTGCCGCAACCCTGTTTAACGTCAGCTGGGCCTTCATTCTTGCAAAACATGAAAACGTTGATGACGTCGTGTTCGGTTTCACAAACTCGGGTCGTGATGTATCTTTGGCGGGTATCACTGACGTGATTGGACCGTGTATCAATATCATCCCAGTCCGAGTCATTTTCGACTCAGAGCAAGACGTTTGGGAACTTCTTTCAGCCACTCAAACAACCAGTCAGACCCTTGCAACGCACGGGCACGTAGGATTGCGCAGCATCACGAAGCCATTGAACTTGGGAGGGACTCCTCTTTTCCAAACTCTCATCAACTTCAGGCAGACGCGATTTGAGGGTATCGACGAGGAACTGGGCTTCATTGATTTGCTGAACGGGCAGATGGAACTTCAATTCCCATTAGTTCTGGACATCAGCAGCGGGGAATCGGGAGCCACATTTAGCATTGAATTTAGACCAGAAGTTGACGAAAGGCTGGTGTCATGGCTTGCGGACCAACTCTCAACTGTGGTGACTGCTCTTACTGCAAACATCGCTACTCCTGTCTTGGTGAAAGATATCTCGATGATTGGAGAAACTATGGGTCCAATTCTGGCGGACGAGCTATCTGACGAGCATTTGGAAGTCATTCTGCAAGAAAATCCCGGCAGCTTACATGCATCTGGAAGCATTCAACTCCTTCATCAGTTCCTCGAGCATCAGGCGGCAATCAATCCCTCTAATATCGCAGTTGACTGTGAGGATGAGGAGGCCATCACGTACGAGGAGCTGAACAATCGAGCAAACAAGCTGGCGCGTATTCTTTCGAATTACGGTGTCGGGCCAGAATCAATTGTCCCAATTTGTCTCGAGAAGTCATCTCTGATGATCATCGGAATATTCGGCGTGCTGAAAGCGGGTGCCGCTTACGTTCCCCTGGACCCAACGAACCCGATATCACGACTTAAGCTCATTATTCACAATGTCGAGGCTGTGGTTGTGCTGACTTCACAAAAACTGCAAAGTATTTGCATCAGCTGTGACGTGGAAACTCTCTGCATTGACACCGTTTCGAAGGTTCGTAACGGAGAAAAGATCGTCAACCCAACAGTTTCCGGCCTTTCTTCAAGTAATCTCGCTTACATAATCTTCACTTCGGGCTCAACCGGAGAACCGAAGGGAGTTATGATTGAACACTTCAATGCAGTCGAGTCTGTCTGGGCACAAGCACGCGTGTACAACCCTCGCTCCAACACCCGATTCCTTCAGTACTCAAACTACACTTTCGACGCGTCCATTGGTGATATCTTCATTCCTCAAACTGTTGGGGCGTGCATTTGTTTGGCTAGCAAGGATGCGCTCATGACTGACGTCGCCAGAGTTATTCGAGACATGAATATCGACTTCGTTTACTTTACCGCAACCGTCGCTGCCATGGTGGACCCACTTGAATGTCCCAACTTGAAACTGATTGCTGTTGGAGCTGAACCTGTCACACGTCAAGTCTTGGAAAAATGGGCGGACCGCGTGAGACTGCTGAACATTTATGGTACAGTCAAAACAAAATTCATGTTGGCACAAGCATGTTATTAATACTTGATTCTATCACAGGGCCAACGGAAACAACAGTGACATGTATTGTTCAAGAAGTCCCGTCAGTTGACTTTTCGCCCAAGATTATTGGAAAACCCTTCGGTCAGAACGTTGTGCACATTTTGGAAGGGGCTACTCCCGTTGCACCTGGATGTGTGGGAGAGCTTTGCATTTCTGGCCCCCAAGTTGCAAGAGGCTATTTCAAGAACCCGTCAAAAACTGCTGAAGTCTTCGTTGAGGTCACCTCTGGCAGCAAAATGTACCGAACAGGAGATTTGGTCAGATTGCACCCAGGAAACATGATTGAAATTTTGGGTCGCAAAGACTCACAAATCAAGCTCCATGGTTTCCGCATTGAAGTGGATGAGATTGTCTCTGCAATTCTCATGGACGTAGATGTTTTGAACAGTGTTGTTCTCATGATGGAGTCGGACGCACCGGTGCAACCTTACCTCTGCGCGTTCTTCGTTCCGTCATTCGAAGTTCTTGACACAGACGAATTCGTTGCCGATGCACAGTTGCTGATCACAAGAGTTAAATCTAATATCGCCAATATCTTACCAACCTACATGATCCCGTCAAAATGGCTTCCCATCTCGTCCATTCCTCGAAACGCCAGTGGCAAAACCGACAGCCGAAGCCTCATTAAAACGCTCTCTTCGCTTGCACCAGAGTTACTGATGCGCTATAACACCGAACCGTCCTCGGCTTTTGGTGATACCGATGGTATCCCAATGACTGCAAACGAGTGCTTTGTCCGATCGACTTTATCGAGCCTGTTGAAAGTCAATGAGAGCACCATCAGCAAGACAAGTTCTTTCTTCAACATCGGAGGTGACTCTGTGACTGCCATCCTCTTCACAGCTCAGTGCCGAAAAGTCGGCTTCGAGATCCAAGTCGCTGAAATTATGCGAGAGCCACGTATTTCGAGCATTGCTAACAACCTGAGATCGCATTCGGCGGCCCCACAACCAGAGCGCGAACCTTTCGCTCTGCTGAAGTCCGCAGGGTTGTCCAAGGACTTCGTCTTCACTGAGTTTCAAAGTCAGTTTGGCGTTGAAAGCAGTTCTATTGAAGATGCATACCCTGCATCTGCACTTCAAGAGGGTATGCTCTTGCTCTCGGCGTTGAATTCTTCATTCTACAAGCTTCAGTACGTCTACAATTTAAGTGGTGTGGACATTGAGGCATTCAAAAGCGCGTGGGATCGAATGGTGTCTCGTTACGAAATCTTCCGAACCACCTTTGCTTTGATCGACAACCAGATGGTCTCTGTGGTGTACAAGCACACGTCTATTGACTGGATTAACATCAGCGCCGAGAATGGACTCGCCAATGGTGCCCTGAACAACTTTTTGCACACAGACTTGGAAACTCCTGTCAAGTTTGGTCGCAGCATCAACACCTTTGCCTTGATTGAGCTTCCCGAAAACACGTTCAAGTTTATCTGGCTCACCCACCATGCCTTAACCGATGCGTGGTACATGGACAGCTTGAAGAGCGACTTTTTGAAGGCGTACACTGGACAGGAATTGATGTACCGCCCACCTTACAGTCACTACATGAAATATGTTCTGGACATTGACGAAGGCGAAAGCGAACGATTCTGGATGCAGTACCTTGACAATGCTTATCCCACAGCATTCCCAGAAGATCGATCAATTCAGCTGTCTGGGGGGGTGAGTGACAACATACTGATTTGCCATCCTGCTCTTTTTATTGACAGAAAAATGTAACAGACTTCCGATGCTGTCAAAGCCGGGAGAATGGAGTTTCCCATTGCAGTAGCATTTAAGCAATTCCTTCAACAGCATGGTATCACACCGTCAACGGTCTTCCGAGCAGCATGGGCAATTACTCTGGCACTCCATGCGGGAACAAACGATGTTTTGTTCGGATTTATCAACTCTGGACGTGAAATTCCAGTTTCTGGCATCAGTGAGATGATCGGACTGTGCATCAACACCGTTCCTGTTCGTGTCAAGGTGGACGGTAGTGAGAGCGTGGAAAACTTCCTGCGTGTTCTCCAGGAGCAGAACCACGCGCTTGTGCAGAACAGCCACTTGGGTCTTCGCAAGATTCGTCGGCTGGTTGCTGACAGGTTCGAAAAGGAAATGTTCAAGACGTTCATCAACTTCCGTGGCTTCTCATTCGACGCGGAGGCACAGGAGTATCCATTCTCTATGGAGCAGGAAGAAACACCTCCGCATTTGCATAACTACGCGATTGGAGTGAACGCCGACCTCGAAGGCGATATCGTTCACATAACTGCCGATTACAACAAGGATGACGTGACGGATGAAATGATGGTGGTCATCATGCAGCACTTCTCGATGATTATGAAGTCGCTGGTGGCTAATGTCTCTGGAAAGGTTAGCGACTTAGTCGCCATGCCTGAACCCGAACAAGCGATGCTCGAACAAGGTGTCACTGCCTCGCTCACGGAAACATCGAATGAGGAAAACCACATTCGATTCTTGCATGAACTCGTCGAACATGCGGCAGTCATGTTCCCAAACAACGTGGCAGCGCAGTTTGAATCCGATGAGTCCATCACGTATTTTGAACTCAACAACCGAGCCAACAAGCTGGCCACATCGCTGCAGCAGTTGGGCGTGGGACCAGAAACATGTGTCCCTATCTGTGTGGATCGCTCAATTATGATGCTGATTGCTATTTTGGGAGTATTGAAAGCTGGAGGTGCTTATGTCCCGCTTGATGCTGCCAATCCTGTTGCCAGAAACATGCGAATCATGGAGACTGTGGAAGCAAAAGCTATTCTTGCATCTGAATCTCTTGCGGATCTGTTCGAATCGCTCGGAATTACTGTCCTGGTTTTGGAGGAAGAATGTCTTGACGACGGCATCATCTACGACAACCCTGTCTCCATGGGCCTCACACCAAACAGCCTGGCTTATGTGCTGTTCACGTCAGGATCCACTGGAGAACCAAAGGGTGTTATGATCGAACACGAAGCTGCGGTCGAGTCCATTCGTGCTCAAGTGTCAGTTTATGGGGTATGTGAAGAGTACGATTTGATTGCATCACTGGGCTAATTCCTCTTTTCACAGGCACTGTCGTCCTCCCGCTTCCTTCAGTACTCGAGCTACACGTTTGATGTCTCTGTCGGTGATATCTTTGTGCCTTTGGCAGTTGGAGCTTGCGTCTGTCTTGCCTCCAAGGAGGTGTTGATGAACGATCTGGCTGGGGTCATCAGGGACATGAACATTGACTGCACATACTTGACCGTGACTGTGGCATCCACTGTGAATCCAACGGAAGTGCCCAACCTCAAGACTTTGGCAATTGGTGCTGAACCCGTTACCAAGCATGTGCTTCAGCAATGGGCTGGAAGAGTTCGTCTTCTCAATGTTTACGGTTTGTACTTTTGGTTTGCACATTCATATTCAGACGGAAGACTGATCCCGTTGAATATCTTAGGCCCGACCGAAACGACAATCATTTGCACTGTTCAAGAGGTGTTTGGGGTGAATGAATCACCCAGGGTTCTTGGAAAACCGTTTGGAAAAACAACTGCCTTTGTGCTGGACTCTGACTGCAAAGTGGTTCCATACGGAGTGATTGGAGAGCTTTGCTTGGGAGGACCGCAGCTTGCTCGTGGATACTTGAAAGACGCAGAGAAGACCGCACTTGGATTTATCGAGCATCCATTTATCCGCGACCAGAGACTCTACCGAACCGGTGATTTGGCCAAGCTGCTTCCTGGAGGCGTGATTGAGATTGCTGGACGACGGGATGGACAAATCAAGCTTCGTGGATTGCGTATCGAAGTGGATGAAATCGTATCAGCTGTCCTTTCTTGTGTGGGTGTCGACAAATGCGCCGTCACGCTGATCGATGGCCAGAATCCATTCTTGGTTGCATTCATCGTTCCTTCGTCTTTGCCTTCTTCTTCGGAGGACTTTGGCTTGGTGTCGCTGGACGAAATGCCTGACATTGGAGAGCTGGCTGACTCCATCAAGTCGGAGTTAGCATCAATCCTTCCGCCATACATGATTCCTGCGACGTGGATTCCCATCACGCAGATTCCACGAAACTCAAGCGGAAAGACGGACTCAAAAGCGCTTCGCAGCCTGTTTGGGACAATCAGCATCAGCGACCGTATTGCCTACAACTCTGCTAACCGTGCGACGGGCAATGAAGGAGATGCGGATGAAGGTGAAGGAACCCTGATGACTGCAAATGAGTCCTTTGTGCGATCGACTTTGTCAAGTCTGCTGAAAATCGATGAGAATATCATCAGCAAGACAAGTTCTTTCTTCAACATCGGAGGTGACTCTGTGACTGCTATCCTGTTTGCAGCGGAATGCCGAAAAGTCGACCTCGAAATCCAAGTTGCTGAAATTATGCGAGAGCCACGTATTTCGAGCATTGCAAGCAAACTGCGACTGCGTTCGGCTGTTGCCGAATTAGAGCATGAACCATTTGCTCTTCTCAAGGTCGCTGGATTGTCCAAGGAGTTTGTCCTGAATGAAGTTCAAAACCAGTTTGACGTTGAAAGCAGTTCTATTGAAGATGCATACCCTGCATCTGCACTTCAAGAGGGTATGCTCTTGCTCTCGGCGTTGAAGTCTTCATTCTACAAAATCCAGTCCGTCTACAATTTAAGTGGTGTGGACATTGAGGCATTCAAAAGCGCGTGGGATCGAATGGTGTCTCGTTACGAAATCTTCCGAACCTCCTTTGCTCTGATCCACAACCGCATGATCTCTGTTGTGTACAAGCACAAGTCTATTGACTGGATTAACATCAACGCCGAGAACGGATTCGCGGATGACGCCCTCAATGAATATTTGCTGGACGACTTAGAAACTCCTGTCAAGTTTGGTCGTAGCATCAACACCTTTGCCTTGATTGAGCTTCCCGAAAACACGTTCAAGTTTATCTGGCTCACCCACCATGCCTTAACCGATGCATGGTACCTGGACAGCTTGAAGAACGACTTCATGAAAGCGTACACTGGACAGGAATTGATGTACCGCCCACCTTACAGTCACTACATGAAATATGTTCTGAACCTGGACGAAGTCGAAAGTGAAAGATTCTGGATGCAGTACCTTGACAACGCTCATCCAACTGCATTCCCAGAAGATCGTACTCAGCTGTCTTCGGGGGTGAGTGACAACATACTGATTTGCCATCTTGCTCTTTTTATTGACAACATAATCACACAGAATACCGATGTAATCCTGGCTGGAACAATCGAAATCGCAATTGAAGCAGGCTTCAAGCAATTCCTTCAACAGCATGGTATCACACCGTCAACGGTCTTCCGAGCAGCATGGGCAATTACTCTGGCACTCCATGCGGGAACAAACGATGTTTTGTTCGGATTTATCAACTCTGGACGTGAAATTCCAGTTTCTGGCATCAGTGAGATGATCGGACTGTGCATCAACACCGTTCCTGTTCGTGTCAAGGTGGACGGTAGTGAGAGCGTGGAAAACTTCCTGCGTGTTCTCCAGGAGCAGAACCACGCAGTTGTGCAGAACAGCCACTTGGGTCTTCGCAAGATTCGTCGGCTGGTTGCTGACAGGTTCGAAAAGGAAATGTTCAAGACGTTCATCAACTTCCGTGGCTTTTCGTTCGAAGGGCAGACGCAGGAGTATCCATTCTCTATGGAGCAGGAAGGAACGCCACAGAATTTACACAACTACGCAATTGGAGTGAATGGAGACCTCGAAGGCGATATCGTTCACATAACTGCCGATTACAACAAGGATGACGTGACGGATGAAATGATGGTGGTCATCATGCAGCACTTCTCGATGATTATGAAGTCGCTGGTGGCTAATGTCTCTGGAAAGGTTAGCGACTTAGTCGCCATGCCTGAACCCGAACAAGCGATGCTCGAACAAGGTGTCACTGCCTCGCTCACGGAAACATCGAATGAGGAAAACCACATTCGATTCTTGCATGAACTCGTCGAACATGCGGCAGTCATGTTCCCAAACAACGTGGCAGCGCAGTTTGAATCCGATGAGTCCATCACGTATTTTGAACTCAACAACCGAGCCAACAAGCTGGCCACATCGCTGCAGCAGTTGGGCGTGGGACCAGAAACATGTGTCCCTATCTGTGTGGATCGCTCAATTATGATGCTGATTGCTATTTTGGGAGTATTGAAAGCTGGAGGTGCTTATGTCCCGCTTGATGCTGCCAATCCTGTTGCCAGAAACATGCGAATCATGGAGACTGTGGAAGCAAAAGCTATTCTTGCATCTGAATCTCTTGCGGATCTGTTCGAATCGCTCGGAATTACTGTCCTGGTTTTGGAGGAAGAATGTCTTGACGACGGCATCATCTACGACAACCCTGTCTCCATGGGCCTCACACCAAACAGCCTGGCTTATGTGCTGTTCACGTCAGGATCCACTGGAGAACCAAAGGGTGTTATGATCGAACACGAAGCTGCGGTCGAGTCCATTCGTGCTCAAGTGTCAGTTTATGGGGTATGTGAAGAGTACGATTTGATTGCATCACTGGGCTAATTCCTCTTTTCACAGGCACTGTCGTCCTCCCGCTTCCTTCAGTACTCGAGCTACACGTTTGATGTCTCTGTCGGTGATATCTTTGTGCCTTTGGCAGTTGGAGCTTGCGTCTGTCTTGCCTCCAAGGAGGTGTTGATGAACGATCTGGCTGGGGTCATCAGGGACATGAACATTGACTGCACATACTTGACCGTGACTGTGGCATCCACTGTGAATCCAACGGAAGTGCCCAACCTCAAGACTTTGGCAATTGGTGCTGAACCCGTTACCAAGCATGTGCTTCAGCAATGGGCTGGAAGAGTTCGTCTTCTCAATGTTTACGGTTTGTACTTTTGGTTTGCACATTCATATTCAGACGGAAGACTGATCCCGTTGAATATCTTAGGCCCGACCGAAACGACAATCATTTGCACTGTTCAAGAGGTGTTTGGGGTGAATGAATCACCCAGGGTTCTTGGAAAACCGTTTGGAAAAACAACTGCCTTTGTGCTGGACTCTGACTGCAAAGTGGTTCCATACGGAGTGATTGGAGAGCTTTGCTTGGGAGGACCGCAGCTTGCTCGTGGATACTTGAAAGACGCAGAGAAGACCGCACTTGGATTTATCGAGCATCCATTTATCCGCGACCAGAGACTCTACCGAACCGGTGATTTGGCCAAGCTGCTTCCTGGAGGCGTGATTGAGATTGCTGGACGACGGGATGGACAAATCAAGCTTCGTGGATTGCGTATCGAAGTGGATGAAATCGTATCAGCTGTCCTTTCTTGTGTGGGTGTCGACAAATGCGCCGTCACGCTGATCGATGGCCAGAATCCATTCTTGGTTGCTTTCATCGTTCCTTCGTCTTTGCCTTCTTCTTCGGAGGACTTTGGCTTGGTGTCGCTGGACGAAATGCCTGACATTGGAGAGCTGGCTGACTCCATCAAGTCGGAGTTAGCATCAATCCTTCCGCCATACATGATTCCTGCGACGTGGATTCCCATCACGCAGATTCCACGAAACTCAAGCGGAAAGACGGACTCAAAAGCACTTCGCAGCCTGTTTGGAACAATCAGCATCAGTGGTCGTGGTGCCTACAACGGGTCAGATGCAATCAAACAGCCCCCCAAAACTAAAGACGAACGAGTTTTGCAGACAATGTGGTCAAGCATTTTGAACATGCCTTCAGAAATGATTGGTCGGGATGATTCGTTCTTCACCATCGGTGGTGACTCTGTCACAGCGATTGTGCTGAACCAGAAGGCGCGTTCTCATGGATACAACATCAAGTTGGAGCAAATTTACCGCTACCCAGTTTTGAAAAACCTTGCCAAATCTGTTTCAGTTGCTCGAAAGTCGATGATTCAATTGGTGGACCGCTTCGTGGACATTGGAGACGTGCTATCGACCAGGCCTACTCTCTTCATACTGCACGCTGTCGAAGGATTGACGATGCCATTCTTGACATTGCGCGGCAGACTCACCGACTTGAACGTTGTGGCTTTGAACAGCACACGATTCTATTCCCCGATTTACGCGAAGCATCCAACACTGTACAGCATGGCTCGCGAGTATGCAGAAAGCATTGATTCAAGACAGCCAGAGGGAACGCTTTTAATTGGTGGATATTCCTTTGGAGGAGAAGTGGCGGTCCAGGTTGCCCAGATTCTTCAGGAACAAGGGCGCGATGTTGGACAAGTGATCTTGTTTGACAGTATGAACCATGCGGCGGTTTATGAAGCTGACGACGACGAAGGCAAAAGGCGTGAAGAGGTGGAAGAATTTCTTCGATGGATGGTTTCGCGGATGCCTTCTGCTGAGACCTCGCCCGGATTTTTGGACCATCTTCGTGACGAAATCCGACACAATTTGATGCTTGTTCAAAGCCACACAAGTGTTGGACACTACGATGGGAATGTTGCCTTGGTTGTTGCAGAGGAGGAAGTGCATGATGAGGAGAGTGATGAAGGAGTCGGTTCAATCAGCGGGTCGGCCTCAACGGACCCCGACGCCACTTCTGACACGGAATCGGTCCCAGGGAAACGCGTTTACGGATGGGAAGGCGTATTGCCAAACCTGAAATCTTACTCGACGCCAGGATCGCACCACACCATTTTCTCAAAGGAAAATGTGGAAGAACTGAGCGCCGTCGTTCAGAGTATTTTGCAACCACTTTAGAGTTGCACTTTTCCTTTTTGTTTTCTTTTTGCTCATTTCGTTCTTTTCTTCTTGATATTTCTTTGTGCGTTTGCAAGTGATGACTGCAGACGCAAGTTGGAATACAAATAATTTATGTCTGAACTGTAAAAATCTTATCACTTCGCCGAATTTGCTGACAACACGTCTTAAAGGAAATCGCTCAACTGCGGCCCATTCGGAACACGGAACACGGGCATGGAAGTAGCCTTTTGTTGTGTCCGAGTCATGACCTACATAATCCGACAATTGGCATGACTGCCGGCGTCACGACTTGCCTGAGTTGGAGTCCATTCGATGTTGCCGTGCACCCTAAGACAGTCGTTCACTTCAAATGTCAGTGTATTCATGATCCCGCACTCTCCAGGTATGGTTGTAGTTTCTGAGTGCATGACTTGTGCCGCAATCGTGTCGCACTTTATAGCAGATTGAATCCAAAGTCAAACTTGAAAGCGGACATGTTACAGGTCTCTGAAGACATAAAAAGCGATGAGAACATGGGGCGCGTCTTCTTACACAGTAATTCTTATGAACTGTTGACTTTATTTGGATAGTCATCCATCCCCCGCTTTTGATTCAAGGTCAAAAAATCAAACCACACACCACCACCACCCCTTCACAACGCAAATGAAGTATTTACTTGTTGAGAACAATACCGTCGAATCTCTTCTTGAACCAGGCAACGGTCTCGTCCTTTGTGAGTCTGTGGGGGAATCCGACACGTCCGTACTTTGCCTTCTTGCGGGCAACACGGTTTCCTGGGCGTCCCATGACAACGTAGAAGTCCATTCCGTAGATACCGATGGATGGGTCGTACTTGATACCCAAGTCAATGTGCTCCTGGATACCAAATCCAAAGTTTCCGGTGCTGGAGAAGTTGCTCTTCTTCAACTCGTATTCCTTCACCTTGAGACCACGCTCGAGGATTTCCTCAGCCTTGGGGCCACGGACAGTGCAGTGGACGGCAATCTTTTCGTTACGACGGATACCGAAAGTACGGACGGTGTAACGAGCCTTGGAGTAGACTGGCTGCTGTCCAGTGAGCTGCTCAAGAACCTTTGAGGCACGGGTAAGTCTGTCTCCGGATTCACCGACACAAATGTTGAGGCAGAGTTTCTCGAGCTTGAGCTCACGGTTAACGTTCTCGGTCTTGGTCTCTTCAGCCTATTATAGGTTTGATACGAGATCGTTAGAACAGATTCACCATCCATTGAGTTGGGGTATTGGCGAGTATTTGCGGTGGTTCCAGGAGCTGCGGTCATACGCTTGATTTCGATTTGAACTGCGGATACGTTAAGACAGCCATCAATGAGACTATCCAGTTCCTTCGATCCTCTCCATCTACGGAGCTGACGTGGACTACTGATACTGATGACGGATTTGATGGCGAATGGGAGTTCGGATGGAGGTCGGGTGAGAGAGGGGTCGACATGTACCATTTGTCCTTTCTGGGTTACAGGAAAAAATCTTGTTGCCGGCACGTAAAATCCAAGTACGCCCCCTCAAACTGGCTCATTGGAACAGAGGCCCTATCCATGCGCTACACGTCCCATCGTTACTCTCTACTCACGCGACGGCGTAAGAAACTCCAGACTGCCTTGTTTGGCATGATATTTAAAATATAATGAACTGCGACAGACGTTTTTCTGCGCGCAACCTCTTACTTTGTTCCTGTTTCATGCAGTTTGAAAGTCAGATGCGCGAACCTGTTTCGCATGAAGAAAACTCTGTTTCGATTCAGGGAAAGTTAATCAAAGCCCGCGTTAGCAGCTCATAGTACAAGTGCGCATTGATATTAAGTGGCTTGCGTGAATTCGAGCAGCATTGGTTTGCGCATCGAACAATACTGTGTTGGCTGATGCGGAGACTGAAGTTGATTTCTGTCAGTTGCCACTTTATTTATTATACCAAGTAAATATTCCAAGCATAAAGCAAATCAATCCAATGCAACGCAAAGCACGAAGCAGTTCATTGAGCGGTCCGGGCGCAAGAACCATTGCGCTTGGATGGAAAGAAGAGGAGGGCGCGATGACACCGAACGGGTGAGAATGCACTGGCTCTATGGGCGTAACGAACTTCAATAATCTGAAACCCGTTGCAACAGTTCCACCGAGAAGGACAAATCCACAATAACTATAACTGTGGAAAATTACGCCGACTGTGACTCGTTTGAGAACGAGCTTGATGAGTTTTTTGGGCTGGGCGATGCGCAGATTCGGAAAGACTGCTTAAAGGAGTCGTGCGGGGATGAGGTTGTCATGCTTGAGACGCTTCTGGAAGGGAGGAGGAGTTATAGGATACAGGCCGCAAGGGCCCTGTTGTATGTTGCGATGGGTACTGTACTTCTCATTCTTGTGTCCACCCTCGTCTGACATCGCTTTTGTTGCCGAAACAAGGGAGATACGACAACAGTCCTGCGAAAGATAAAGTCACACTTTCGGCCGCCATCGTGGAATCAAACGCCCATCTTCTGTCTTTGGGTGCATTTTCATATTACCGCGCTGCTTTGAAACTCGTCAGTTCGCAGTTGGAAGCGTTGATAGCAAACCTTGGCAACGGTTCAGTCAGTCAAGAAGATTTGAGACTTGACATCGAAAATGCGCATTACGAAACAACGCTCTATCTGTCTCTGTTGTATCTCCTGATAACCGCAAATCACAATGATCCGGAACTCTTGGAAATTTTGTGCGAATGTGACCCAGACGCGGCGTTCGACCCTCCACCGTCAGCAGCATCAGCAGCAGCGTCCGCGAACAACAGTAATAATGAGACCACCAACACTGGGAATGGATTCGTGAAAGCCAAATCCGGCCGGCTGCCCTTTGCAATTGAGCTATTTGAAATTGTATCTGTGTTGGCAGAGGGAAATCGAAAACTATACCCCGTGAAAAAGGTTTATAGAATTTCAATTTTGGAGCGATTCTCGTATCTCGCATTGCTTCTGATATTGCTTGATTATTCAGCTGCTACTTCTTTTGTGGAAAGTGTTGCTGGTCACAGTCGGCAATAGTGATGCATTGAAGGAACTCAAAAATGCCGGTCGCGCTCGTGAAGGGTTGCCTCCTGTACCTCAAGGTTGGGAACTCTTTTTGCATGCCATAATCGTATCCTGAAATCATGCACCCGTCTCTAGATACATACGCAAAAGCGACACCTCAAGATTTCCACAACTTCAACCTGCTGACTACTCAAAAATATCCGGCATACTTCACACCCAGCATTTCGGACTTGAAGTCACCCGCCTTGATCCCAGATCCACTCTCCAGCGTTGCGCGCCGTGCCATCATCAACCCACTACCACCGCCCTCTAGTAATGCAGCAGCAACTAGTTTGCAAGGCTCATCAGCCAATGGCGCATCAAATAACAACCCTTTGAGCAATGATGGAGGGCTTTCTGGAAGCGTGATTACGAGCACTATTCAGCCTGTTGCCTCTGACTCACTCCTTCCTTGCGCTTTTGAAGAAAGTCTGGACCTTCTTTACAAAAAAATGTACATTGGACTGCGCGAAGTTCAAATCTCTCGCGAAATTGTCGAATTAGAAGGCGTGAAACGACGGGCCGCAGAGGGTGTCGCGTCAGGCACTGGAGCGGGTGGGTTCGACTTTCCCAGCACGGGTGGGGGAGTTACTTGGCGCGACACTGCGTACAAAGGGCAGGTTGATTTGGGTCTGCAGCGTGTGGAAGAGCTCTATGTGAGTTTTTCCATTTTTTGTTCCTGGGGGTGTCTTAACGTTTTGATTTTGCAGCGGTATTTGAGCCCGAACATCACCATCCACATTGGAATGTTGATTCGACTCCTTTACTACGTTAATTTGGGGAATGTAAGCACCATCAGGGGCATAGTCGCGCTGGCAAGCACATTAACAAACCTTTATTAGGAACTCAACTCCAAAAACGAGAACTCGCTCGAAAAAATGCCATCACCTGTTACGGATGATCAAGTGAGCAGTGCGGATGCCAACATATCCTCACAAGAAGACGCCAAATTGAAGCACCAGGATGCTCTCGAAGCTGCTGATGTCATCCGCCATCGAGAAATGGTTACAAAAGCCATTTCAGGAATCTTGCTGATTTTACTCAAAAGTATCAAATGCGATGGTGCGTATTCTT
This sequence comes from Chytriomyces cf. hyalinus JEL632, assembly GCA_025435555.1. Taxonomy (NCBI): domain Eukaryota; kingdom Fungi; phylum Chytridiomycota; class Chytridiomycetes; order Chytridiales; family Chytriomycetaceae; genus Chytriomyces; species Chytriomyces cf. hyalinus JEL632. The sequence goes on along the minus strand of JAIWWG010000029.1, from coordinate 39,676 downwards.
TTTCTCCGTTTTTTATATTTTATTTAAAATACTCTTGATAATTTACCATTGCATCCAGACGTTCTCAAGTTTGAGTATATTTGCCAGCTACTCGTCGACAACAACTGTGCCATTTTGATTCTTAAAATGCTGAGCATTTGGTTTCAAAACCCCGTCCAAGCTGCCATGGCTGCTACCACGACAGGTGGGGTTGGGTCACACCCGGAACGGTCTGATTCACTCAGTCCAGCTGCAGCTATATCAGGCGCAAATTTGCTGAAAGAAAGAGACGATCCGAAAGAATTGAAGTGAGAACCTCTTGTTTTTTTGTTTTTTTTTGGGTGGATGACGGATGATTTAAACTGAAAATGTGTACACCCAGTTTCTTCGATGCCATTCTGGGAACCACCAACGTAACCAGCCAACCTCCTAAAGATTCCCAGACTCTAAAAGGCTCATGGCGAAACTTTTTCACGACAATCAACCTTCTACGAATTTTGCAAAAGATTACAAAACGCAAAACGCACCGGGTCATGGCTCTTGTTCAGTGGAAGGCGAGCGCTGTTTTGAAGCGTATCATCAAAGTTCCGAATACTGGTTTGCAGACGTATGCGCTCAAGTTGCTCAAGAGTCAGATTCCGTTGCTGGGAAAGAAATGGCGATCAAGTTGGGTCACATTGTTTGTTTACTTCTTCATTTTGTTGATACCTCGTGGCTTTGTTTTTGCAGGCAATATGAAAGTCATCACGTCGATATACCTTCATTTGAGACCAAACTTGGTAGAGGAGTACCTGTCGGGCGATTCTGATACAGATGCTGATGAAGCGCTGGTAACCAAACATTGACCTTCTTTTTTCTTTTCTTCTCACGAAACGAGGACCCGTTCTCCACAGACTCAAGAGCAATATCTTCGGTCACTGATTGCATGCTTCCACCATCGCGTGTATCCCGAAATATACCCACCTCCAGCCCCAGTCCCACAACCGGCCAGCGATGGAAAGGAGGGCCAAGCAAACTTTTTACACGACAGTGGACACGACGAATTAGAATCCATGATTGTGTCCACCAAAACTGGGGGCTCACACAATGAAGGCGGGTACGGCGGCAGCAATACTACATTCCACACACTCCTTGGACGAAACCGATACGCTGAGCAAGTCGCCAAACTGCTTCGAAACCGTTCCACCTCAACCACGCAACCAACCAAAACTGACGCCGATTTCGAAGACAACTACCAGACCTGGCTGCGTGAAGAAATCTATGGAGGAGGGACGGCAGTTTCGGGTTCGGATCAAGAAGACGACACGTTTTGGCAACGATCCAAGGCACCGAAAGGTGTAGGGTATGGAATTAGTGTTCCAGTGGTTGTGGATGAGTTTGATTGGCCGTTTGGGGAAGGTGCTGCGGATCATGTTGCGCATGTTACGGAGGTAGGGGTAGGGTTGCTTCGGGTGGGTGGGGATGGGTTTTATGCGCCTGCGCCGACACCGATGGCGTCTCCTGGACGAAACAAGTTTGTCTGATATACAGAGCCGTATCGAATGTGCGTGTGAAGTTTTCAAATAAAAAATGGAGATATTCGGTAGTATTCGCGTAGTCAATATTATTTGTCTTGTTTATTCCAAGTATGCTCTCTCAAGACAGGAAATGGGCCAAAGAGACTTGTGTAAAAAATTGTTGTGACAAACACCGTAAACAAAGGCGCACCAAACTATAATCCATAATAATTAAGCAGCAACAGCAAAAACCTAAATTCAAACTCTTCTTTATTCATATTTTTACTATATGTCATGTGCAAATCCAACAATAAAATGAGAACCAAACTGAAAACTAAAGAAAAACAGAGGACGGACCCAACTTCGATTGGGACCCCCCGATCACAAATCACAAAAACGCACCAAGAACCTTTCTAAGTCATATCACACACTCACTCATCCCAAAACTTCCACTGGACTGTTTCCCTTCAAAGCCAACGAGGCAGAACTGGCAGTCCGGTTAATATCAATTTCCTTGGCCCCATCATGGTAAAAAGCATACGCGTCTTCTCCATGACACGCAGCATCACCAATGAGTAAATCCTCTTCACTCATTCTCAATGGAATCACGAGCCCAATGCTAAACAGAATAACTGGGGTAATGACCAAATTGACGGCAATGACAAACAGGCCCGAGTAGAGTTGAATCCAAACTTGCTTCCAGTTTCCGGCAATGGCTCCACCTGGAGTTGTAACGGCAAACGCTTGACATCCTTCAAGGGTTGCAAACAGGCCTGTACAGATTCCGCCGAGGAGCCCGGCAACGGCGTGTGTGTGGAAAACAGCAAGTGTATCGTCAATGTGTGAAAAGAGTTTGGTTTTTCCAACAACGTTGAGAGAGATCCATGGAATTGTGCCGCTGAGGACTCCTGTAGCAATTGCACCCCATCCAGCCATCAGACCTGCACCGGGGGTAATTGCAACGAGTCCAGTAATCATTCCTTGCGTCGCGCCAATCACGGAGGGTTTCTTAAAAAAGGCAATGTCCAAGCACATCCAGGTGAGTAAACTTGTTGCAGTGCAGATGTTGGTGTTTAAAACGGCAACTCCAGAATCAGCACCTGCGGAGAAGGGGGACCCGCCGTTGAAACCGTTCCATCCGAGCCAGAGCAAACCGGCACCAACGAGCATAAGTGGGACATTGTTTGGCTCAAAATCTTCACGGTCTTGTTTGAGACGGGGTCCAATACACCAGGCACCGACGTAGGCAGCTGTACCAGCAGATAAATGGATCACGTAGCCTCCGGCAAAGTCGAGAACTCCTGCTTGGAAAAGCCATCCTCCGCCCCAAACTGAGAAGCATACGGTAGTGTAGGAGAAGGTGAGCCACAGCGGAACAAAGACCATCCACGCGAGAAAGTTCATTCGTCCGAGGAAAGCTCCGGCGATGAGAATCACAGAAATGGCAGCAAAGACGGATTGAAAGTACACGAGGGTAGACATGGGAAACGCGGCTAAAACATTTGATGTTGGGATGTAAGCTTGACTCAATGAACCCTGTAAAAACAAACGAGAGCAAGGATGAGTATCGTTGGCTGGAATTGAGCGCACAAGTTCAAGTTTTAAACGCACCATGATGGTCAAACTGCTTCCGGCTCCAGGTTTTCCCAAGAAGGGGGCCCACTGCTCGCCAAAGGACATTTGGTACGCAAAGCAGACCCAGCAGAGCATTACCATGGCAAAGGCATAGAAGCACATGAAGGCTTGAAGAAGGGTGTTTGGTAAGTTTCACACGTGATGGTGTATAATGTGCTTCTCACCAGAGTTGATGGCCCACTTCTTCTTTACGATGCCGGCATAAAAGACCATGAGACCTGGGACAGATTGCATTCCGACAAAGGTAGCGGCGGACAGTTGCCAGGCATTGTCGCCGTGGTCAAGCCATGGGTTTGAAGTAGCGTTGAAGGTGGCAGCCATGTTTGCTGTTGGTGTTGGTGTTGGTGTTGTTGGTGTTGTTGGTGTGCCTGTTTGAGGCTCGTTGGGATGGATCCTTTTTATACTTTCTTGTGGGTGTGGGTGTGGGGTGGCACAACAACTCGTGGACTGTTTTCAAGTGCGTGCATATCGCAGATAAGATTTAATAAATTTGGTGTTAATTCCATTTGCGCGGCAAACAGGAAGCGATGATATGGGGAAGGGGATGGGGGATCCATGGTTGGTTGGTTGGTTGGTTGGTTGGTTGGCACTGGGACTGACTGACACTCAGCATCACAGCACTGCACAGCACTGCACAGACTGACCTGGTTGGAGGGACTCTCTCTGCCTCAACAGTGTGTGCTGCCATCCAAAAATGGTGTCCGCCGCCGGATTTTGGATTTTGGATTTTGGATTTGTCGTTATCTGGTATCTTATCTTCCGGTTTTGGCCGAGATTCGGAATCTATTCTAAAAATGAACTGAAATCTCAAGCCCAGATCTGATCATTTGATTCTGTATTCAAACATTCCCTGAGCATGATGAGCAGTCAGAGCAATGTGTATGGCTGTTGTTTGTGCATTCGACGCATCTTTTCAAAAGTATCCACCCCATTCATCCATTCATCCATCCATCCATCAAGGCTGAGCAGACGATACGCTCGATGGACACTAGCACTTAGGAAGTACGCCAGCAGTCATTGCACATGCACTACACATCAACATACTCACTGGATACCCGTCAAACACAAAGCAACGTGAAGGAGTGCATGCGAATTATTATGTTATGGTCATCACTCTTGAGCTGGCTGCGTTATCCCACGTCCGTGACCAGCGACACTTGAATCCACGTACGTCCAAATGTAAATGCTGCGCAGTACGGACCATACCATCCATAACATGTCCTAAAATGGTCAAAAGAATCGATCGATCGCAGACAGCAGCAGCAGCCACTCGCACTCGCACTCGCACTCGCACTCGCACTCGATTGCTTGCTTGCATCTCAAAGCCCACTTCACTTTTGACGGTGTGTGTCCATCCAGAATCCAGACATCCAGAGTCGCAACAAATAAGGTTTTTTTATTGATACAACAAGAACAAAAATAAAACCTTTAATTTTTATTATTAGCACAAATGAGATTGTTTTTAATCAAACTTAATTGACATAAATTAAAATCGCGCAAATGGGAGAGGAACCAATCGGAGCAGCAGCAGCAGCAGCAGCAGTCCCTGTCGCCGCAACTGCCGCAACCACCACCCCCGCCCCCGCAAAAGCAGCCGCGCTCCGCTCTGGCCGCAACAAGTTCATCATCATCGGAGTCAGCGCCGTTATCCTCATCACTGCCGCTTCCCTCATTGCATATTTTGCAACAAAGGGCAACAAGAGCCAGGGCGGAGCAACAGGCAGCGCAGCAGGAGGATCTGCATCCCCGGGATCACCCGGAACCGCCGGGACCGGAACGGGCAGCAAACCAACGGGCCAGAAGCTGTTTGGCTATTTTGGCGCTGACGCCATGGGTAAAAATTCAGTTGTTGACGGGGGGGTGTTTGTTTGGCAGGAGTTGAACCTTGTTTTGTCCCATTGTTTTGACAGCAAACGGTGTCGATATCGTCTTGGGAACACTGCCACCCACAACCGACTCATCCACGTATCAAAAGGACCTGGCGTACTACTGCAACACGGGCTACTTTGACACCATCAATCTTGCCTTTCTGAACGAGTTTGGAGGCGGCGACAACCACTTCCGCTTCACGTTTGGTGGATTCAGCATTCCCAATTATGTCACGTCCGGAACATACATTTACACGGGCGGGCAAACAGAGACCAACAGTCCCGCAGTTGTAAGCGTGATATGATACATCTGGCACTCTCCTCAAACTGACACACGCGCAAACTTGCTTCAGGTTTCCAGCTACTTGAACCTTGGAAAGGACATTAAAACATGCCAGTTGAATGGCGTCAAAGTGGTTGTGTCTCTCGGTGGAGACAAGGTGTCCGACTACAAGTTCAGCCCTGGAGACGGCAAACGATACGCGCAGCTGTTTTACGACATGTTCTTGGAAGGAACGCACCCAGTTCGTCCGTTTGGACCGGGCGTGGTTTTGGACGGGATCGAGCTCGACATTGAAAAGAACCCAGCGTATCCGGGACCTAGTCCATGGACTCCAGAAATGATTGACATGATCAACACTTTGCGGACGCTGAGTCCAAAGACGATTCTTGCCAGTTGAGTTCCTTGCCTTTTTTTCAAACACGAGATTCTTGCTGATGCTGGAATACTTTTAGTTGTACCCCAATGCTATCTGAAGGACCTGAACTACAACGGCTCTGACCAGAACGTCGGCGCAGTGATTCCCGCCGTCGCCGACAAGATTGACTATTTAATTGTTCAGTACTACAACAACCCAACTGTGAGTAAACAGGACACGGCCTTGTTCACAGTGGACTCCACCAATCTAATTGTCCGAAAAAACAAAAACAGTGTTCGTACCCATTCAACTTCAACTACTACGAATGGACAAAACTCTTTAAGGGCAAAATCGTTGTCGGACTTGCAGGCGACTGGACATCCGCAATCAGCGGCGGTTTCCTCGAACCAGGTCCACTGCAAGCAGTTTACGACGAAATCAAAAGCGACCCTCAATTCTATGGATTCAGTGTGTACGACGTATCCTCATCAACTCCACCTGCTCTTTCAAAAAGCCCTGCCACGTACACGAACCCACCTCCAACCACGTACAGTAAAACGTTGAAAGACGTTTTGAGCGGTGTGACTGTGGGAAGTGGCTTCCCAAGCCAAGCACAGCTCGGAATCACGATCGACAAGCAATACAGTAAACGATGTGGTGGGACTTGGGTTAATGCAAACCAGACGTGTTCCAACAAGGCTTGTACAAGCAACGCTGATTGTGGAAAGTTTGAACAGTGTTTCGACTATATGCGCAACTGTTGAGCTTGTTTTTTTTCGATCGAATTTTGGCTGTTTTTTTCATACGGGGCCGGGGGGGGGGGGGGGGGGGGGGGGTGGGTGATCTTTTCTGTGGCTGTTACCCATTACAATAAAACGTGACCTCATGCGCAGCTGTTTCTCCTCTTTGACTGATGCGCCCAGATAGTCGTCGCCGATGATGTCGCAGTCACGTCCTAGGGTGATGCTGCTGTATGGCTGCTGTTGGATCAAATCTTGATTTCTGAAACTCGAGTTTTCTTTCTTTTTTACCAATCTCCCAACACACAAAAATGCCAACACTGACAGCTCAAGAGAAGGCGCTCGTCCCTTTGATCCACGCCTTCCTCGTCAAGGCTGGTGCTTCGAAAGCTGCTGAGCAAGTCAAGAAGGACCTTGGCCTCAAATCTGTTTGTATCTTTGCATCTCTCTCTCTGATTTCAAGCTTAAGCCTTGCTAACCATTCCCGCCCCTTTTGCTCCTCACTCGTACATCCATACATCCATTCAACAACAACCCGAACGACGATGCCTTACACAATTCAGAGCGCCAGCCCTTCGATGCCAACGTTGCAGGAAATCTACAAAGTCTTCCAGAAGCAGTTGCGTTTTCAGCTCTCTTGTCTCATCGAATGCGGAATTTTGTCGAACTGAAGCTTCCTTTTCCCCCCTAATGCAGGAACCAAGACTCGGATGACAGCGATGACGAGGACGAGGAAATGGAAGTGGATGAGGTTCGTTTTTCAGCAAGAGTGGGGTTGTGGGGCATTGAAAGCTGAAAGTTTGGGGTGTCTTTCGTTGATGGACAGAAACCAACTAAGGCTGCTGCTAAGGCATCCGATAGTGACGATGAAGAGTTGAGTGTAGTGTTAACATTTTGAACCCGTTTTTGTTTATTTTATTTTATTTTACATTTAAATTTATATATATATTCACTGAACCACGATGCGACACACAGCTCCAGCGATGAAGACGAAGTTGACCCTCCAAAAGCAAAAGCCGCTGCGAAAAAGTCTGATTCTGATTCCGAAGATTCTGACGAGTCTGAAGACGAAAAACCGTGAGTTTCCCCCTCCTTTTTTTATTTATTTTCCTGAGTGTTCGCAGCGTTTTTAAAACCATCGAACGCTTTTGTTGTTGTTTGAATGCGATAAACAGAAAAGTCGCAAAACCTGCTGCTAAAAAGGCTCCCGCAAAGAAGCAAGATTCTGACTCTGACGACAGGTATGCTTGGCGTCTTAACTTGAGTTGTACATATTTGTTCCTCGCCAAAAAATCACGAATAATCGGTCGAAATCTGGTTCAATGGAGTGTCTGACTTTTTTTTCCCCTCTTCAGCGATGACAGTGACGAATCCGAGAAACCCGCACCTAAAAAGGCAGCAGCAGTCGTCGCAAAGAAGGCTGAATCTGATTCGGACAGTTCGGATTCAGAAGACGAGTGCGCTCTGTTTTTTAGGGTTAACCAATATTTTCAAAATACTGATTTATAGTTTGTTTTTCCTCCCCAGAGATGAAACCCCCAAAGTCGCTGTAAAGAGTTCCAAAAAGAAGGAAGAATCTGACTCTGACTCTGACTCGGATGATGAAGCAGAGGACTCGGATTCAGACAGTAGTGACTCGGATGATGAGAAGCCAGCCCCTAAAAAATCAGTTCCTGTAAAGAAGGCTGCTTCTGATTCTGACGATTCTGACGAGTACGTTGAACCAAACAAAAAAACACACAAGTTGAATCGCTTTTCTCGGAAATGTTAATAACGCGTTTTGTTTCTTTGTTTAATAGTAGCAGTGACGAGGAGGAAAAGAAGCCTGTCGCCAAAAAAGCTGCCGCCGCCTCCAAGGCAAAGGATGAATCTGATGACGACTCTGACGATGAATCTTCTGATGACGAAGCTGCAGAAGACTCTGACGATGAAAGTAGCGAGTAAGTCCGAGAATTTGGAATCGTTTTTTTTTTTTTGGAGCAGTTTTTGACTTTTTTTTTTTTTTTTTTTTTTTTTTTTGCAGTGACGAAAAGCCAGCTCCAAAGAAGGCTGCTGCCAAGAAGGAAGAATCTGACGAGTGAGTTTTTTTTTGCTGACAACATCTGTTTTTTTTTTCATTTATGTTTTTTTTTTAACTCAAAACTCGGAACGATGCAGCAGCGACGATGATGACAGTGAAGAAGAGGAAGAGAAAATGGTACTTTCAACTCTCTTTGAGAAAACAATTGACATAGTTTTTCTTAAAAAACAAAAACTTTCAAACACTAGAAGGTGCACCAGCCCACGGGATCAAAAAGAAAGGCGGATGATGCGGACCTGAACCCACCTTCCAAAAAGAGCAAGGATTTGGATGGAAAAGCTGCGGCAGTTCAAGCCAAAACTCCGGTAACAATGAACAAGTTTTTTAAATATGTAATGCTCAAAGCTGGCAAACCTAACAAGTCCAACCAAATTTTTTTTAGGAACGTTTCCAACGCATCAAAGCGGAAGAAGTCACATTCAAAGATGACCGACTGAAGGACAACCGATTCGAATCAAAAGGAGGTGCCATCAGCAGTTACGGCATGAAGGCGCACCAGGATCTGATTGTGACGCGGGGTAAAGGGTTCACTGCTGAAAAGAACAAGAAGAAGCGCGGTAGTTACCGTGGTGGTTTGATTGACCAGGAGAGTTATAGTGTCAAGTTTAATTACTCTGACGATGAATGAGTGTTTTTTGAACAGTAAAAAAGCTCTATTTGAATTCAGTAAAATGTCTTCGTTCCTTGTTTTTGTTGATGGCATCATGTGTCGTTTGTAGTTGCATTTATTTATGTGCTAAATATGTCTCGTAGTTGTATAGTAGTAGCAAGGTCCCAAAAAAATCAAATCTAAACACAAAACGGCATCGTCCCAATCAATTGGCACTTGCCCTGCCCCTGGTCGCATCCACCAAGAAGCGCAAACTTTCCGTCTTGGCAAACAACAATTGTACCATGGTTTCGCTCGTTGAGTGGACCGCACGCGTAGTCGCCGGCCTTGCAGGCATGACCAATATTTCCGTTTGTGGGTTGTGGTGCAGGGGGTGCAGGCGACACGGTGCTAGCTTTTGGCGAGGATGGAACTGGAGGGTTTTTGCCAGGGAACGTTCCTGCCGTGGTAGTCTTTTGTGGTGGCGAAGATGTCTTGCTTTCCATGGTAGTAGTGGTGGAGGAGGAAGAGCTTGGCTCCTCCGGTTGAGGTTTGGGGACGGGTGGCATGACGGAGGATGAAGATGTAGCCTTGGTTCTCGAAGCAACCGTTGTTGTTGTTGGCGGCAGTTTAGACTGGGAGGTGGCACTCTTTGAAGGTACCGGTGGCGGCACGGGTACATTGCCACCCTTCTTGGAAACGCGAATGTCCGAACAAGTCTCATAAATCTCAATCGGGGCAGTATGCACAGCAGTCCAACCCCACCTCAAAATACAATCTGTGCATTCAACTTGATCCATATTCTTGAGCTTGAACGTCCAATCAAACGCGCACATGTCGTTTGTGACCAAGTTTTTGGGAATGTTGTTGGGGCATTGGGAAGTGGCGGGGGATGCTTTGTTTGTGTTGATGGATGGGGACAGGTTGCTGGCAATGGCGCAACCGTTGGGGCCTGGGATGTCGGCGATGCGCACGACTTTGCCGGTAGCGGGATCAATCAGGTCTACGTGACATTCACTGAATCAGTAGAAAAAAGGTGGGGTTAGCTTATCAAAATGTCTTGGATCCCCTGTTTTTTTCACAAAAGTCATTATTTACCCAATATGCTGAGCCCCCAACGAAAGCGCCAAGGCAATCGTGTGAGAATCCCCGTTGCCGCCAAAAGAAACATCGACTCGCTTAGAAACCGGGGCCCCGTTACACATGATGCTGGGGTCGTTGACCTTGTTTCTGAGGACGTCAATGCCGTTGTTGATTCTGTTAAAGTTGCGCACGGCGCCGAGAGTTGCATCGTCCTTGAGGCCGTTGGGGCCGTACATGAAGCCGTGGGCGTGCGCCAGGTGGGGTAGCATGAGAAGGGCGGTGATAGTAGCAGCGAGCATTTGGTTTGGAGTTTTGGCAGTTGGTGTTTTTTGGGATGTTCTCTGGATGGCTTCTGGATGTCTGGAAGTCAGTCAGTCGTTGAAGCAAAGTCTTTTTAAAAGAGCTTGGGCCTAAAAAATAAATTTCATTTGGAAATAAAATTTAATTGTTTGGGAAAATGGAAAATGACTGCTTATTCTTTTAATCAATTACGTCAAGCTCACTTTTAATTAATCAATACACAGTTTCGAATTTATCGTTTCTAACGGATTTATTTTATTTACTTATCGCTAATAAACATTCTCTTTTGTTTTGATCGCTTTCAAAAAACGCGTCAGAAATTTCTGAGCGATTCGCGTCAAAACCTGACAATTCGATTTTCATCCTCCCCACTCGCAAACAACCGACTCTTGCAACGGTTAGCACATGCCCCCACCCCCACCCCCACCCCCGCCGCCAGCAGCCGTTCCATCAGCTGCTCCCAACGCGCTTCTTCTCAGCATCCAGAAGGGAGCCGCTCTCAAAAAGACGATTACCAACGACAGAAGCTGCCCAGCAATCGAAGGTCTGGAACCATTACCCAACAAGCGAAACTACTAAAAAATCCTTATATACACACATATACAATCACATATTGCAACAAGCAGTTCCAAAGCCAGCCAACGCACTCCCAAAACGGTTCACACCGACCGCACAAACAACCCCCCACAGACCTTCCTTCACTCCACCGCCACCATCACTAGCAGCGACAGCACCACCACCGTTCCGTCCCAATTCCTCCACACCCACAATCAATGCAAAGTCGCTTGGAAACGTGGCGGCACCACTCCCACCCCCACCTCCGCCCCCTCCACCTGCAACAGTCCCTGGAAACGCTCCGTTGCCCCCACTTCAAAGAGCCTCAAATGCAGCACCAGCACCAGCATCGAAAAGCTTAACAGCATTGAACGCAACACCGACCAAACGCGACTCTAAATCCACAAAGGACTTGTCCAGCGTCCAAGTTCGCTCTGAAGACACAATGAACAGCAAAAATAGTCTCGGTGTGAAGGAAGCCAAAGTGCATGGTTCAGAATCGACGCGTGTCAGCGACACGAGCCAGCAGTCACAATTGACTCCTTCTCCTGGACTCACTCCAAAGGAACTGTCACGTCTTGAAGCAAAAAGAATGAAGGAGGAAGAAAAGGATTGGAAGCGGGTTCGCGCTGGAACTAGCAGCGGAACATTGGGCGTCAGTCTGGACACAAGCGCGACTGGACTTGACGGTGTCCGAGAACAGAGAATGATTGCAAAGTGTAAGAGAAGAACGCTTTGCTGCGTGTTTCTTGTCGGGCTTCCATCGCTGATTGTCTTTATTGGTGTTGTCTTGCTGTGTCTGTTTTACTTTTACTGGAACGCCACTGTTTCGTTTGATGTGAAGCTATCGAGTGGTGGTGCAGTTGACTTGTCAGACGCGCAGACATTTTCGCTCAAGTATTTCGTACGAAGTGTTCAGATTTGCGAGCATGTCGACACTTCGAGTGAGCAAAACCGATCCATCTTTGATGAGAAGTCCTCCATACTAACCGTTATTACAACGTCCTCAGACTTTGGAACTAGCGGGGCGGGAAAGTGCCTGTTGCTGTACAGCAATCCACTCGCAAATCTCAGTGTCAACTCTTACACGATTTCGAACGCCTTGCTAGAGCCAGACACGGGCAGCGCAATCACAGCAGTCCCTCCGCAAAACATTGTTCAAGAAAAACAAACGGCTTGGACGAATTTCCTCTCCAAAGCGTCCGTGTCAACGCTATACTCAACGCAAAAAGTGGTTGTGCCATTTCAGAATGTGGAATACAAGTACGTCATTGTGAGCTGGTATAGACCCGTGAAAGTCACAGCAAAGCTTGATTTGCTGAGCACTGAGACTGACTCTGGAGTTGGATACGTGCTGGCAACAAGAGGCACGAGCCAGGCGGATGGTACACCCAATGCGAATGATTTCCAAACTTCACCGGCAGGAGGTGTCTTTGATGTGACTTCAAACCGGCTCATCAGCTACCAGGCAAAGAACGGGTCCTTTTTAGCTGCTGGGTCTTTGATCAATGATAAATTCTCGTCTCCGTACTATGAGCAGTCCATTGTGCCGTGTCCTGTTACCGACTCGTGGCATGCTTTGCAAGAGCCTTTCACGGTGGGATTCTCGGATGGATTTCAGAAGCAAAACAAGCGGATTTCGTTGATTTTGGATGACGCATCGATTTTGATCCAAGGACTCGCCAAAAACATTCGAGGCAAAAATTCGGACACGTCTTCTTTGCTAGACACTGGGAACCTTGTCGACACGAGCGGAAACAGCATTTATGTTCCACCAATCTCTTTCCTTCCCGTATCAACCTCCTCATCAAGCGTTGTAACAATCGAGCGGTACCTGGTCAGCCTTGAATCTCAAAACCTGACACTTCAACTGAGTGTAGCCGCAGTTGCTCAAGCGTCATCTCCTTCCGCTGTCGCAAGTGCATCGATTGGAGTCATCCCTGGTTTGAATTTCAAGGCATCCACTGGACTGCGTTCCAAGATCCTGGTGGTTCCTCGAGTTGCAAAAATGACAATGCCGAGCCCGTTTTCATTCGTAACGGCGAGAGAGGAGATGATCTTTTCAGGGTTCGATCGTTTGTTGTTGGTTGGGCAGGAAGGATACTTGCTTGTCAATTGCGACACTTTTATGGGATGGGAGGGATCCTGCGGCAATTTTAATGAGACGGGATATGAGCGCGTTCGGTACACGTTGTTTAGTATTGATGCTGTTGCTTGAAGTGCGGGATTCGTATGTTTTGTTTGTTTGTTTGTTTGTTTTGCATATTCACTTCACAGTTGCAAATGCGCTCGGTAATCCTTCATTCATTTCGATGCTGTCCAGCAACTCCTTATAGAAAGGTCAAGGGAATGAGTAAAAACAAAATGACAAATTTTGCATTTTGAAAACTGGTTCCATCTGATGGTCAAATTTTTTACGTTTCCAAGCTCGGTTGGGATGGAATCTGTTTCAATTCGTTTCCTTAAACTGGAATAAAATGAAATAGATGGACATGTTTAAACGTGCAGTATCAGTGTTTTTAGACGCGCGGTGGCATAGCTGGCGTGAAAATAAGAATACGCGTTTAGAAGTGGACAAATAAGTTTGATTCCATACGGGCGCGCCTCCGCAAAATGCAAAGTCAATAGCTCGCCACGCCTGGTAATTCAATGGTGAGCTGGGAATTGGCCGTAGTGAATTTGCACTGCCACAAGTGCGTAACTCCGAATCACTGTGGCGGCCATCTTTAGTGCAATCTGAAACAAGCGATCTGGAGACGTGTATTCTTCCGTTGGAACCAACGGGCGCAAATTTAACGCTCATTGATTCTGTTGCAAAAGTCAAAAGGTTGTTCAACTGCCCAATTTAAATATTCAACAAACCCACAAGCACAGAGAGTCAAGGTCACCCCATCCAAACACTCCGAGCCAAGCAAATGAACTTGGGAACAGGACGTCGAAGCGCGAACGTCGACAACCGTCACGATGCCCAGTCCCAGCCAAAGCGAGGATCGCAGGATGACGCGCTCAACAAATTGGCTCCGCAAGAATTTCTCGGCAGTCCACCTCCGAGTCCGTCGATGCATGCGCCCACTCCTCATAACTTCTGGTCTTCTTTCTTGTCGCCCCGCAGGAATAAGAATGGTATCAATGCCCCCCCCCCCCACCACCCCCCCAATTAATTCCTCAAAGCGATCCCTGATGTGTTATTGCAGACTTTAAAAAGGGGCTTAAATACAGTAAGCCAAAGGGATCAAATGCAACTGAGCCCTTGGAAGAGCCGAGATCCTTGGAAGAGCCGAGATTTGACAGCAACGAGTCAGTTTCAACGTTGGTTGGGGATACCCCTGCCAAGACAAGCGAAAACGTTGAAGCGGAGGATAGAATAAACCATGGAGACGATACAATCGGTGGCCTGGCGGATTCAGCGCTGAAAGAGAAGCTGCAAAATGTTGCGAATCGACTCATTCAATCAATGGATGCCAGCGACGCCGACAAGAAAACACTGATGGATCAGTTGCAAGATACCGAGCAAAAGTTTGAATCTTTCAAAGGCTTTGCTGAAAAGGTTATGGCGAGAGCGACTCCTGGGCTTGTGTTCTTGGGCGATGTGGGGCAAAACATTCAAGGCTCTATTGATGGCTTTATGACATTCATCAGTACAGTTGCTGACATCCATCCCATCATGAAGGTGACATGGATGGTCCTTTCGTACGGTTACAAGGTGAGGAGCTTCCTTTTTTCAAATATAGACGCGTATCTTATTCTTCTTCAAAGAAAGCAAAAGAGCAGAATGACACGAAACACGACTTTGGAGCCTTCCTGACGGAATACCTGAAAATCAGACAAAAGGCCAAAATAATCGAGGGTGGTAGCACCGCCGTTCTTGATTTGGAAGCAAAGCAGTTGTTGAAAAGCAGTGTGGACGAGCTCCAGGAAAGTTTGCTTGCTTCTGTCGAGCTTTATTTACAGTATGCTCAAGAGTCGTGTACGTGTCCTTTTTTGTTCGCATGAGTTACTTTTCTGACCGATGCTCAGATGTTCTCCTTCACACAACTCAAAAACCAGGCTTTGGGAAACTGACACGAAAGTACAGCGAAGATCTGGACACGCTGACCAAAAACCTCGAAAGAGTGTTTCAAGGTTTGATCGAGAATGCGCAACTCGTTTCTTACTTGAAGATAGACATAATCATCAACAAAGTCGACAACCTCACCGACATTGCTCATTCGTCCGACAAGAAACTTGACAACGTCACAGCAGGTGTCAAAGAACTCACCTCACTTATCACGGCCTATCACGTTGGGCGCCTTCCAGACTACTTTTCGGCGCACGTTTTAATTGGAGAACTTGTGATTGTGGAGCAACTGAAACAGCCGCCAAAACTTTCTGATCTGAAGAAAAAGATTGATGAGCGAGCGAGTGCGTTGAGAGGGGCGGCTTACGGGCTGTTCATGGAAGACAAAGATGGCAACCACGTGAGGCTGAGCG
Organism: Chytriomyces cf. hyalinus JEL632; assembly: GCA_025435555.1. NCBI lineage: Eukaryota > Fungi > Chytridiomycota > Chytridiomycetes > Chytridiales > Chytriomycetaceae > Chytriomyces > Chytriomyces cf. hyalinus JEL632. Next base: position 24,243 of record JAIWWG010000029.1, on the reverse strand, counting down.
ATGACGATGAGTTTCAGCAAATGTGCAAGGCATATCCGGACGGTATAATCCACGTTGACGGGCTTGAAATCGGCGTCGCAGTGGATGTTATTTTCCCATCTGATAATTTGGTTGAAATTTCCGAAATTCGGGCAGAAAGCTCGTTTGATGTCATGTTTTCATACTGGTAATTTTGTTTGAATACGCTCCCTTTTATACTGGTAATATTAACCACATCTTTCGTGGCTTATCACTCAAAAAATTTCCCAGTCGAAAGACAGAGTTTCAAGTCCATCGGATCATTTTGGACTTGCAAGCGAGCATGCCCGATCTGAAAGTCTGCACGAATAAACGAAATATTTCCAGCGACGCGTACGAAGGGATGGCAGAAGCAGTGATCAAAAGTGCAATCATTGTTGTTTGCCTGTCAGCAGATTACCTGGTATGGTTTGTTTTATTTGTTTATTTTGCAGCGTCTAATAGCTTCGAAAAGGAGTCGGACTTCTGCCGCCAAGAAGTTGAATATGGCTTCCATTTGAAGAAACGAATGGTGTGCATATCCATGTTTGAGTCAACTGAAAGGGGACAATTGGAAACTCAAGTCGCCCAGCGCCTGCCGTTCCTTGGAAACTGTTGGACGGAATTCTCAGGGTTAAACCCGTCACTGTCCGAATGGTCAGCTCAGATACAAAAACTTGTTCGAACATTAGTTGAAGAGGGCAAAACAGACAAAATAACTGACGAAACCCAAATATGGTTGGATCCCGTTGATGTCAATGAAGATTTGAACCAGTATGATCGCGAAAATGTACCTGGCACGTGTTCCTGGGTGACAGAGTGTATCGAAGTATGGATGTTGGACAGCAAGGCCGGGGATGCGCCCAATGTGCCTAATGTGATGTGGTTGTCTGATGGAGCAGGCACGGGGAAGTCGTTCATTTCGTATCGCGTTTGGCAGGAGGCAAGTTCAGGGTTGAACCCAAACCTTCTGCCTGGGTCGGTCTTCTTCTGCAAGCATAACGATGTCAAGAAATCAGAGCCGGATTCAATTGTTCGAACGATTGCTTGGAATTTGGGCAGTCTGTTTCCCTCTATGAAAGCTCACTTGGCTGACCAGCTTCAACGAGACAAAGTTGCGGTTCAAGAAGGAAAACAAAGCATTCTCACCAAAGTGGGAGAAGCATTCAAAGACCTTGTTATTGATGGTTTAAAGGTGGCAGTGGAAAATTCGGAGGTTGATCTGACGAAACAATATCTGATTGTGGTGGACGCCCTCGACGAGTGCAACGCCGAAACTCGATCGGCTTTCCTGAAGATCTTGAGGAATTCCAAGGATTGGTTGCCGCCATTCATCAAATTGTTTGTGACTGGCCGCCCTGAAGTAGACGTGTACACAGCGATGAAGGAAGCCGATCCTTTTATTTTGGAGCCCTCAAAGGAGAAAACTACCGAAGACATCAAAAAGTTCGTGCACTTTCGACTTTCGGCGCTGGAACATTGGGGTGCAACCAACCCCGAAAATATCGGAAAATTGGAAAAATGCGAGGAGGAGATCAACAAGAAGGCTGACAACCTTTTCGTGTACGCGCGAAATATCTGCCAGTACCTGCGCGATGGCAAGTTTTCTCTCTCGGAAGCGCTCGACGCAATAAAAGGCTTTTCTTCCGGCGCTGATTCCGTCTACAAGGCAATTCTTGCCAGAGAGCACAAGAAAACAAATCCAAGTGGCCCCAGCGCATTCAGAAGGGTATTTCGAGTCATTTTGGCAGTTCGAAAACCGCTGGATGTTGCTACGTTAAGATCGATTGGGCACCTCGATTTCTATGAAACAGTTCAAGTGATTTCGCAGGTAAACCGATCTCTTTCTCCCTTGAAGAAAATACTGATATGTCTCGTCTTTGTTAGTTTCGTTCCATCTTGAAGGTCGAGAATAATGAGGTCGCTGTCATTCACAAAAGCTTGTACGACTTTCTCACTACAAGGTCCCGCTGCGGGACAGTTTTCTTCATCAGTCTGAGAAATGCCGAGACCGAGCTGGCGCAAAACTGCTTCGAAATTCTGAAGACGCAGTTATTTCAAAACATGGCCGAGCTGGATGCCTCGCAGTTTTACAACCAAATCTCCGTCGCTGATATCATGGATCAAAGCAAATTTCTTGCCAGCGCTGTCGTGTACGCGGCAACTTTTTGGGGACACCATTTTGTCAGCTCCGCCTACCCTCCAGATTTGATACCCGAGCTCCATACCTTTTGCCGTACGAAACTGATTCACTGGCTTGAGCTCATGCTCATACAGAAAAACTTGAGGGGTGTCATTCTCATCATTGCGAGTGTTGGACAGACACTTTCGAAATTTTCTGAAAATAAGGACACCAAGTTTGTCCAATCAATTCTTGAGGATGTCCGGAAAATCGCAATCAGCTGCCGCATTGCCCTGACGACAAGTCCATTGCAAGTGTATCGACACGCGCTGTTAGCTGCACCGCGAAATTCCGAATTTTTCCAGACGTTCGCGTCCTACAGCAGTTATGAAATGTCGATAGGGAAGCCAAAAACGTGGGGCTCACTGCCGTTGCTGGGACACACGAATTTAGTGCTGTCGACTTCATTTTCAAAGAGTGGGAAGCTTGTCGTTTCTGGTTCAAAAGATATGACAGTGCGTGTATGGCTGGTGGAGACTGGAGAATGTATTCAAACTCTGGAGAATGTTCACGAGGCCGCTGTATCCTCAGTGATGTTTCTGGACGATGAAAAATCAGTAGCTTCCGTGTCAGAAGATGAGCAGCTGGTACTCTGGACTCTTGAAACCAATCACTGGAAGATCCTTCATCCCAAAGTAACTAGAGCTGAAGCTGTGAAAATTCCTTCAGTTTCAATTTGTGCAAGCAAACTGTACCTTGTCATGGGGTCAACCAAGGGGGTTAAAATTTGGATTCGAGAAGGGCACGAGTACAAGCGTGTCGAACGACTGAAGATAATGGAAGAAGCAGGAAGTTCAGTTCAAAACGAAAGCGTCACTGCCATGGCCATGTGCCAGAATGGAGACTTTTTTTTGACTGGCTCGCATCAAGAACTCCCATACTGGAAACAAAGAATCTCGTGCTGGGATCTCAGAAGTGCTCCAATGCTGGGAACAATGACTGTATTACTTAAACGAATGAACGTATCCCACTCCGGGTTAGTTCTCTCCATTTGCATTTCAAAGCAGGGCTCATGGGCAGCTTCAGCTGATTCCGAAGGGGACGTTCAATTTTTCGACACCAAGGCAGGCATGTCGAAAAATGAAATGAAATTTCAGCTGCCATCAGGCTTCTTCACTTCCATATCTTTATCACCGAATGACAAAAGCTTAGTGTGCGCGTCATCTTCGGGAGCTATTATCCATAGGTGCCTTCAGACACAAACTGATCTCAAAACTATTCCCGCACATCTTTCAAGAGCTCACTCTATTCAAATGGCTGTTCAAGGTGGCATGTGTGTGTCTGGAGGTTCTGATGCAGCTGTGCGGATCACCAGTCTGTCTGGGGACTTTGAGGAAGCAACGATTGCGGCACAAAACACGTGCGTTTCTGTCTCCCCCAATTGCAAGTACGCTGTCTCAGGAAACAGTGAAGCAATAGTCACACTGTATGATGTTCAGACGGGGAACATTCTTGTATCATTGCGGGATGGCTACTGGACAAGTGACGTTCGAGTTTTGAATGACATGACAGTAGCTGTGGGTGACTGGGATGGTGTGAGGAAAATATGTCACCCAGACAACAAAGAAGCGCCAGCAGACACGTTAACACCCATGTCTGAAGACCAATATCAGGAGTTTCATCAGAAATATGAATCAGAACATCAGCTTGCATCAGCACCCTTTTTTGAGTTGGAGGAGAAAGATGGCTGGATTCGCTCCAAATCAAGTAGGGAACTCATCTTTGACCTAACTATGGCATTCAACCATGCTCGCTATAATATCCCGGAAAAGCCAGAAGTGTCCTCAGTTGGGAATGTCATCGCATGGATATGTGGGAATGCGACATGGGCTATTTCATTTCCCAAGAAATGAGTGCTCTTCCAGTAAAATTCATACTTCGTCAGAACTGACACGCAAGAGGAGGGGTTAAACAAAAGCAGACGCTAACCTCTAAGTCGTCCACTTGTTCCAGTGCCCTGTTTGGAGGCATCTGGTGAGATGAATGCCTGTCATGGCCAGCAGCAGTTGATTGAATGAAGGACCACAAACCATGCCCGCAAATACACGGCAACGGCCCACTCGTAGCTGCCCTTTGTCGACGCCTGTCCAGCTTGAGACTTTGCTTTTCGAATAACAGGGCCTCTTGAATTGGTTGACTCGCCAGAAATATCGATTCATGGCGAATGACGCGCGATACGTCGAAAATCCCAGTTTACTGCCAAATTTGGCCAGCGCGTACCAACCAGGTGCTGCACGAATGTGGGTCGGGTACATAGAATCTGCTGAGTCGCTAGTGTTGCAGTACTTCTCCAAAAGAAATTCGGGGGTTCCTTTCGCGTTTGATGCCAAGCTGCCCGACGTCGAATCCTGATTGAAGCCTGCCGCGCAGTTCCATGAGCAGAAACATCCAACAATATGATAGACAGCGGTGCATCGTACTTCTGAGGATGAGAGTTGCTTTTTGGGATATGAAAGACTGCTAATCGCTGGAGCTTTGCGCCGTTGAAGAGATTTTAATACACAAGTTGTTCGACGTAGGATTCTGAAGGTGCGTTGTCTTTTGAAATAGACTTGATCCACCCAGCTTTTCGTCGCGTCCTTTCTCTTCACAATTATCGTCTTTACTTGAATCGTGAGTACCTTGCGTTCGCCAGAGTGCCAGTTGAAAATGGCCACAAGTTTGAGAATGTAAATTTCGATCCGGCAGCTTTTTCCCAAGGCTTTGAAATCAGGGAGTTTTGACTGTTACAGCACGATGAAGTCCCGCAATACGAATATTCTGAATATCGAGTTCACTCCGCTTTTCCCCGCATCCTTTTTTTCGAATTCCCTTTCGTGAAAAGCTGCGTTTTTTTTTCGTTCTCGCCAGATCTACTCATGTTTGATCGGCGTTAAGGAAATGAAAAAACCGGCGCTTGGGTTATTGCTGACCATACCTTCGGATGAAGCCTTCTCATTCGAAAACGGAGATGATTTTTCGCGTCCATCGCTCGAATACAAGGAACTTTTCCGCCGATATGGCACAGTTGCAGAGTGATGGGGCTTTTCTTCTCCGACACAGCTCCGGACCATCATCGTACCCTCCTGCAAAGCAGTTTTGAATGCGGACTTTCACCCTCAGACCACTTGGATATGATTGAATTTGAATGTCGATTACTTTTGCCGCTTGATTTCGACTCGTGGACCGCGTTTTGTGAAGAAAGACTTGTTTCTTGCGTTTTTTGCGTGCGTTGACGCTGTGAAAGTAAGGGTAGATAGCATGTTTAGCGAGGGTGAGCGTGTCCAGATGGGGCCCACTAGGGCACCCAAAGACTCACAGCAAGTGCTTTTCGATCAACTCAGCAGCTCCATTCTGGCGCACAACTGATTGCGGCACTGTCGGTGCCCTTCCCCCCACCCCCCCCCCCCCCCCCCCCCTCCCGTAAGTCACCTGCTCGCAACCAAGTCAGGATGCTGTCCGGCAGCAGTCGCACGCCACAGGCGCTTGCAGCAACATCGCTCCAGTACTACCGCATCCGCTGCTGCCCATATCGATGATGTTGACGTCACTTATTCTTCCCGTCAAGGTTTGTGGTAAAAAATAAAATGATGTAATGACAACATTGCCAACCCAACCCAACTTACATTTGAGTTCTATATCATAAAACATTGCCCGCAATTCTCTCTCTCTCACTTCTGGTTTGTCAATTTCTCCAAGAAAGAGTCACGCGTTTCTTATCGACAAGGAAGTTGCGGCGCCGCCGCGATTGCGCTTTCAAAACTACTTTACAAAACAAAGCAAAACGGATTTCTTTAATTGGAAAAGGAAACTGCCCTTCCTTCCGCCCATGTTTTTGAATACAGAACGCCAGAGGAGAAAGAATCATCATACGTGAATATGATGAGATTCTCGAACTTATCCAAATCTTTGAGATCCGGTCCAGCCCCTTCCTTTGGTTGACGTCTGATGTCCAGCACACACGTTTTGGTAAACATTCTACACATGGCTTCGTAACGGCCACCTTCCTCAAATCGGGCTACATGATCTCCAAGTCTGATTCCTTCCCGCAACAGTTCAATTCCCCAGAAAACTTCCATATCGAATGAATGGACAGTGAAGTCAATCGCTCCAGTTGTACCAAATAATCCACCCACGTCCGCTGATGTTACGTAATCCTGTGTACATTGAACCGCTTTGTTGTAAAACTCCATCTGCCACGCTCGTTCGAGAAGAATGCCAGTCTTCTTTGTTTTTCCCAAAGACGACTTGATGTGTTTGTAGTCAATACATGAAAGAACGGCATAGACCAAATCTTCAAGTGTGCCTGGGTTCTCCTCGGCTCTTACAGTCCGTACACCGAAAACCTTCTCCGTGAAGAAGCGCTTCATGGGTGGGGATGAGAACACATAAATCTGATTCTGAGCACCAGATTCCACAAAGATTCCCTTTCGAACAAGAGAATGAGCAATTATCTTCGCGTCTGCATTCAGGTCAGGCTCAGTGACACCCATTCCTTCACTAAACACTACTGATGAGACCAATGCCAGCTCCTCGCGACTGACGTATTTAGCTGAGAGAAACGCACGCGTAAGCTGAAGATGACTGTATATAGATGGGTCATCCAAGTCCTTCAGAACATCTTCTGCCTTTAGAGAATTCCGATGTGCTCCTGAAGCACATAGAACATCGTTCAGATACTCAACCGCGGCATAGCAAAGACCGCAATGTGATCCAGTAATGCGCTTCAGATTTTTACAGAACCGCTTTACTGAATCAGCCTTGAGCACCTTTGACTCTTTGGCAGCATCTAGATTGCGAACAACGTAGTCTTCCAGTTCGGCATCAGAAAACTTCAGACAGTCTATCCCAAGCATTGAACCAGGCCTAAAAATGACCGGAGTAGACAATGAACCACTAATTTGAGACGATCCATAAGCGCTGAAGAGCAGAATCCGATAATTGCTCTTCTCATCTGACATATTCCTTTTAACCAACTCCCAAAAACAGCTCGACTTATTGTTCGGTGAGGCAGGTCGATTTTCGCATGGCATCGGTGAGGCAGGTCCGTTTTCGAAATGCATTGGTTGATATATGATTTGAACTTCGTCAAAGATGAGGTAAATCGTCCGTTTCGCTGCAATCCGGGGCAAATCACCCCATTTCACCCCTACTTCATCTGTAAACGCTGACTCAAACACCCACTCTGTGCCACGATAGGAGAGATCAACCATTGACAAATTGATAATCAGGCACTTTTCTGTTGCTGTTGTTTTCAGATGACTGGATATGAGAGAAGCCATTGACGTTTTCCCCGACATGGGAGGACTTTTGATCATCAACGTCCTCCTTTGTCGTAACTTTTCAAGGATCATGGTGACAGTCGCATCTCTCGAAACAGTAGTCTGCTTTCCAATAGTGATGCCTTCCGAAGGGGCTGATCCGGTTCTTCCAATGAAAACGGCAACTTCATCACCCCAGGGGTCGGGCAAGCCCTGTAACTTGATGATGAGTGGATTGTCGAACGAGCAAGAAGCGGTGGGGATCAGAGCAAGCAGCTGGTTTCCCAGGAGGGTAGATTCGACACCATCAACGACAGCGTGGAGGGTGCGTAGACACCAGCGAAGGGGGAGGCAGGCAGAGCCTGGACAGCCTCGATCACATCAGCGACATCAGACAATTCCCTTAGACGCTGTTGCTGTCCCACGTAGTGAGTCTCGATCTTAACGGGCCGGTTGGTTTGGTGCTTGACGTAGAAGACTTGGTTCATTTGAAACATATAATATTATAGTGGAAAGCAAAATCGATTCTGACCCAGCACGTCCTTCGCGAGTGTTTGTCGGACTCGTGCAACAAAATGATGAGTGGGACACGCGACTGCTTGAACACGGAGACATTCGAAGGAGCACCCATCCGCATCAACAACACCTCAGTCGCAAAAGGTCCTGCACAAACCACGTCTGCAGCTGTCCCGCAAGACTCTTCCGCGATCATCCCCGTCTCTGTGTTCGCCCAGCAATCCGTCGCTGCTGCTGCGGAAGCCCGTGATCACGCATCGTTGTTTGCGAAACCTGATCAGATGAAGCGGGTTGCGTCCTGCATCGAAGCCAAAGGATTCATTCCCAAGGATCTGATTGCTGGAAAAATTGCGTGGTTCTACAAGTGAGTGTTGGCCACTGCCATGCCAAAAACATCGAGGAGCAGTACTTCAGATTCGAGACCATCGAAAGCATCGCTCGCAACATTTTCTCAATCTACTCCGATCTTCTCAATCTACTCCACCAAGATCGTTGCATTAATCAAGGATGAAACCACCCTCGACATTAACCTCTCTCGGGAAACAGACAGCGGGGCCCTCTTTGTGCAGAGTGTGCCCAACACCACTTCCACCCGCAGTGACAACTGCGAACTGACCATTGACGGAAAGTACTTGGTTTTGGATACTTTGACTGTGCCAGACTGTCTGCGGCTGGCTTCCGCGTTCTTGTGGATGATACCAACATGAAAAGTAAGGTTAAGGTTCGGATCACCGCCCCATCATCTTCACAGTTTTGTATCCAGACAATCTCGAAAAACCACCATTCATGCGCACGAACATCAGAAACCTCCTCGCAAATTGCGAGGACTTTATTTCGAACTTGGTTCCTTGCTGCATCACGATTTGGCAACTTATTGACGCGGAGTTGGTGAATGCAAACAATAAACACGTCGAAAATTCTCCAATTTTTTGGGAAGATCGCTGTGTTATTGCAGGTAAAATTGCGACAGAGATTTCGACAGCTCTGGTGGAGTCAGCGCGTGAAACAGCAGGAATCTTGCAGTTTCGAGGCAGTTGTATCCATGCGCCAATGCGCAAGTCCCATGTTGCGCAGATCAGATCCATTGTTGTCGAAGCCTGTCGAAAAGCATCAGAAAGTGTTTCCGGGTCAGTTGGCCATGCGGTTCTTTGGGCGCATGCTCAAAAATGGAAAGTCATTCTTCGTCATGCTGAATTACGCTCATGCAAACGTTTATTCAACAAAACAGCAGATGAACAATTGTACGATCCAGCCGGTGAAGCCAAGCAACTCGCGAACGCAAGACATAGACGGAACAGGTCCCACTGTGGGTTGGACCCCAAACTGTTTGGTTTTGAACTTGGGCTGATAAGTATTTATTATATTAAGGGTGAATCACAACACATCAAAACAGCTCTCCTTATATACATTTTTGTCTCCCATAAAATCTAATTAGGCTTTCTTCGATTTCACTTCTCAGCCACCTTTTTTTCCATTTCATTTGTCATAATTGAGATTTTCAGTCAGAAAAGTCATTATGGATGTGAAATCACTTATTTGTCAAATCAGTTTTCAGGCTGATTCATTAATCAGAACTGGGCTGACAGCAAAGGCTTGTCAATTATAATCAATATCCCCACAGTGGGTAAGGTTATTGATTAATTGCTTAACTGGCTTGACAGATTAGTCATACAAAAGTGGTAATAGAATACTTGTCTAAGTTGATTTCTATTTCCTCTTCTTCTGCTTATTTCCCTATAAATATCAGAAGATAGCTGGATGGAGTTGGCAGCAGTGTGGGTTGAACCAGTGACCTGCGGGTCTTTGGTCGCAAACCTTAACAACTAAGCCAGAATCATATAAATTCCATGCATTTGCTTTCCAACCATGTTTATGCTTGATCAGAGCAAGAATAGTTGAAATCATGTAGTAGAATAAGCTATCGTCATCTACAAGTCTGCACCCTTTATAGAACACGAGGATTCGTTTATTCATTCCTTGTTATCTACTAGACGTTTACCCTACTCAAGGGCATAATTCATGCCCATTTGTATTGAGGTTGGTGGAATGGTGGGGTGCAGGACTCTTCTTTATCTGCAGTAGAGAATAAGAGATGAATCGGGGAGAATTAACCTTTATTGAAGTAAACAGTGCTCCATCACTTGAGACTGATATTCAACAAGTCAGCTGCCGCATCTCAATGACAAGCCAAATTTGCCTCAGCCAACCCAGCCAAGAACCTCCCATTTCAGCCCACTCTCGAATTCTTGGACCATGCCCGTTCAACATTCAGAAATCTTTACCGATCAGCCAACCCTCAGTATACACCTCCAGCCCACCCATTCAGCTCAGCTTTGCCTCCAGTATTTCCAGCCGACTTTGATTTTGCACCCGAGTCCACCATCCAAGACATCATTTTGGCGTCGCTGCTTCACAAGTCCCCTGGACCTGACGGCATCTTCATCAACTTGCTCAAACAACTTGCCATGACCACCGACCTCCTTCCAGCTCTCAGTTACCTCTTCAACCACTGCTACTTCTACGGCATTGTGCCAACTCAGTTTCTCACATTTACTACAGTGCTCATTCCCAAGACAACCACCGAATCCAACTTTCAGCCAAGAAATCAGCAACAGTCAATTATCATGGTCCCCCACTTGTGTTTGAGTGTGAGCAAGTTCCCGAGCTCCCTTCTGCCAAGTACCTGGGTATCAGATATTCTGCCGACAGTCCACAATTCAGTGCCTACTACTCCTCCAAGATTGCCATTGCCAAGACAACTTTTACCAGAATCACAAGTTCACCAGATGCACCCGGTTGGTCCCTCCAGCACAGGTGCAACATTTACTTTTCACTAGTCTGCCCACTTCATGAATATGCTTTGCCTCTCTTGCCCGCCACACTCAGTCCACAACAACGCAAAGACCTCGGCCGCATGGGTACTGCCTTTGTAAATCAAGTTTGCCAGTCGATTCTCAAGCCACTTCAGTTCAACCCACCATTGGAACCTGACCTCGCACGCCACGTTCTCAATATCCCAACTTTCCTCGATCGTGCCGACTTCCTGCTCGCCAAGATGACCATCAAACCACCAAGACTCATTCCAGCCAACCAATGCATCCTCATGCAAACTTTAGCATCCTTGCCAGTTTCACCGGAATTCCTCCGTCTCTGTGAAAATCACAAGCTCCGCCTCATTGTCCACCAATTTCTGCAAAAACAGAAAGCCCAAGTCAAGCCCTGCCCAGTCATCATCTTTAATCCAGCTTCTGGCATTGCCAATGTCCTCAAGCACAGCCCCGGTCTTTCTGTGGAAGGGACTCGACGTCTCGTCTTTGTCGGTACAAATGGTGGTGGCACGCAGTACGAGGGTTTGTGACTTGAGGACTAGGTGCTACAACAATGATTTTGGTCTAAGAAGATGTTTATTTGCCTTGTGGAAGCTCTACCATTTATACCCTTTGGAATAGAACGTGAAAGAATCACTCATGGGTGGAAACTCATGGGTATCTCCCTAGTTTTCTATTTTTTCACGGTAGAAATTATAAAGTACCGAGATGGAAATCCCCCAAACGTCCCCAAGGACTGTTGGGCCTTTACCAATCCGAAAAGTTACGATTTGAGTAAGAAACTATCCAACCAACGTCCAAAGTGCATATGACTGTATCCTTGGACCTCTGACGGGGACTCTCCCACCTGGGTAGGGAGCCATGGGTCCAAGTGACGGTGTACAGGTAAGCAGCGCTGCCTGCTGTCCATGTACGTTTCAGCGTGTCAGTTTGACTGTGGTGTACTAACTTTGAACTTTGCTTATGCAAGATCTAGGTCCTCAAGTGCCGCCTATCCGGGCTCAAACCTTCGTTTCAACTACACAAGCTATGTACTGGTGTGTTTCTGCCGAATGCTTGGTGTTGCAGGAAGTTTGGCTTAGTACTGTTGGTATTCTCTAGAGTGATAGAGTCTGACACCTTATGACAACTTGGTGAGGGTGTCATGTGATGGTGTGTTATCGTGGTGGATCATTTAAGGTCCCAACTTTGTGTAAATAAAGCTTTATTGGGGTCTTTGCAGTATGCCTCACAAATTCTCATCCAGTGACCATAAATAGCCGTGGATGGCGCGTGGGTGCTTGTAGGACTTGGCAGATGTGCCAGAGACCTGTGCGTGTGATCGATAGTGTGTTACTGCCCCTGTGGCTTGTTTATATTTACATGAAGTCGTGTGTATTTCATGTCTTTGTTACGTATGGGGTCTGCAGGTGCTCAAACACCTGTTTCCCACATCTTCATGCATTCCAGAGATTTTGAGCTCTCCTTTATGTTGAGTACATGAGGAGACCGCTGGTCCACCTTGACCAGGATCCGCAACAGTCTTGTACCACACTGCACCCACGACCGGCCCCAAAGACCCCACCGTGACCAAGTTCGTTGCCAAAGGAGACCTCCTGGCCGCCCTTGCGCATCTTGAATCACTTGGCACACAAGGTTTACCAAACACACCCCAGCACACAAGGTCAACCCTGCAAGCCACTTGGTGCACAAGGTGAACCACCAAGTCGCCGACATGTTTCAGGGTCAACTTTTTAGTCTACCTTCTTCAGATTTCCACTTAGCATTTTTAGGTTAAAGATTTGGTACTTTAGCTTATTTGGGTCAAAATTACCAAACACCCTGGGTTACCGGGTGAATAAACCTCAAAAAAAAAAAAAAAAAAAAAAAAAACCCCTAATCCTGCCCTAAGTGGGCTCTCAGACTCGGTAGTATCCATGGCAGAAGAACCATCTGAGATAGCTTGTTTAGCCATACCCTTGAACACCTCTTTGACCTTTGGGCAGTCCTTCAGAGTGTGATTTCCCTTGTTACAGGTAGTACACTTCTTGCCGGACTTGGCAGCTTTACCCTTTTTGACCTTCTTGGTCTTATCTTTGCTGGTAGAGTCCTTCGAGGATGAACCAGACTTCTTTTGCTTCTTGAGAACATTACACTGAGACGAATCGTGCTTGCATTGACCATGAAAGTCACACATCTTTAACACCGGGTTAGAGTCGTCCATATGAGCAGAAAGAGCAGTATTGTTCTTGGATTTGGCAATAGCCGCTTCCAATCCTTTCTTGCGTGTGCACAGGTTTTGCACAAAGTTATTGAAGTTCTCAACGGATTGAGCGTAATGAGTGGGTGTCTGGTCACCATTTACCAATGCAGGACCGAAGCCTTCAGCTCCGTCGTTGATAATTTTTAGTCTCAAGGAAGCGAACTCGGATTGTGCTGGAGAATCACTGTCGAACTTGGCAATCAAGAGCGTCAACAGATATTTCCTTTCCAGTTCATGATGATACATGACATCGTGTTCACGTACAAGCTCAGCAATACGAGAAATGAATTCCTCGATTTCTTTCACAGATGCATCCTTGTTGAGTTTGAGGTTGCTCCAAAGTGTGATCCACTGAGAGGACATTGCACTAGCATGTGTCGAACTGAACATGGTAGTAATCGTTGTCAGCTTTGCAGACGCGTTCGTGAGGTCCTGAGTCCGTCGAAAGACAGAGTCTTTGAAGCAACACTTGATCAGCGAGACGGCTTCACCGTTTGCCTCAATTACTGACGCAGAGAACTCTCATTGTCAGCCTTTTCAATCTTATAGAGCTCGACACGTAGCTTCCATTCATTAACTTTGTCGGGAGTTAAGTCGTTGATTCCCCCTGGATGAGGGTGAGCGTTGGTGTTTCATGCAGCAGGTGGGACAGGTGAAACATGCCAATCTGGCTCCAAACAATGGGCAATCCGTTTGGATTCAGCGTACGCTATGAGCTCTCGACAATGAATGTTGAATTCGATCAGAGAGCGCCTGTTGAAGGGCTTGGGACACTTCATGGAAGTGGATTCAGACATCTGTAACAACGTATCGAACGTAGTTTTAGACGCGAGGTTTAACGTAGTCGTTTGTGTTAAAATACACGGAGTATTACCACTGGAAATCCTGTTGGAATATGCGTACTTTTGGGAATTTGGGAGTTGTCAGGAGACAAGAGCTTTCAACTACCGGAGCTGAATGCTGATTCTTGTTTTATTTGTCCTGCTACAGTGTCCACTTTTATACGTGTTACTGTCACTTTGCAATTTCTAAGATGTCGCGTCATTACGAATGACGACGCGATGTTTGTGATGTGATGGGGGCTGAAAATGGAGATGAGGAGATGAAAAATGGAGATGGAATTCCAAAAACTCAATCAACGTGTCACATCAAGAAACCATCCATCCAACTCAAATGAGTGTAAGTGAGAAGGACAGTCTGACCATGAGATGGTAGACAGTATTACAATAAAGATCATGTAACAGGTTGTCGAGAGATTGTCATGGCCAACAACCTCAACAGGGAAAAGAACAGTATGTCCTTGTCATCTCAGAGAGACAGTGAACAAGATTAGTATGCAGATTCTATGCGGTATCAACAGTGAACATCTTAACATCTAAGTGAATCATGGATCCAATCAGGGTCTTAATGCTTCATCCAAATGACTAGAAATGTTGATTCCTGACGTCTTGGGTTTCCTAACCCTCGGGTTTCCTCGCGCCAGTCATTTGAACTATTCATTGTTCGATACTGAACAGATACCAGTTTTCTTTCAACGATCAGTTCTACCACTCGTCTGAATTTTGATTATTACGACAGTCAAGCTTGGGTGGTTTTGATTATTATCCAACCGGGCAAAACACAAACATCTCAGAGAACTGATAGTTAATCTTGTCTGTTTAAAGAGTACATTGCTGGAATGTCTGTTGTAGTAGAAAAAGAAACGACGGATGGGCCGTAGCGGCTATCGATCGTAAGCTTCGTTTATTATAACATGCAGTTGTTGCTGCTCTGCACGTTCAGAATCAACGGTTCGAATCACGCATGGTCCGTTTTGCTGCTGTGAAAAACTGCCGCTTAAACTCCGAAATATCGGCCGATATACTTCCGCTCAATCGTCCGTCATCCTGCCACCAAAGATTGGACGAAAAGCGGTGGTTTAATCAGACCGAATAACGGCCAATTACGAAGATCGGCCGTTTTTGCACCGGAAGTCCTGAAGATATTCCACATTTTATTCTGCAGTCAGGTCGGCAGGAACATCGGCAAGGAATCGTTGCCGATTCGTCACCGATATCCTGCCGATGCCGCTTTCGGCCGAAATCGTGGCCGATTCCGTTCCGATACCTGTCACGGCCGAATATCGGCCGGTTTTTATTGTTGCGGTGTGCCCTTCTCGATCGGGTTCTAACAAATTGGGTGTTACAGAAAAATGACTCAAAATACAAATGATGAACGCGATTCTGGGGGCGGAAACTGGGGAGCACGGCGGGGAGGGAAGAGCGTCGGTAGTAGCAGCGGTGATGCCGTTGGATATGGGGGGTTGGTTGGTGGCGAGAGAGGGGGTGCCAGTGGTCATGATCGCGGTGGTGGTGATCGTGGTTGTGGCGGTGGTAGGGGGAATGCGAGGGGGAGAGGGAGTTCGAATAATGGGAGGGGGGGAGGGAATTCAGGTTGGAGAGGTGATGGAAGGGGGGGTTCGAGTTATGGAAGGGGCAGAGGGGATGGGAGAGGGAGGGGTAGCAGTGCAGCTGGATCAACTGGATCGCGTCGAGAAAGCATCCCTTCCTCCACTTCTTCGTTTACTCTCTCAAGTTCATTATCTTCCTCTTCTGTTTCCGACGCGGAGATCCGACGCTTTGTTTCGACCATCTCGACTAGTCCGATCCCGGCGCTGTCGAGCACAATCACAAAGTACGAACCGCTCTGGAATGCGTGCTGGCACAGTCCAAACAGACTGGACGTGGATGGAATTCGCTGCCTTCTGACCGCACTCGCGCGTCTTCCCCCCTCAGCGGCCAACTCACCACCACAAATCAGTCACGTGATCTGTACCGTGAACCTGTTTTTACAAAAGCAGTCGGGTGCCCCAGAACATATTGCACCTGACGCCAATCTGATCATCGATGTTGTAAATGTAAGGCTTCTTTAGTGTAGTGCCAAAATTGATCATAGTAACCATTGTTCGCGTTGTAGCGTCTGATCAAATTCTTGTGGGACGGAGACGTCGAAGGGATCCGTGACGGGCTGGAAGCTATTCTCTGTGCCGTGATTTCGGGCCTGAATTTACGCGATCCAGACCAGCGGAAGATCAACGGCAAAATCACCGACTTGTTGGATGTGCTCGAGAAACCGTGGTCCATCAAAGTGGCTCACGTCATTCACAAGCCGTCGACCAACTTAAGTGAACTTGTACTCAAGGATCAGCCAGTTGCATTTGCGCATCTGAAATGGCGTTTGGCTACTGTAGGATGGCTTTGCGACCCCACCGCATTCAACCCGCACGAACTACCGAAAATGCACATCCCGGGAGGACAAGGCAACGGTGAATCACTTTTAATTGCTTTCCACTTCGTATTAAGCGATTTTTATATATTATTATTATTATTATTATTATTATTATTATTATTATTATTATTATTATTATTATTATTATTATTATTATTTAATAGGTGTATATAGCAGCCCTTCTGAGTACATGGACACGCTCATGAAACTCATGGTTGCAATCACATTTGAAGACGGCAACAGCGCTTTGAGTCCATTGTGCAGAGTACGTGGCGACAAAGATATGGATTGCGGAAAAGTCCTTCGCGCTTTGCATGTTTCGTCTCAATCTATAGGCTCAACTATGCAATGTTCAAAACGTGGATGCAGTGGTAGAGTTATCCTCGTGTGCGCCGATAAGCGCCATAATCAAGGTCTATGTGCACCATGTGCTAGCTCAGCTCGTCGCTCTTTACTCGGCGCGCCGGGAATGTCTGCCGCTACGCATTTGTATGACGGAATCGTTTCGAAAGCAACATTCGACGGTCGATTATATTTAAAGCAAGTTCTGTCGCGTAAACCACCTTTGAAAGAAATTCATTGGCGGACTTCAAAAAGATTGCAGTCGCCCAACTTGGTGGGTCTTGTCAAGCTTTCCTCGCGTGGTGGGAACTTGAACATGGAGATGCGTGTCGTGTGGGCTGAAATTGTGGACCACTCGAGAGAGAGAGATGCGAGGGAGGATGAAATGAGAAAAAGTGGTCAGTTGGCCGTATCGATATTGAATCTGGGAAACGTCTTTGCCATTGATGAGGAGAGTGTGACGGACGACGCGTTGGCATTCAAAATGGGAGATTTCGTTGCTGTTATTGACTGTCAGACGTTTGTACCTGAATTCATTCCAGTGTTAAAGGTAAATTAGTGGGTCTCATTCATACGTTTTTTTTTATTTTTTTTACATAATGGAAACTATTAACTGTCGCTCCACTATTAGGCTCTTGAAATTCAGCGGCAAACCACTCCTTTGCCATTCCAAGACGGCGTTCTGTTGAATCTATCATTTGGAAAGAAGGCTCTTCGTTCTCAAGTTATCGAAGAAGTTGAGGATGCGGATGTTGCGGATATTGCGGAGACTGCCGCCGATTCAGACGACGATCTGCTGGCGGAAATTATCTTTGGAGATGATATAACTGTGGATCAAGAGACAAGATATCGAATTGAATGTCTGGTCGCAGAGAGTGGACTGGATCCCATCATCCAAATTCGACGCTCACCAAACGCCCGGAATCGTTTGGAAAGGAGGCTGATGGAACTTGTTCAGTCTGCAACGTTGGATTCTGGACAGTTTGATAGTTTCGTTGGATCGCTTATGTATCCTGTCCATTGCACTCAAGGTGGGCGCTGGTTTCATATCAAACTGACTCGTGCGTTCCCATGGACTGAGCAAATACTTATTGATTTTACTTTATATTTCAAAAGGTCCACCTGGAACAGGCAAGAGTTATTTGGGCGTCGTCATTGCGCGAGCGCTTCTACGAATTCGTGAAATTTGGATGCAGATTTCGCCATCTGTTGCCGCACCGCCCCTGCTGATTCTTTCCTACAAAAATCACGCCATTGATGAGTTCCTCTGCGATCTGGTTCAAGCGGAACCACGGCTCTCTATGGTTAGAATTGGCTCAATCAAGGATGAGCGGCTTCGCCAATTCTCCGAGTCGAGTTACGCGCATTCAAATGCAGAAGTTGCGATAGCGCGTAAAAAGCTGGATCACATACACAACCTCAAGTTGAATCTTGATGCATTTTTCGCGTCAAAGGCAACGATTGGTCTTGCTCGAAGCGTCATGTTTGCACCCTTAACATCTGACTTTGTGGTGGAGAAGGAGCGAAAAGAGGTGGCGTACGAGGCTGCAATGAAATTGAAAGAGTCGCTGGTCTGGTTGGGCAAGTTTCCAGAATTGGTACGTGCACTGACGGCGAAACCGGATGAGCAAGAATCTGTGACTGCGAGCGGAAACGCACTTTCAACAATCCAGTACGAAAATATCGAGCCCTTTCTGTCTGAGTGGGAATACGAAAAGAGCAAACATCTTCCATCCGAAATGATTGAAAACCTGTATGACGGCATCAAACACTACAACGAGTCGATGGATTCTGCAGAAATTCTATGGCGCTTCATTTCGGGATTTACACCGCAGCCATTGTGTGCCTTCCCATGCCCAGAACTCTCGTCGCTTGGTAGCCTATTATGTCCCGAACATCAATGCGTCTTCTCGAACGATGTTACGCGCTGCGATGGTGCGGTGGTTCCAAACAGGGAATTTTGCGAAATCCATTATTGTCTTGCAGAGCAGTGTGATCAAAGTCGTATCGCATCTGGAGGAACTTCTCAGTCGTTTTGCGAATTCCATGCATGTTTTGTTTGCATTCGGATGGGATTTGAAGCGGGCGAAGCGTTCGATTCTCCGCCTCAGAACGTTTGCAAACAACACCTGCTATGCATGAAATGTCAAAACTTGGCTGACAGTGGGGATGTCTACTGCGCCGAACATCAGAGGTCTCCATGCAAGTTTTTGACAAACGGCAAGATTCTGTGCAAAGGGGTGGCGTCCTCGAAAGCGGTTCCGTTTTGTTCTGCGCATCAGCAAAAGCAGAAAGAGTGGATGCCGTCTTTTAGGGCTGAAAAAGCGACACTGAATAATGAAGCGCTGTGGGCGGGGTCCGGACGATGCCAGTCGAAAACGTCCAAAGGAAAACCTTGCAAAACTCCGCCTGCTGCCGGTCAAAAGTATTGCAAAGTCCACAAGGACAAGATTGCGGAACAAACTGCTTGGGAAATGATCGAATCGAACGTTAAAGAGGCTGATTCAGGAACTATGGAATCAATCTCAAATGTTGACGAAGCGACTCCTATCAAAATTCAAGATTTTTCTGAAGTCCCTGATGCTTCCGAGTCCAGCAAGATGGATCATGTCACTGGATCCGAAGATGATTTAAAAAATTCGGCGGCTAAGGAATTTGTTTCACCTGCTGTTAACGCCACGGAATTCGAAACTCAAGCGTCTTCAGACTTCGCTGACGATTCAGGGTCGAAACCGAAAGAAGAAGACACTGGATCCGAAGATGACTTTATGGTCATTGATGCGCCAGCCGTACGTGTGGAGTCAATGGATGAGTATGATGTCCCAGACCACTTGCAACATTTACGAGAAATTGGCATCCCTGGAGACAATTTCGCGGCCACATATGATGACGGGGATGATGAGACAGAGGTCTTTGCCGAAGCTCCGGAAGATTTGAATGAAGACACGGAAGGTTCGCTGATCATTGCCTCTCAACTTTGGGGATGGGAAATGAGCATTGACGATCGATGGAAGGTATGCCAAGGAGCCATAAACATGGTCGCAACGCTCAAGACGGCTTTTGACGGTGTTCTGCGTAAAGAAGTTAATCAAACCCGGCGGGAGTTGCATTATGCAGATGTCCGAGCTCGTTCAAAAGTATACGAGGGGAAGAGTGTTATCGGGGGTACAATCGTGGGTTGTATTTCGAGACTGGAGCCCATTCGAAATACCAACCCTTTTGCTGTTCTGGTGGAAGAAGCTTCTGAAGTGATGGAGCCTTTACTCTTTGCATGTCTGGGAACATCTACGATCAAACTCGAAATGGTTGGCGACCATTTGCAGCTTCAACCGTCAATGATGAGTAAGTTTGAGTTTGAGCAAATCAATAAGATGAACACGTCGCTGTTTGAGAGATTGATCCGAGCGCCTGAAGGATTCAAAGTACCGAGCTCTGTTCTATCGGTACGCCTTTTCCTTAAACTGATGTGGCTTCAAGCTCAGATTGTTTTCGGTTTCAACACAGATTCAGCGTCGAATGCGTCCAAACATTGCCGATCTTACGCGCAATTTTTACGACGATATCACAGCAATTACAGACCACAAACGCTGTCTTTCTCGCAAAATCGGTGAAGATGCGGTCGTTAGACGTGGACAATCTCGTCTGCTGGATTCGACTGAATCCAAAGGGTGGGAAGTGCCCGGTCTGAGCTCTAATCTGTTCTTATGGGTAGCTAAAAAACCATACTTCTGATAATGATAATGATGATATTGATTTTTTTTTTGTGAAAAGACACACAATGGGCGCCAGGAGCAAGCTTCGGTCGGTTTATCGAAAGTTAATCGGGTCGAGGCAAAAATGGTACGGACTCTCAAAGACGGATTTCATATCCTTAAAAACAAGTTTTTCCAAGGTGTGCAATTTGGCAATGTTTTTGGTATCAAATGGCGTTCCCGTCACATCAATTGCAATCATCACACCTTACAAAGGTCAAATGATGGAGCTGCGAAGGATGCTGGAAAAGCCGCCATACAAACTGGTCACATTCAAGGATCCGAAACATTCTCTCACGCTTAGCACGGTAGATCGATTTCAAGGAGATGAAGCAGGTTCGTTTTTTTTATTTTGGATTCAGATCCACTTGTCCTCAATGACGCATTTTGTGAAGATATCGTTATTGGATCGCTCGTCGTTGATGCGAATACCAAGTCCCCTTTTGCGCGGCTCGTGAATCGGATGATCGTCCTCAACAGTCGTGCGCGTATTGGCTATTATCTGGTTGCAAATCTTGGATACTTTGAAAAGAACAGCGTCCCGCATTGGGCTTCAACAATCAAGAACTTGAGTGAACCGGCTCCCATGATAACAGTTGGAGCATCCTCCGACGGCGCTTTTACAGATGCGCGCATTGGGCACAAATTGCCCCTTTGCTGTCCACAGCATCGCACTTCGACGGCTTCGGCAGCAACCGCAGAAAATGTTAAGCTGGGCTTTTGCGATGTGACTTGTGTGGAGCCTCTTCCTTGTTCTCACGAATGCGGAATGAAATGCCATTTTCCCGTCTTGACACACGAAACCAATTGCAAAGTCCAGATTGAAGGGCCCTGTCTAACGCATCCCCAAGCAGTCGACTGCGCAAAGCTGTTTTCTCTGGCAAATGTTGCACACAGGTTGGGAGTTGATGCAGCGAAAGCGAAATTCAGATGTGACGCCAAGGTTGATGTTCAGCTACCTTGCACTCACCGAAAACTTTTCGATTGTGCGGATGAAATGGAGTTATCTTCTGGAACCAGGCCGTTTCCGGTAATTCCTCCTTTTTCTGTTTGGAAGAAACACCCGCATTAAATTGTTTACAATTCGCAGAAATGTCTGCAACAATGCCTGTCGCCGTTTGTTTACCCGACATGCAAGCACGAATTACATGGAAAATGCCATCAAATTACTCAGTACATCAATAAGACGGCCACAGTTCCAACCTGCTCTGAGGATGTAGAGTATATTCCGGTTTGCGGTCATTCTGTGACGGTGAAATGCTCGATGCGACAACTTTATGAATCAATGACAGCCAGTTTTGCATGCGCTGCTAAAGGTTTGTCTGCATATCGCGTCTACTTTCCAAAAATCTGAACCTTTGAATTCAGTTGACGTCAATTTGCCTCGGTGCCTACATGCTGTCGCAATTCCGTGTCCACAAGCGCTTGGATTAAAGAGCTACTCGGGACAAGCTGTGAACCAAATGAGTCGCGTTTTAGAAGGGGTATCATACGGACCAACTGATGCGGTATGCAAGCAGCGGGTTACATTTTTGCGTAAATGCGGGCACAAGGAGCAACTCCGATGCGACAAGGCCTTTTCAATGTCCTCTGCCAGTACCACTTGTGGTGTTTCCCTTTTGATCAAGAATCCTTACTGCGGTCATGAAGCGAAGGTTCTTTGCGCCGAAAAAACTGCCGTGGAAGATAAACTTGCAAAAAGGGGTTTAACTGCACCTCAAGCGGTTATGAGCATACGCGAAGGAGAAGCGGGAGGGTTTGGCGAACTTCGGATTGCAGCTCCGTGTACCACAAAAATTCGACTGATCCGCAAGTGCGGTCATGAAGAGGAAGCCACCTGTCACTCAGCTGAAAATGTTTCAACCGCTTGTCAAATTTTGGTAACGGCGCGCAGCGGATTGTGCGGACACGAAGTTAGTGTTCCTTGTGGTGATCTAAGCCTTGTGCAAGCGATTTGGGACAGCGATACCGTTGCCAATCCGGCATACAAGATGCTGATGGATAGCGGTGTTCTATTCGATAATATGCCAATCCCACTCAGCATCCCATCAAAAATTAAATCGGCTCTGCTGTCTTGTAAACACAGTATCACAGTGCGACGGACCAGTTCGTGCAACCATACCATCAGTATGGCATGCAAAGAAGCTTTTAAGCTGCTTTTAAATGCATCGCCGATGAAAGGATTGAAACCGTGTACGGAGCAAGTGTTATCCCAGCTTGGATGCGGCCACACGCGGCAACAAATCTGCTCCAAATTAATCGGAGACTCGAAAATTGCGTGCAGTCAGAGAACCATCCGGAAATGCTGGAATTTCAATGTATGCTCGCAGCAGGTTGATGTTGTTTGCGGCTCTCCTGAATCTCCGCGTTGTTCCCTTCTCATTCCGTGGGATTGTCCAGCTGGCCACAAGTTTGACCTGCCAGTTTGCTCAAACGGATATCCGTTGAATTGTCCTTCTTGCGCCAGCGATCGTATAGACCAAGAAATCCAAGCTATTGAGCAACATCCCTTCGAAGAAGCAGATCCTTTCATGCGGGACAACAATGTTATTGCTGAAATGTTTAAAGAGGCGGATGATCCAGAAAAGGCGTGCATAAATCTAATTGGTATTATTTCGTCCACAAAAGCAGCTTTGGAAGAAATGCCATTTTGGGACCGCCCCATTTTGACACCTTTCGTCAGCTTTGGGTTTATTCCTGTGAATGGAGTACCTTCCAAGTTCGATCTTCGCTCGAATGTCAAACAAACCACTTATAACGGCGTTGCGGTTTGTCCTTGGACAATCTCAAATCTGAAGAAAGCACTTCAGTTTATGG
This sequence comes from Chytriomyces cf. hyalinus JEL632, assembly GCA_025435555.1. Taxonomy (NCBI): domain Eukaryota; kingdom Fungi; phylum Chytridiomycota; class Chytridiomycetes; order Chytridiales; family Chytriomycetaceae; genus Chytriomyces; species Chytriomyces cf. hyalinus JEL632. Next base: position 1,060 of record JAIWWG010000029.1, on the reverse strand, counting down.
GCAGCAAAAAAGAGTTGTTTTTTATTTTAGTTCAAGGGCGTGGTATCAAGTCACTTGTCAAACCTGCGGACCTTCCATCTATTCCATCTGGAAATACGAAGGCAAAAGCGCATCAAACCGCCCAATTATCAAGATGGATCAAAGCGCAAACTGAAATGAAGGGATATGATTCGATGTCATGCGCACTGAACGGATGGGAGTATGATGTATTTTGGGATCCGTTCTGTGTTTTCTCTCACGGGTTTGTTCGAGTCACAAAATACCTTTTGGAAACATGGATTGCAAACAAGCATCTGCAAGTCTATCGTCCAGAAACGCGGAGACCAGCGCTGGTACAATACAAACTTCCACATGCGCCAGGAACAGACACCGATATGAAAGCTAGTCAAGCCAAGCAAGCTCATGCTCTCAATGTTTTCAAAGGAACAGTGGCAGATGGGATTACCGTTTGTACATCGTGGAATGGATCATCTCTTGGATTGCGTGGTTCTTTTTCTCAGACGGTGGAAAAGGAACTTCATTCCAAGCTGACGTTCGTCCTCAAAGCCTCTTCAAAGTCAGCTCCTCAACCGTATGCTGGCATTAGTTATTTGGAAGCGTTGGATGAATCTCTACTTGTGCCGGAGCTCAAATTACTTTCTGCGATGGAAATGTCGAGTCTTGGCTCAAATGAGGAAGCACAGCTATTTATGCAGGAGTACTTGCATGCAGTTCAAGGTTCTGAGGCGCACCCACTTTTGCTTTTGGCCCTTGCAAGGATTGAAATCGCCCCAGATGATCGACGCTCTTTCATGCAAGCGTTTGATCAAATCGCGGAATCCAACTCCAGCAAATGGTTCTGGCCAGCCGAAGTCAAATTGTTGAAAAACCCGGTTTCTGCACCTGTGTCATCCACCCCTACCACTCCTCGCGAAATGTGGGATGAAATGAAGAAAAGAGAAGGAGTTTCTTCAGCTGCAATGGAAGAGCTCGTAGATCTAATTGGGCTGAAGAAAGTGAAAATCGCGGCCCTTGAGGTCTTCAAATCGGCCATTGCGTTCTCCAAAATGACCGCTGTTGC